>CM077106.1:21986217-22003544 GCA_039619505.1 Cimex hemipterus | reverse complement strand
GTCGTATGTGGAACTTCTGTCACAACAGAGGCTCTGGACTCAATCAAATGAAGTAATTACACAATTATTTTTTTAAATTGTCATTTTTTAAATAATAATTTAATTTATAATAATAAATTTTAAATTTCTTATAGATAATTAAGCTTTCTTGGCTTCCATGCGTTTCGCAGATGAATCAGAAATCAACCACTGTCTATACAGGTTGTAACCAGTGTGACAAACCATTTGTGCAAGGAGGCTGGAGGTGCCCTAAATGCGACACCGCCATTGTCTGCAGCGTTTGCCATCAGGTAATACAGTTTGCTCCTAAAATATTAAAATATGTAGGGTGAATGTCAGAGACATCACTGACTAATAATCGAATCATTTCTTTTGAATATAGACATTGTTTTTGTCTAGTATTCATTTCAAAAGGAAACAAAACAGAGAAATTTCACTCACAAAAAATTATATAATTAGAAAGAGGAATGACTATTTTTGAGTTTCAAATGAGGCCTGTATTTCCTTTCGCACTCCGATTGATTTACTAATTTTATTTGTTTTCTAGGTTGTACATGGATTGTACGTTTGGTGCCAAGGGTGTATGCACGGTGGCCACCTGGCACATATGAAGGAATGGTTAAAAGACAACAACCTATGTCCTACAGGCTGTGGTCATGCCTGTGAATTTATTTAATAGGAAATAATTTATGTACATTTTGTTTGCTCAATATTTACACTAGTAAGCAGAAATTAATTATTTTTATTAACCATATATCATTGTTTTTGCTGAGCTAGTCAAACATTGAAAATAAGAAGGTATTTTTTTCTAATTTATGGCTTTTGTTTTTATTGTTAGATAATTTATTATAAAAGATCCATGTGAAAAAGTATAAAAACGAGGCTTTCCTTTGTTCCTAAAAATATGCTATATACATGGCACAAAAGACTGCATTATATTCATTTTTAATACATTTCAATATGTACAGTTTCTTTTAAAATTATAGTTTACATATAATATTTATTGAACTTGGATGGTTTTGTTTAATTCAACCTGCGTCAGACTTATTATTTTCCTGATGTTCGACTGACATCTCAATGTTTTCTCCTTCGTCTTCCGGAACGCTTGGCAATTTTGGGACGGCACCTTTTCTCTGAGGCAGCACCTTCATAAATGCCTCTTTCCAACTTAAATTGCACGATGCCACTTTGGATATTATAGCGAAAACTGAAAAAAAAGTATTTAATTAAGGAAGCAATTTAAAATTAATTAGAATATAGTGTCTTTCTAGATTTTGTATCAATTTGTATTGTACCTTGATCGATAGACAAAACTTGTCTAGTTTTCATTTCCATATATTGATTTATAGGTAGCCTCCCATGACGAATCCCTTGTTCTTTTGCTATTTTCAGGCATAGACCCTACATAAATTATTTAAACAATATTAATTTCTAACATTTTAATAAATTTCAATATTTATAAATACTTTAATTACCTTGTGAGCATTGTGGTCGACAAACGCACCAATTATATAGACTTTGTCCTCTTCCAGTTGCTCTATCACATTGTCCGATTCGCTCGTCAGATAAACTAGTTCTTCTAACTTGAAAATCTCTAGATAATTCTCAGTACAAAAATTGACCTGGAATACACTTAATCTTGTTCAAACCGTTTTCTGATGGTACATGGATTAAAATTTATTGATACAATTACCTACATCCCAATGCACATATCCAGTGTGTTTTTTAATCACTTCTTTAGATAGACCGTTGAAATTTGTGACGTACATTTGTAACGGGTTTTCACAGCGTCTGTTTTCCGAATAACATCTGCTCATTTGGTTTACGCATTTATGCATATCCTTTAAAATACAAATCAATTTTATTTTCATTTTTACGCACAATTAATTCGCCATCAGCTGCAGATAATAATAGAATATTGAATGCTTTTTTAAGAAAAAAAGTGCCTAAGACTTTTCCTAGGACAAAGATGTAGATATAATGTGCCTTTTAAGAGCTATTGTGTCCCTGTGCTCTGTCTAAAGCGTATCGGTGGGTCCTGTTTCATCAAGAAACTTGATTAATCAGGCCTATTAATCATTTTAGGGGTTGAAGCTATTCTATGGTCACATAATACATCCCAAAATATTTCCTCCTGCGAGCTAGTGTAGCTCCACAGTTTGTTAGTAAATGTGTTGGTGTCTTTACTGTCTCTTTACAGAATCTGCATGTGCCATTTTGCATTATTCCAAGTTTCTTAAGTGTCCATTTAACTTGTAGTGTCCTGTTAGGAATCCTATTAGGATTCACAGTTTATTCCTGCTTCCCTTGACACATTTGGTAATTTCTATTCTCCCAAAATTGGTTAGAAGATTCTTGGATTGTCTGTGTCTAATGAATGAATTCCATAGTTCCCTCATTTCCTTTTTGTCCTGTTTGAGATACTAGTTAATAGTGTGGGTTCCTATCTCACAGAAGGGTTCAAGTCCTGTCAGTGGTGTAACAACTTCTTCCCTCGCAAGGGTATAGGGTTTATACTCCCATGAGTCCTGGGACACAGCAGAGGCTGACTCTGTTCTGGGTACCTAATATGTTTAGTTTGGTTTTACAGTTCAGCACCATACTTGAACTAATATTTGAGCTTAGTGCTCTGATGGCTGCTTGGCTATGACAGCTATATTCTTGTTTTTAGACCCTTTACTTGGGTTGAGTTGGGCACATCTTTCAATTGCATGAATCTCAGCTTGGAATATACTGGTGTATTTTCCCAAGGGTTCTGAGTATTTGTTCCTAGGACAAACAAGCCTTTGACAATAAATACACAACTCCCTTGCACACTATAAATAACTGTTCAACCATACCTAACAAATCAAACTTTTGTAGTAAAGTGCGTCAATGTGAAATCTATTGTCAGCAAAATCTGTGCTGGAGTACCACAGGGTAGCTGCACAATAGCATGCATTTAATATACTCCTCTAATTACCCATCCCATGCAAATAATTCTCCTGCCTAATTCACTAATAACATAGCAACACTGAACGAAGGTATACACCAAGAAACAGCTAAAAGCATTCAATTCCATGCAGAAACAGTAGGTAGATGGTATAGAAACTACCAAATACAAAATGATTGTCAGCAAAATTAAATGGCCAAAATATTTCTCCAGGGTAGACAGAAAAAATTCAGGTAACTCGATGAAACGCAGAATTACAAGTTATCACACAGCTGACCCATGACTGACAAGAAGACTGTCTTGTCTGACAGTTTTTTACATTCTTCCACCACCCTTGTAAGGAAACCAATTTAAAAAGAGATGATTTGAAAACAAAAGGCAGCCAGTCAGTCAGTTGATCAGGGTTAAGAACTGGGGGAAGAAGTTGGGGTGAAATGACCTGGTTGTTGATGGCACCTGAAGCCCAACCTCATTGGCTGGACGGATAAGACCAGCGTCTGACGCTGAACTCCCAAAACCCAGTTTGGGTGATTCTCAAGACCTGCTGGTAATTTATTAATTACTAAAACTGGGCCTGCCGGTTACTGCAAGAAGTTATAGGCTCTATACACACGTGTATCTATGTGCATGCTTATGCAGAGTTGAACTTATACCAAATCACCAATAACTTAAAGAAAGCCATTAGACTGCACCCTCGTAACATATTCCATGTTACTGTACAAAAACTACAAAGCAGTTAAAAATTTGTTTAAAAAAAGTTAGGTGTCTTGAAAGTTTACCTTATCAGTCATGAGAGTGTCAAATGAAAAATCAAGTATGACCCTTATTTTACAATTGCTTGAGGACATTCTTCGTTGCTTTAACACTTTCCGAGAAGGACCTAATACAATATTTTTCTGTTTTGCCTCTTGTTTCCTCATTTTCAACTTTTGCTTCTCTTTTAGCCTAGAGATAGTAAATTATATGTAATATAAAATAATTTGTAGGGTGATTAAAAGTGATGTACCTCTTTTCTGGACGTTTCTGCAACCACTTTTCTCTTTTCAGAAGCCGTTTCCGAGCCCTTTTGGAAAGTGTGGAGTTTTCCAGTTCGTTTTTCTCTCTATCATCCTCTGCACTGTCACTTTTAGGAGCAGATGAACAATCTAGTTCCATCTTCATAGGAAAATTGAATATCAGAGGATAATTTTAGCACCGTGTTATTTTAAATATACGAAGAATCGATCCAAGCTATTTTACATTAAGTAATTTAACTCGTATTCAAGCCGACTGAACTGTGACAATATCGTCTCGACAACTTTTCAACAAGGTATAAAAAAAAATATATATATATATATATATATAATAAACAGAAACGTCTCTTTAGCAGGTTATCATGTCATGTCACCACGTGTCTGACCAATGTTCATGCTCAATGCTGCCTAGTCGAAGTCTGGTAGGGCATGACAGCAAAGCATGAATTCCCTCAGATTTTTGAAGAGGAACATCAATGCACAACGTCCTCCTTTTGAAATTTAACTTCCCTTTTATCACATTAAACCACCCCTACTGCTTTTATCCAAAAGTGTTGAGATTTCATTCTCTAAAATCCATAACAAAATATTTACAAGAATGATTTTAATCTATAAAATTATAGATATTAATATAGAGATAGATATAAATAACTAGAACCTATATTTATATGCAATAAAAATCCTCAAATAGGCAATATTTTGTGCACTAAAAAAAAACTAAAATAGTTCATCAAAAATAGTTTAATTTAATTTTTTAACCAAGAATTTTTTTTTGACAAATGCATATTCATTTTGTAATTAAATAGAACAGAATAATTTCCGTCACACAAAAAAATATAATTTAAAATATTATACAAAAAAAAATTAAGCTTAATTAAGTTTGTGAGCTGAATTAAAATGTATAACGATATATATGCCAAAGACCTCAAACGGTCTATTAACCATGGGTAAATCTTGCAATATGTATTGTAGTTTTGTTGTATTGAAACACCAAAGATTGTTTTACTATTACATACCAAAGTTAATTTCTTTAATGCTGAACAGTGTTTATTGTTATTATTATTATTAATTTTTAAGGGCGTTTTAATGGCTAAGGTCATTTCACGCCTTAACATCCAGACATTCTATTTTAGGTTAGCTATATCTCTTCTGAGTGCTATAAAACTCTGACTCCAAAAATTCACTCGTAACCTAAGTTATCCTATTGCCATCCAAGCTTTGATTTTCTTTTTCAAATTCTTAATTCGGAAGGCCAAGTTACATTAAATTTAATAAAATTATAAAATTTAATTCTGTTTCTTTTTTTTAATTAAAAGTTTTTTCCATAATTTAAAATTTCCCCAAAGGCTTGTATGGCTAATAATAATAATGATGGAGTAAGACTAGCAACAGTCGTGATTATAGGCTCATCTTTATCCTTTTTCTTATTCCATTCAAGTATGATAACTAATTCTACATAACAATAATAAGAAACAAAACACAATAACATTTCTTTTTTTTAATAGTTAAAAAAATATTTGTACAGACTTCAAAAAGAATTTTTCAACAGCAACTGATGTCATGGACATACTTGTAGAAACTAAAATAACTGGATTGTTGATTGTTTCCATTTGAGATTTCATTTTTTTTTTTTTTTTTTAATCAAGGATTTTTAATTTTTATTTATTTAATTATTAAGTTTTATAATATACTTAATTACTGCATCTCACTAAGTTCTGCAATTTTGTGTTGAAAGGAATAATCAAGCCTGCTAGTTTAGAAAAAGTTAAGTTACAACTTTCAGATCTTTGTTAAGGTTTATTTAGGTAGAACATATGAAATAGGGCTTTCAGTGAATATTTATTTATTTATATTGTTTTATATTTAATGGCTCCTATTTTCACACTCTGACTACTTCAGAAAAAATATTTTTTAAGGAAAAGTAAAACAAAAATTGCACCGATTAGTTTTGGAAATAAGGGAGGCCTCAAAAAGCTTATTTCTACTAGTAACCAAAGTATTTCTACACACATGGAAAATATTACATGAATGGCACAATTACACAGAAGACAAACACTTTGAGTGAGTAGAAATGCTTTGGTTGAATATATATAAAAAAAATATGTTTTGCATAGAATAAATTCACTTTTCCACATCCAAAATGTATTTGCCAAATGTAAACAATGTTTGTAAATCCCAGGCCCTGAAGATGATCTCAATAAAGATCGAAGCATCGGCATGATAAAGAAAATGTTTTTCTGAAACCTACATCACACCAGAACGCATCTCGCGATGTCTAAATAATTATTTATTTGTTATGTTAAATTAGTACTACACTAATTTATTCATAGAGTAGACAAATCACATCATAAACCTTACCTACACCCTCAGTGTAAAACTGGATTTTAAAAAAAATTTAGGAATTCAATTTTTGCATTCACTTGTGTTCACATTTCTGCAAATTCAGCATAACTCACCATGGTGTGAATTGTTAATTCACTTTGTTTTGTATACGTTTATATTTGTTAATTTATATAATTAAATCTTGACTTTTTGGTACTTCTTATTATGCACTGCAAGGAAGGATCTATTACCAAACTTTGGTGTAACACTTGCATGCAAGGGGAAGTGCTTGAGGATGTACAACCATGAACAAATTCAACCATTGAAACCAAGCCTACTAATCAAATTCCTTAGTGAATTATAACTCGCCGGTGTGCCATAGGTACAGAACAAGTAACACAGCTCACAAAGGGCGCACTTTATCTTTAACTTTTTGGGATGTCAAAAAAGGCACAATGCATTTAAAATTATGAAATAGTTTTTCCTGACTTAATAATTTATATAGTCTGTCAGGTGCAAAGACTTAGTGGAATATGAACTTAATTTTCACCAAAATTTGACTTATCCAGTTTTCTCCCAAAGGAATAGAAATGTTGGTAGTTTTTTGTTTACTAGTTTTGGTATTTTCTATCAATTTAGTGACAGTAAAGAAATCAAACATAAAACCATTATTTTACTTTTTGTTGTTTGTTTACTTCTTTTATATCCACTTTCTCTTTAAATTATTTATTAACACAGATAATTAATACTAGTTAGTATGCTGACAAAGTAAAGATTTGACGATATGTTGTTTATTATCTTAGTCCCGTTTTTCAAAATAAATGCTAATTTAACTACTTGATTGCAATCAGTACTGTTAGAAAGTATTTTTGTCAATCATTATGGACCATTAATTGAAAATGCCTTGTTTACATAACATACCCAAATACTTTTCTTTTTTTTTTACGAGGGTTCGCAACAGCAGAGGTCATATAAACCCTCAGGGTGCCGGTGTTTTTGAAAAAATGCCCATTTGTAAGTATGTCGGGTTCGAATGCAGGGCCGCTGGATTCAAACCCGGGACCTTCACCTTACAGTGATGAGCGCCGTGTCAAAGACGGAACCTTGCGGCCACCGACGCCCCTCCCCCCATACCCAAATACATGTTATATATTTATGAGGTGTTGTGTTTTTATCTTTATGGGAGGAAGGGATCAGTCTTATTTCTATTTAAAAATACTCTCCATATCGGGTAGTATTTTAAGAAATAATTCCAGAAGTAAAAAATCTTATTATTCATTCATAAGTATTTTTTTGAATTTTATGGAATTAACATTAACATAATTTTGACATTACTGCTTATAATATAATTCTCCATGTTAAAAATGCAAAAGTAAATAAATACGAAATGAAAATTAAAAAGAGGCATTGCATAATTTATTCAAATTTCCTGGGGAATAAAAAATAAATAACAGAAAACGGTATATACAGATATACAATTAAATGTAATAGCTTAATATCCACTATGTGAAAACTAAGTATATCTAAAATTATACTTGGTCATAACAAAACTAAAGAACAATTTGCCATAAGTTTAAGTTAAAAAAAAATTAAACATTTGGCACCAAAGTAAAAAAAGTTAAAGAATTGAAGAAAAGAATAAATTGTGGGGTGATGGTCAGTGCAAAATATAACTTTTTAAACATATGTACGGTAAATAAGTCAATATATGCACTATTAAACAATAAATTATAATTTTAACATGCGTCCAAGTAAAAAAATATTTAAATAAACAAATTTAGACTTGAAAAGATGTTCTTTTAAAAAGTAGAATATAATTTCCTGTTATTATTCCATCTTCAATACACCAATTACACAGGAATCAGACAATTATAAGAAATATTAATTTAAAAATGTTTCTAAATTAAATACATGTGTTATACTTCATGTATAAAAACACTAGGCACATTTGAGACATTTTGTACACATAATATACTGTACATCCCATTGTTTGCTCATAAATTATGTTTTAAGCAGTCATTGTTACTATTTGTTAATGCAATTTTTTTTTGTACCCTCCTCTTTTTAATTTTTAAACGAACAACAAAAACACTTAACTGTGTATAACTATGTAGAATGTGGAGATGAGCTTGGCTAATTTAATTCTTAAATTCCAATGCACACTTTCACATCTCCTTTTAATGATACTAATCCAAGTTTTGCATGTTGATTAAAGCAGAAACAGTATACCCCCTTAAAGTATATAATATATATTTTTTTACATATTGTGAATTCTCTCGCGGTATGCAAGATAAATTTTGCTGTGACAATCACAAGTAGCCTGCTTAAAATTAGAAAAGATTGACAACTTTGAACACAACCTACAGTATTGTACACTTTAATTTCTTCCTCTTCGATTTGTCTTTGCCTCGTCCGTTTGTCATTTTGTTGTCTTCCATCTTTCTCGACCTAATCTCCCGCATTAGATCAAAAAACACCTGGCAACAAAAATACATCAATTATAAATTAAAGTCTTCAACATGAAAAAACAAAAACAAACATACCTTATCAACATTATCACGAGTCTTAGCTGATGTTTCTACATAAGGCACACCCCACTGTTGTGCTCGACTCTGAGCCTCATTTAAGCTCACTTTCCTTTTTTCATCCAAATCACCCTTATTCCCCACCAGAAGAAAAGGAATGTTTTCATCATTTTTTACTCTTAAAATTTGTTCCCTAAAAAGATTTCAAACATTAGTGACACTTAATGACAAAAATAATACTAGTGAGTGCAGAGGACTATATAAATGATAAAATTTGGAATAATAAAATTGGATTATTTACCTGAATTCTTGTGTAGCTTGGAAGCTTTCCTCTTCTGTAATAGAAAAAACACACAAGAACCCTTCTCCACTACGGAAATAATTATCTCTGCAACCAAATATGGAAAATTAAACCTTTTCAATAACACAATCAGTAATTTAAATATGACATTCAATTTCATATCAAATGTTTTTATGGTTTTAAAAGAAAAGCATTTCCATACAGTGAAACACCCTCTTAACAGCGACCACCTCTCTGAACAGACAATTTTTGCATTCCCTGGCAAGAAAGATAAGATGTCTATACATTTCAAACCTCTCGATAGGTGTTCTATTATCGTGAGGAAAATAGAGTAAATTCCCACATGAATAAACATTTGTTACGGTAATTTTAAATATTTTATAAATGTGGCTGAGAAATAATTTTTAATAAGTTTTCTGAAAATTTGGTGTTTTACACCATTGTTCAGAAATTCTGGGTACTTTTCTTGGCCCTTTTATAAACGCAACTTTTTTTAAATGAAAGTAACTTCCTCTATGCATATCCTGTTCTGTGTCCATTTGAATTTTAGAAATATATTTTTGAAATTACATAGGTATATTTTAAAAAGTTTCCTTTTTGCAGAGGAATAAGTTGTTCACGCGTTTGATGGTTTTTTCCTTCTTTTTTTTTCTTTTTCTACAAATGTTTGTACTTCGAAAGCTCTTTTGTAAGAAACCAAAATTCTTGCCACTCTAGTTGTATTTTGGCTTATTAGTTTTCTTTTGCCTGAAATTGATCAAAAGAAGCCATGACTTTAATGTCCTTAATATAGATCACATAAATTCTGACTCATGAAGTGTGTAGGGGGATGGTGATAACAATAGATAAAATTTCTTATATTAAAAAATTCTGTAAATATTATAAGTGAAAAGTACAAATATATTAAAAACTGACACTTGTATTAGTTGATGTATTTCTATGCTGAACCAAAATTAAAGTTAATGAGAAAAAATGTGTAGTTATTGAAATTGTCCTACAACTGTGTTTTGTAAGGTCTATTTCTTGATCACTGTTTATTAGTTGAAAGCGAAGCACTCAGGCTGAAACTCACAAGTGATTTTTTTCCTTCAAAACAACTGGAGCAAAGAGAATCGCTTTAATGATTTAATAACAAAATATATGCCTTTTGTTTGGCAATCTAAAAGAATAATAATCTAAATGCACCTAAATTTAAAATCTATTATGTTTGTGGTCCGCTTGACCAAATTTACTAGATTTAAAAAGTTAATAATGCCAAAATAATACACCCACCTAATTGCAGCATAATCTTCTTGCCCGGCAGTGTCCAAAATGTCTATTTGAACTTCCTCGCCATCAAGAACAACCTTCTTCCTGTACGAATCAGCTTTTGTTGGCTCATAGTCTTCAACAAACTGAAAAATGCATTCTTTTGTAAATTACTTGAAAATATATTGCTATTGTAAAATGTAACTAGGACTTTTATAAAAGAGAAACTTCGGTTAATAAAACTTAAAAACTAAATGAGTTATGTGATCTGATGGACTGTGATGATAAAATATGGAGCTTAATCAAGCCTGGAGACTACTTGTAAAAACAGTAGCAATTTTTTTTATATATAATATACTTAACCATTAAGTTTTGAACAATTTTTCAGGTTTTTTAAAAATAAAATAAAATAAAAACAAAAAAATAACTCACTGCTGAAGTGAATATCGCTTAAAAAACATTTAATACACTTACTGGCAAGGCAATGTCCTTGAGCATAAACAGAAAGTTTATCACAAATGGAGCTATTTCTGAATGGGTTACTCATTCCTTTATGAGTCAAGCTTTTACCACTTCACTGCATTGTTAAATCATATTCATTTACAATTTTCATAAACTTTAAAAAAATAAACATTTAAACCTTTTTCCCTCAATATGCCTGAGATTTCATACAGACATCACTTTATATATTTCAATTATTATTTATCGAGGAAAATTTATGCTTAAAAGAAAAATTCAACAAAAAATTAATAAATATTTAAATAATCAATATTTCAATGGGTAACTAAAATAAATAACCTCAAATAACACCTTAAAAAGTATAACATTTGTTCAAGAAATCTCTATCTTTGTTTGTTTATTTTTATAAATAACTTGATAAGTTTATCATTTGAACCAACAAACCACTATAAAATAAGTATCATTTATTATAAAAAGTAAGGACAATCATTTTACTGGGAATTTTTACTATTTAAAATAACGATGCTCGTCACTATTATCATTCAAATTTCTACTTGTAAGTAAGAAGAGCCTCATTTTCTCATTTTAATCACTTCTCTAGAAATGTTTCAACTGAAAGAAGACTTATTTACAAGTTTTAACTCCTTTCTAAAAATAGCAAGAGAAATGAGGGTCCTTGGGTCCAGCAGTATCATAAATAAGTTTCTGTGGTGTTTGGGTAATGGGCACAAGTCAATGTTTCATGTGAAATTGGGATTATACCATTTTTAGCTTCTTTATGGCATTCTTTACGCACGTTAATAGGTTTCAAGCCTGATGGCTATTGTTAAACTTACAAGTTTGAAAATTTGAGCAATAAATCGATTGCTAGGCAGCAAACTTTAAAAAAAAAAAAAAAAAAAAAAAAAATTGACCCCTCTACCTACACACTATACATTTTACAAAAAACTGAAATACCCATTTTCATTCAAAGAAAAATCATTGCAAAAAAATCAACTTAACAGGGTATAGTATAGTATAATAAAAAAGATCACGACAAAAACTGAGTCACCATGATAATTTGATAAAGGATTCTATATTATAAATCAGTGCAAATATCAAATCAACTTACATTACATTAATTTAATTAACAAAATAAATTATGTTGTTAATATTTTTAATGACAGATATAAGATAAACAATATTTTAAGATTCGTTGTACTTGTATGGTAGAATTCCATCATTAAAGGTTAAATATAATTGAAGCCTTTAGTTAATTGATTTTTAAACTATAAACTGAACTATAAAATCTAAACCAACTAAAGGCTTCATCGATATTCAACCTTCGAAATAAGATAAATATAGGACGGGCCCGTTGTTTGTTTTTATCATAGAAGATGTGCTGCTTAGACAAAATTAATCTTCAACCTGGTAAAGTTGGCAGTAGTCTGAAATATTACTTAAATGTTAATGTGCTCTAGTCATGCTATACTGCCGTACATTAATTACATAAATTTAATCTTTGTGCGTGTATGAACTTGAATCTTTGTCTAATTTTAACATTGTTGTGTCCAAATGAGAAAAAATATCCAAAAATCCAACGTAAGACTTAAAAGCAAAGCTGAATGCACAATATGTTCGTTAAAAAAATATTTATATTATTTATTCAATTCAGTTCATTGCCTCGCAGAACTTAACATACCACAATTAATATTTCAAATATTACTTAACAGTAAATGTATCACAACATGCTGTTTTAGATTAATTATATAATTTGAACATTAGTAAATGGTCTTAGGGTGTCATTTAATTTTACCATTGGCAGTTATTAATAGGCACAAATATTCAAAACAATTTGATCTACAGTTGTGGTTAAAAGCACAATAAATGTGCAGGCTAAAAGCAATTTATAGCTTGACTGTCTTATTATTCTTAGGGTTTGTTGGTAACCATGGAAAAAATAAGATAATCAAGTTTCGGACTCATTGCCTCACAATCCTAATAGATACCAGGGACTGGAAGAGTTCTCTCCTGAGCACTGCAGTTGTACAGTTTATTGTACTTTATTCCTGGCTCCATATTTTTGGGGAGGGCTCGCAACACAAATGTGAACTTGAGCCCCCATTATACCGGTGGTTCTTCCATCAAAAAAGGGGGTTGGAACCAAATTCAGGTTCGCTGAGATCCGGTCCCGCCCCTTCCATTTATGAGTGCCGTGTCAATTTCTTTCAATTGTGACCACCAGTCCTCTTAGTCTTAGGCGTCAGAAAAATTACAGACATTGGTAGGGATTGAGCCCACGACCGCAGGATCCACTAGCCGAGAGTCTGACGCCTTAATGTCTCGGCTAACCCCCCACCCCACCACGCCATAGTGTTAAGTATATAATTTGAGCTTCTGTGTATGGACAAACTCAAATCTTTGTCAAAGTTTGGCATTGGCAGTTACAAATGGTACAAATATTCAAAACGTGTTCTGTATCAATTTACAATATGTTTACAGATTAAATTTTAAAAAATAAGTCAATGGGGATGCAGATTCCTCACAGACCCACCCATTTTAGACAATAATATTAGTTCTATATTCTTCACAATATGTGAACAAGCTTAAAGCAATTTATAACTAGATGGTCTCGTCATCCACACTGGTTGTGAGGTAGTCTCTATGATAAAACGTACATCAAGATGATAGAAATATTGAGGAATTTTTCAGCATTCCAATTTTAAACAAATATCCGAAACAGTTTGATGTACAGTGGTAGATAAAAGCACAATATGTGTGCAGGCTAAGAGCAATTTATAGCTTGATCATGATGCCTAGTAACTACAGAATAAAAAAAGACAATTCAATTTCAGGTGTCATTTCACCCCAACATATTTCATAATTAATTTTGAATACATAATTACAACATAACACTTCAAAGTAAATGTAGTCTGGTCCTGCCATATGTTTATTGTATGTTTCAATCATTGTGCATGGTCAGACTCGAATCTTTGTCTAATATTATGTACAAATGGGGCACAAATATACAAAAAGTGTCAGTGTATAGCTCTGCATAACTTCCCAATATGTGAACAGGCTAACAGCAATTTGTAGCTTGATTGTATTATTCTCACCGGTTCATTCCTAGCCACAAAAAATAAATAAAAAATAAGACAAACCCACACTGTTGGGAGGTAACCAAGGAAAAATTAGACAATTAAGCTTCAGGTTTGTCCCCTTGCAGACATCCATTTCACAATTAAATTTGAAATATTACTTAAAGGAAGGCCTTGTCAAGCCATACTGTACATCAAGATAATTTCAATCATTGAGGAATTTTATAGCATTGAATTTAAAAAATATTTTAAACAGTTCTATGATGTTGTGTATAAAAACACAATATGTGAGCATGCTAGAAACCATTTATGTTTATTACAATGAATAGAAATGTATCAGAATTGTAATTTTTTTGCGTCTTGCTTAATTGGGTAATTGAAACATATTTTGATGGTTTCAATTTTGTATTTTGAGTATTTTTTTAGGTGGTGTTGTGCTTTGGTACAAAATGCTATTGAAATGTATGACTCTTGTTTATTGTGTACTCTAGACTAATTAAATTTAAGTTCTAATTTAATTAATTTTTTTTATACCTCATCGTACATAAATTGTAGGGTGAGGGCGGATTTTCCAACTCCACCGCTTCCGACCATTATCACCTTATGCAAGGCGGGCGGAGGTAACGGCTTTTTTGCCATTTCGATTCCCACTGGAAGAGAAGAGTCCGGACCGGATCACAATTGAATTATTTTCACACACTTCCCACGAAATAGGTTAGACCTCCGTCCGTACGGCCAGAAGGATTATTTATTCTTTATAACGTTGGAACCGATGAGAAAAAAAAAGAAATTGATCCGCGTTAAAAATCTGATACTGTAACGCGTTCCTCGCCGGGCAGAAAAGCCGAATTAAAATAAGAGAATAAGCCGTCCAACGGGGGATTCGTGGCGGGTGAAATTCGGGCTTTGGGTCAGGACTTGTCACGACACGACAGGGTCGTGGCAGAAAAAAAAAATCACGACTAAATGAAAAATAAAACGCCCTGCGGATCAGTTAGCGCGAGACGCTAGGAGACCGTTGATACCTGACCGAAAACTGTCACAACAAAACCGATCATCACCAGAGAAATGATCAAACCAGGTTCGGCTCAGTGATGCCGGTGGGCGATGGCTCCTTCCCCGTCACCAGCACCGTGAAATTTCCCTACTGCTCCATTACTTATAATTAAATATTTCGTGCTCTGGTGACTCCTCTCCACTTGGCTAACAGACAACATAACGATTTTACATTCATAACTTCTTAACCATTCTTGAACATATACATAACTTTTGCCATCCACAGATAATTTTCCACATACTTTAAACACTACTTGCCCAACTTAACTAATCTATAAAAGCAAACTTTCTAAAATTATTTGACTTAACATCCATTGGGAAGAAGAAAAGAAATAGGGCAATATAAAGTTAGCTGCTGTCTTAAATTACTCATTTCAAACTATGTTCAATGAAGCAATTTACACATACCCCAAAGACCACTTTTAAAAAAACCTCTAAAGATCTGATCACCCAAATTTAACTTCCTCTAGGTCAATAAGCGTCTACAACTCTTTAAAAACTTCATTTTACGACTTGATTTAGGATATTTGTAGTTGACATAAATATTTCATATTAAAAACAAAACTAAAATAATAATTTTAACTATTACTACTACATATATATTTTGTTCCAGACTTCTCTATAAACTTCTTGGACACAAATCTGACTTGTTTATTAATTTTACTGGCAGCCACACCCTTTTATCATATGTATAAAATCTAGGAAACTAACAATTTAAAAATTGTAAATCTAAAATCAACAAAAATCCAGACCAGGGCAGTCATAGATGATCAAGCAACATTATCTTCACTTCACCGATCTCAATACAATTCAAAACTTATTCTTTTTGTTAGGTCTTGGTTGAAAAAGAAAAGTTAGTTTAGCAAGTGAGATTCGAACCCACAACCTTCGGCTCAATACACCACTGTTCTAACCACTTGAGCTATCATGAGTTCGATACACTAGGACACCAACTCATCTCAGCCAAAAACCTTTTGAATTTTCCCTCTTTTCATCTCAACTAAGACCTTACATGAAAAGAATAATTAATTGAAATAAGTGATTTGGTCAATTGGACCACTAAACATAGAATGATACAATAGTGTTTTTTTTTTTAAGTAGCAAGTCCTGTTTAATTTTCTTAACAATTATGCAGGCCATTTCTATTATATAACATATATTTGTTCAATTTTTTTTAATGTAATAATTTCTATTTTTAATATCTGGGTATATGTGATAAATGAGGGACGTGGGAAGATCTGGTACGAAAAAGGCAAAGATGATTTGAATTATAAACAAATTGAATTAAAACCAGTGGAAGAATCAACAAATGATTCCCTAGTCAACAAATAATTGAATAATTGTTTTATGGTTTAGCAGATGTGTTAAACAAGCGCATCGGCAAGAGTTTTGTCTACAATCTGCATTTGGTAGTAATAAATAAACTTTTAAACTGAATAAAAGTGAGTAAGATATATATAAAAAGCACTTATGGATGCTGGCTCGAATTTCTAAACAAATGTAAAGTCCTTAATACAAACTCGCTAACTCAGTACTCATTAGCAACTATTTTTGACAATGGACAGGCCTGTAGGTAGGACAGTGTCTTATAAAGAAACCCGCAAACATTAGAAACAAACCTATCTACAGACCGTGACCCATAACTAAATAAAGGAAATATTTAACAAACAAAACCCCATTTGAAAATGTTTAGTACTTAATCAAGGCCCAATAAAAACTATAAAAATAAATATTTATTTTGTTTTAATATTTCTTATTGTAGGTAAATCAAAACTTGAATATGTACAAAAATTATATCAACAATTCATACTTTTATTTTTCAAATAATTATAAACAATTCATTAGGTTATTGAGCATGAGATCAACAGACAATTTTTTTAGCGATAGTTCCCCATGAAGACAAAATTGCTTGATATATCAGATCGTTTCAGCATTTTTTGTTACATTTAAAACCAATCTAGTATAAAACAAAATAATCCATTTGACTAATTAATACAATGATACACACTATTTTTTTTTAATTATTAACAAATATATTATTTACAAAACAGTAGATTTGATGATATCAATTGGATTTTGGCGCTCGGATGGAAAGATTTAATCCTTGTGCTTTTAGTGATTCAGTATCAGGAAACAAAGGGTTCCAAAATTCTGCAAAACAAAACCCATAGAATAAGGTATTCAAAATAATTTATGGAAAACCTCACCCGGTGGTGTTTGATGAATATTTGGATTAAATCTACTCCTGTGTCTTGAGCATGCATTAATCCTTTCTTGAATTTTTGCTGGGCTGAGCTGATCGCCGAGTGCTTTATAATACTGAAAAAAAAAGAACATATTTATCTATCTATTGGGTTGTCCGGAAAATAATGCAGGATTTTGGTATTAAACAAA
>CM077106.1:21972697-21986207 GCA_039619505.1 Cimex hemipterus | reverse complement strand
TGTAGTGTATTAAACCAAATGAAGCCCACCATACCGTAACCATTACCATTTATTGATGAGTTGGGGGCTTTGGAAAATGTATTGGAGCTTCTCCTTATTCTGGCCAGAAATGGGTCATTTTTGTTTCGACAAAGAAGTGATGCACAAACATCAAAGCGCTGATTTTTTTGGCGATCGTTTAATGAGTGTGGAACCCAATTTTCAAGTTTTTTCACTTTTCCAATCGCCTTGAGGTGGTCAGCGACGGTTGTTTTACTGACTTTGAGTTGCTCTGCAAGTTCTCGAACAGTTGTTTTGGGGTTTTCTTCCACCACTGATCGCAGAACATCATCATTAAGAGAGGAAGGCCTTCCACGACCTTCTTCATCTTCAAGGCTGAAATCTCCCTCCCGAAATTTTTTAAACCACCTTTGCACAGTGCACTCATTAACACAACCCTCGCCCCAGACTTGGTTAATGTTTCTAGCCGTTTGGGCTCCGCTTCGGCCGAGTTTAAACTCGTAAAAGAAAATCGTACGAAATTCTCGCTTTGACATTATAAGGATGACTGAATTATTTCCAAGTAGCGGAATGCTACAGAGGTAAACAAACAATATCATTTGGAAGAGGATTAATAAGTGTTGACATTCATACAAATGAGTAATCCTGTAAACGTAAACAGAATATTTTATATAGATTTTTTTTAATGAAAACTTAAAATCCTGCATTATTTTCCGGACAACCCAATATTTCTATGCAAACATACAAACAAATAAAATAAATATCAAATTTGATAATTTAAACAAATTAAACTTTTTGTAGGCAAAATTAATTTTTCATTTGCTTAAGAAAACAAAATTATTAATGCTTACCTTTTCACATTCTTCACATTCCCAGCCTTTTAGTTGTTTCCTCTCTGCTTTATTACGAACAACTCCTTGTTGATACACATAACCAACGCTTGTTGATTCTTCCCAATGAGGAGGCCTTAAACATTTCTATTTGTTAAAAACTAAATATTTCAAAAGTTTTTACTGCTAACAACCTATTGAAGCTTATATTACAACGCTCTTTTTGGGTACTAGAGGCCAAAGGATTGAACATGAGTGAATCGAAATCTTGTTTTTTTGATTTCTCAGATAAGCCCAACTTCCTAAAACAGTAATAATTTTTAATAAATACTTTTAATAAAATTACACTTAATAATAAAAATATGAAATTTACCTAGGAGCAGGACAAGGGCTTTTATCTATTATTTCTTCATCATCATGTTTTGATTCTTTACAAGAAACCTCCTTTTTCACACTTATTCCTAATTTCAACTGCTTAAGTTGGTTTCCACGGCTGCTTATTTCTTTGCTAACACCACTCTTTTTTTTCAGCAACCATCTGGCCTCCTTTTTTTTATTCGTTGGCGTCTCACTAATGATTTTTTCGTTGGTTGACAAATCATTAATCCTCTTATCGACAGGTTGAGTCTTTGCCTCCGGAGTTTCTTCAACACAGCCCATCTCAATATTTGTTACAACAGGAGGATTGATTTGGAACAAAAGAGGCTTTTTAGGAGAGTCGTCTATAATGTCCTCCTCGTCAGAATTCTTAGAGATAAAATCGAGCGAGAGGTTTTTCTTTGCAGTTTTCTTAGGGGCGTTCATTAAAGGAAGTGACAAGCTGTAAGCTTTCTCTGAATCTTTTTGTCTAGGGCTATCACTTGTAAGTTTCTAAACCAATTGTAGAAAAATGAGGTTACTTTCATTGTGCAAAATTTTACTTATGAATGTACTTACCATAGGTGAAGGTATTTTGAAATTGTCTATTGATTTTAATGGGCTAGGGGGAGGGATACTTTCTGGGATTATTGCATTTCCTTTCTTTTCTACCTTTTCAGTTAGTACATCAGCAGTTTCTTGGACCAAAACTTCTTCCTAAAATATACAATTTACCTATAATTTATTTAATTTACATCAGATATTGAAAAACTCTTTAATGACTAAAATGTAAATTTGTCACTTCTGAATTTAGCAGCTTGAAGTTTGCCAGGTTTTTCTACGGTTGAAAAAACATTTTTTTACTTTATTTATTTTTAACACTTATTTTAAACGTAAATGCTCCGCAACATTAAAATATTGTGCATCAGTCATTATCATTGAGTTATTAATTTATGAAACTGGACTGGACAATTCTGACTTCCCAGTCCTAAAAAATAATTTTTTTCCCAAAATTCTTCATATTTTCTTTGACCTATAACTCAGGCTAAAATTCTAGGTCCTATCCCAGGATTTGAACCAGAACCAGTAGTGTGGAACATACAAGATACCTTAACTACTTGGCCAGAGCAGTCCCCTATTTATAATTATATTACAATATAGAATTCAGTTCTTATTTATTTTTGTTAAATTTATTCTTGTAATGAATCATTTTATATATTGTTTGGAGAATTGAATGCTAGATTTTTTTAAATAATACAATTTTTAAATTGATTCCTCAGAATAGGTACAAACAGTTCGACAAGCTTTCTTTCTTTAGGCCAACTTTTATCAAATTCTAATCCATCTCAAGTAAAATTTATATACAAACAATTTAACTTCCATTTTCAAAACAAAATTATTTACCTCAAGGCATATTTTTTTCCTTTTCGGTGAATTCCCAAGAAGCATTTGAGAAAGTAAATTCATAGCTGAATTTTTCCCTTCCATGTTTGGAGAATCAAGGTTGTCCCCAAGATTCAATATTTTAGCTATCGAATTCATTCTCTTCTGTGCTTCCGCTTGTTTTTGTTTTGCACGTAACAATTCACGCTTCAACACGGTACATTTTCTGCATGGAGATTTCAACCTAAAAAGGTCACAATAATATGTACATGATATTTTTATTAAACTGCAATTGATCCTTACCGATTATCTTGGTCTGCCTATTCTGTTTGTTGATGCCTTATTTGACCAGAACAATATATTTTAGACAATCCACCAAAGCCACCATCAACTAAACAAATCCCACCCAAATGGTGAAATGTCAAAACACCGACCCAGTGTGGATTGATAAACCAAGATGATCAATATGGATCAAGTGATATCTTCATCAACCAGCAACCCAAAAGGAAATATCACCATTCATATTTATTGTTACATTTGTTGACGCCTGCATGGTGATAAACTTGTAATTAAAGTTAGGCGTCAAGGTATCTCACCCTTCAATTAAGTGGGGGAATCGAGCAACCTTTGTTACATGCTTTATAAATATGTATGTAGACGTTGGTCCAAAAGTAAATGTCGGTATGTCTACCACCCACGACTTATCAAAATATTTTCTTTCTTGTAGCTTCGAAATACATAATTCGATAATGCTTATTGTATGAATTTAAGCTCAGTATTAGGGTGGCCAACATAGCTAAAATTTGTACTGAATTTGGTGATGAAACAGCATTGCCCAAAAGTGGTTCAAAATGTGTGCTTCTGTGGGAGGATTAAAGATTAACCAGTCGCAGTCAGTGGGTTGGGATTTGGTGGGAGCCAATGGTATGACCTCCTAGCTTTACTTTAGATCCGTTTTATGTTACACGAGACAATCTGGCCAAAAAATAATTAAGTTGTGTCTTGAAAGAAACATTGAGCAAACGACTAGATGCTGACATCTTTTTACTGTCAATCAATCTGTGCGGAATCCATTATGATTTTGTAAATTATGTCAGACTTAATTTAGTACAAACACAACACCTAATAATGACACATCTACACAGAAAACAAACGCTATGGGTAAGTACAAATACTTTGATTGAATCTGAAATTTGTAGCATTGTATAAATTAACTTTTTTCACATCCTACATATATTTGCATAATTTAAACAATGTTTATAAATCCCTGGCCGTGAGGATGATCTCAACAAAGATCGAAATGTTGGCATGACAAAGAAAATGTTTTTCGAAAACCTACGTCAAAACATCGCAACTCATGATCTCCAAATAATTTCATTGACTAACGGTCCAGTAAACACCACACATTTGTTTAAACCATTAAATTCCCTAATTTCGTGGTCCGCTTGACCAATTAATATATTAAAATTAATTAAGGTTTTTTATATCAACTAAAAATTTTAATTATTTGTTTAAACATTGAATTAAAAATTATGAAAGGTTCTGTTCTTACCTATTAAGTTTACATTTCAGAATAGAACATTCTTCTTCTTTTTGTTTCAACTCTACTGACACCTGTTTGTGCAAGGATTTCATCTTTGAACAGTCGACGGCAAATTCTAAAATTAACAGTACAAATAATTTATAAAAACGTTTTTAAAATAGGGAATCAGTTTAATTGTGTTCAAATTAACGTTTCATTCGAAGTAGTGTCCCTTCCACGAGCATGAGAACACCTTGAATTTCATCATCTTCGTGCAATGTGTTAATTTCCTCGATGAACATTGAATTCCAAATGTTCCGCAGTTCTGATGGAGTTCTCTTTTTTATAGACGGCTCCATGCCAAAATGAACAAAATTAACTTTTTAAATGTTAACTTTTACTTTTCAACTGATCAGTCCACGAGACCGTTGACATTTGTTTTGAATTGGGAACCTTCTCCTTTCTAATCTGTAATCCTAGCGCCAAAGCCTATTATGTCCAAATCATAACAGATCAATTTTATTATAAGACATTATTCTTATTAAAAGTCAAATATCTAAATTGACATTTATTATTAATTTTTTATAATTACAATCTATTGTAAAAATTGCTTGCATCAGCCTTCAATATTTACTATATTCTTAATATACTCAAGTAATGAGCCCCCCTTGAGCCAAAAATTGACCCATATATATTTTTCAAATATATTTGATCTTCATTAGCCCAGTTAGTCCTTAATTACATGAAAAAAACGTACATTAAATTTTCCCATATGATTTGAAAATTGTTTTCATTTATAAGTACTATTTGTCTTGTTATTCGAAAACAACTTTCTTGAAATACATGGTTCTCTCTTCACTGGTCTATTTATTTATTTCAGATTATTATTATATTTTTTATTTTTGGTACCGAAGTAAAGTCATATCACTCTCCCTTACCCATTCACTCATATAACCAACTATATGCGCAAGTACTGTACAGCTACACAATAATAGTATTTATTATCCGCATATACATTATTCCTAAAACTTTGAAAGCTTAATATATGAAAAAATACACAATTTAAACAGATATATTGTACCTCTACAGCTTGAATTCATATCTGGTAGTCTCTCAAACTTAGCAGATTTTGAGAATTATACAATTTCAGCATTAAATGAACCTTCCCGTATCAATGTAATTTATACGGATTTTTCTAAAGCCTTTGACAACGTTCATTTAAGATTTTTAATTCAAAAATTAAAAATGTTTGGAATCTGTGGGCCTTTATTTAACTGGTTGTCAGCTATATTTTTAATAGAACACTCACTGTTAAAATTAACAATTCCTTTTCACATTCCTTCCGGTGTTCCCCAAGTTGGCCTTCTTCTCTTCTTTTTATTTATTAATAAAATTGCATACAATTTTAATGATGAGCTGTTTGTAGACGACATAAAAATTTATAAAGCAATTTTGTCAGATCTGCTTTCAAACTTCTTTAGATTCTTTCACTGACTGGTGTTCCGGAGAATGACCTTGTTATCAATTTGAGTAATTGTTTCATTCTTCTGTTTCATCGTTCCAATCCAAGTCTCCTCCCTCTGTAAATTACTGTCTTCAAGGTGAACAGCTCAAAGCTGTTCATCTCTGACCTGGGCGTAACTTTTAATTCCTCTCTCCCTTTTAACTTTCACATAGAAAGCATATGCCTCAAATTGTCTAAAACAGACTTTACTTCAAGAAACACAAAAAAAAAATTTAAAATATAAATTCAATTAAAACTCTTTTTAATTCCCTTGTTAGAAGTAAGTTAGATTATTGAAGCTCAATTTGGTCTCCCTATACTTCAAATATTAATCAAAATAAATTCCTAAGTATTAGGCTATAAACCTCATATTTTTATCATTAATAATATATTTGTAATTGTAACTTGATTCGTTTTTGCAATATTTTTAGTCTAATATGTTAATATTATTATAAAAGTGCAAGTGGGACACCTCTCTGCAAAGGGTTTGCAAAAAGTCTTGTATCAATCGAGTAAGGCCTATCCTCAAATGGGTGAGCACTATCCCTTCGAGATGATCGTTTTATTGTTTCCAATCTACTCCATAATCAGCGTTCTCTTCATGCCCTCAAGACGTTTTTTATTTCAAATGAACATATTTCCATGGATGGTAATTGATTTATAACATGGTTGCAGTGGATTGTAAGGCCATGTGGTGCTCATAGATAGGTCCATTTGCCCAAACTTATTTCATTAAGAGAAAATTAAGGGTTTTATCAGTGAAATAAATATGTATATAATATATATTGTTTTAAATAGAAACAAAAGTGTTTGAAACATGCCTTTTTTGATTTTTATAGATTTTTATATTATTTCCCTACAAGTCTAATAATAAAAAAAAATCATGTATATAGATAAGTTAATCTAGCAAACAATAACTAGGTCGATTAAAAAAACAAAAACAAATCCAGTATTTTTTCGTCAAAACAGGTAACTTATAAAGAACAGAAAAAAAGCAGGAATGAACTATCTCAAATCAATTTATTTCTCATTATTTGGTACTTCATAAAATTTAATTTATATTATATTCTTTTTATTGATATTAATAACTTATGTTTTATACATATGTACATATTTCATATAAGAATTTATAGTTAATCCATAATACACAATTGTTGTTGGATGTGTAAAATAAATGAACTGTTTACAAAAGAAAATAAAACATAGCCCCAGTAAAAACCATTGGTAAGCTAACAATTAAAAATTGATCAAGGCATGTAGACAGCAGTTCTGCGACCAATAAATTCAGTTTTTAAGATATGATTATTTTCAGTGTAAATTTAAGATTCTAAATAAAATTGAATTTTTTTAGGCACGACGAATAAGAGTAACCACACATCCACTTAGCTATTTAAGACTAATAAAAAAATTTATCCCCACAAGGTATACAATTTATTGGCAAATTCTTAAAGTATTATTTACATTTCAACATATATATATTTACATAAAATAGCACTTTGTTCTGTTGTTGGTTGTAAATGTTAAGTACAAAATAATCTATATTCTAATGGAGGAATAAATGGATAAAAGGTACAGCTATAATCCGTAGAAACACCAGACAAATAAATCACTCGAAACAGGAAAAAATCTCGAGAAGAAATGTCTTTATGTTATTGAGGAGTCTAATCTAACCATCACAGTTCTTCTTGTGTTCAAATTATAAAGACAAAACTATTTTTTGTTTTGGTTTAATTAGAATTAATTCAGTTATTGTTGTGAGGATGTAAAACCGCTGCTGCTGCAGTCTGGTTGAACCTTGACATCAGGGTTGACAGTGTTAATCGCACACCTTCAGTAGCTAGAACCCCTGACGCTAGAGTTCCACAAATATTTGATCCACTTACAGCATCACCTTTTAAAAAATAATTCAAATATTTTTGATAATGTTTGTTACTGATTTAAGAGTCTCCTCAAAAAATAGGTAAATCTTTAACATACCCTGTGGATAAAACACCATTTGCTTTGGGTCAAGTTTCCCACTCCCATTGTTACTTGCTGCAGTCCTTAACTCTGTACGTAAACTTTCGACTAGTTGATGTGTAACTGGATCTCCCTAAAATATACAATCATTACTGATCACAATCATAATAATATCAAAGTGAAATGATTAGTTGGTTGTACAGGGCATGCAGATTAGACTGGTTTCTTATCAAAACAAGGACTCACATAAATAAATAACGTTCAGACTAGGAGTTCTTATTACTATAGTTTAAGAAGGGAAGATAACAAATTAATCATATTATTAACAATTAAAATTAGTAACATCATTCATATCAATGAACTCTTTAAATATAAAATTTTTTAAATGTTGTTCTCAACACATTAAAATAAAACTATATAAACAAATAATTGTACTTATTGTTATTTATAAATGTGATCACACTTAATGAAAAACTTGGTAAATTATAATAGCAAATTATGAACACTATTGGCCACTACTGACAAAACCCACCTAAAACCTAATATGTGTATTAATTTATGGAGTTATTTAAGATTATCTTTGTGTTTGTATAGATTGAGCCCTCTGCAATTATCACTTTTTATAAATTATGCAATTTAGAGAAAACTGCCATTTGCCTCAATCATAAAGAATTTCTTTCCCTAAAGAAGCCTTTCTTCTATACAGTTAATTTTTTTTTACAAACAAAACACTGCTTACATCCTTATCGGAATGGAGAGCAAGAAGCTGGTGAACCCTAATTGGTAGACTGTTGGACAGACAATGAGAAAGTCCAGCAAGCTGTTTATTAAGCAGATCCTCTGGACTGGGTTTGATAACAGGCCTTGGAACAGGAGGTGTGTTTGCACAAGGCGAATCAACCTGGGGCGCCATTATGTTGTGGTATGGAACTCGTCTGGAATTTAGTCCAGCAGCTTCCATCTTGAGTGCCTTGGATGAACTGAAACATTTTGAATGATTTCAGTCAAAACTCCATTCGTTTTAGGCAGTTTACATTGTTATTCCTCTCCACTTTTGGACTGTATTGCAAGTTAAAATATAGCAGGTTTTTAAAAAAAATATTTTTATTGTATTGGAAATCACTGAGTACCTCTTAATCTTCTATTTTCCTTGGATACTTTATTAATTATAATCAATGCATACATTAACACAATTTTGGTCTTACAAACGTTTCAAATATGGACAATTTAAATAAACTGAAGACTTACTAATATTATTAAATACAAAATTATGCATAACATTTTTTTTTAAACATGACTGTAAGTATGATTTTCACTTCATTTTGTAACACAAGCTCATTTAATATATAACTTTCACTTTGTATAATCTAAATTTAAAAATGATGCTAAATTTAATATTAATTTTGAATTATTGTCAGATAAACTATTTATTTTTAAGTGATAAAATATAAATTGAATTTATTCTAAATGTCATCTTATGGATATAATGTATTACCATCTTGTGAAATTATTTTCTCATACTTTTTTTTGTCTAATCACATTTCATAACATTTCAGTTCCACATAATAAAAAAAAATGATATATACAAAACACCGTTGACACGTAGGTCAACATTACAATTATAATCACATGCTGACGCACACAATACACATACATACAAGAAAAACAACAAGAGTGCTGAGAAATGTAAAAGCTCGATTTAAAAATGTAAAATAAAATGAACATAAAATAAAAAATAAAAAAATACCTGTCTAGACAAAGGCGATCAATTCTTGATTTATTTGGAGATCTGCAATAAACATTATCTACTTAGTTCACAATGCAATCTACTTTGGGAAAGAAAAATTGAGAGAAAAAAAAGAAAAAGAAAAAAAAGTAAAATTGTGAAGAAGAGCTAGCTAGTTTGGTTTCATCTATTACATGCATTGTAGACGTCAACAGACATACCCTCCAGCATTATCACAGTTATCATCGCCTCGGTGGCCCCTTTGAAGAGCTTGCTGCTGTTCATTAAGTCCTTTCATCTGTTTCCTTTGTTTTTTGCTCCATAACTCGTGGCAATCCTGCCAAGTTGGAAGCTGTGGTGGTGCCATCCTACGATAAAAATTATATATAAAAAAAAATCAGCATGAAATATAAACATTGACAAATAGGATGACAGCAAGGAAGAATAAACTTAAAAACAAATAGAACTGTGGGGTTAAACCAATTTTATTTATTAAGAAAAAGGCGCCAAGGCAAGGCACTCTTTCGATCAGATGCGACACTCTGAAGAGCCTTTCTCTACCAACAAGACAACTTTGGTGTTTTGACCTAAAAGAATGTCAGATGGATATGGCCAATCCTCTTCGACTCATATTTTCAGAGGGCCACCATTCAATTGTGTTCTTAACTCGCAAGAGCTTCTCAAACAACCCAGCCTGATGTTACTGCTTTTTAGAGCCTTCTTTATTGCTCGCACAGTCTCACCGTGCTGGATCAATGGCCCTCACTGCTTTCAGACTGATGAGGTCAAAACTGACGAATTCCAATTTAAGTTCTAAGAACGCAGCTAGATAAAGGTATGACGATGTATATGACTTGGCTAATACCACAGAATCAACCTGAGGGGGCAAGGCCGGAAGGACCCAAGACAATGTCAATCTGATTCCAGCCTAAATACCATCCCTAGTGTCAAACTGGCCCTCCCATATGTCCCTCAAGTTCGAAGTCACTTAAATACCTCACTATATACTTATTATCTTCAGATCATGCCCGCTAGGGTTTGCCCGGCTTGGCTAAGAAACCTGCTGCATAGCTGAGCAAAGCTACTCCCTTCAAAATTTGAGCAGTAATATTTCCAGCTTGTGGAAGAAGCTGGCTGAGGGGACATTATAATAAATCTAGACATTGTTCACTTATTTCGGCGATTAATCATTCAATACAACAAAACGTTCATGTACTTAAACCATGCCAAAATAAAAACCAAGAAAAGATAAAATTGTAAAATAACACTAACATTTGGTACAAATATTCAATGCAAGTTATACACAAAATAGTAACAAAAATCTCACTTTTCTGGAACTATATTTCTCAGCCAGGCAGATTTGAGTGCCATTTCTGCTGTTATCCTCTTGTTTGGATCTAATACCAACATTCTATCCAGGAGATCCAAAGCTGAAGAAGGCATAAATGCAAACTCATCCCTCAACCTTCTTCTATGAATTTTCTTCGACTTGAGCAAATGCCACAGAGGGAGTTCTATCACAAGTGGCCAGACAGCAGGGGTCGGTGTTCCACATAGTCTTGAAATTATCTCTAACTGCATCATCTCGTTACTCTGCTGCAAATGTTACTGATATGCTTAGTTATGTGACAAAAATTTACAGGAAATAATATTTTACCTGGAAAAGTGGTTTTTTTAGGAACAATTCACCAAGTATACATCCACACGACCAGATATCAATCGCTGGTCCATACCTTTCCTCCCCTAACAACAGTTCTGGAGGTCTATACCACAATGTAATTACTTTGTTTGTATAAGGTCTTTGCCTGTCCTCAGCATTATACAATCGAGCCAGGCCAAAGTCAGCCAGTTTGACCTCACCCCTAAAGGCATTCATTACAATATAATAAAATACAAGTATGAATTGAACATTTTGATATTACCTATTATTCATTAGAATATTGCTACATTTTATATCCCTATGTAAAAAGTTTTTTTTGTGGCAGTAGTTCAATCCTTCTAAAAGCTGCCTCATTATACTAGCATTGTGCTGTTCTGCAAAATCTACCATCCCAGACTCAAGCAGCCCGTGAAGATCGTGATCCATGTATTCAAAAACAAGATAGAAAGAACCTTTATCCTAAAAGTACAACAATTAATAACAATTCAGGAACAAAACATTTTATCGTAAGAAGTTATAGTCATAATTGGACACTGATTCGTTTACAGAGTAAAAATTGCATACCTGGTCATATCTCTGCTGCATTAAAAGTAAAAATCAATTTAGAAATGTACCAAAGACAAAACCCATAGTACCCAAATAACTTTTAGAAAAACTTTTAAGTTTAAATTAAATTAATATTGCTCAAGTAAAACATTTTATTTACTAAAAGCAAAGAGTAGGATTGAGTATGTATTATAATACATTCAGAAGAAAAAACCTCTTTTCTTATGAGTCAATAAATATTTGTAATAAATGCATTTTAAATTTACCTTGCGAAAGTCAAGTGCGTCCTGTTTGTCTGTAACTATTTCCCTCAGATTTACTATGTTTTTGTGGTTCAATTGTCTCAGAATTTTAATTTCACGTACAGCCGTAACAGGAAATCCCTCTTTCTCATTTTCAAGACGCACTTTCTTAAGGGCAACAAGCTCTGTTTAAAACAAAACCACAAAATAATACTATTTTCAATTATGCTTTAAAACATTATTATTTATTAATTTTAATTAATAAATTATACAATGTTAATCTGTGTGTCGGTGAACACATGTTACACTGATCATCACTTGATCACTCAACTTGGTCCATCTGATCTTTTGTAGGCTTAAACTGAGTAAAACGATCGATGGCTTATAAACATTAATAATAAAACAATTCTGTGTTAAGCTATGCTAAAATAAGCAACTTTAACCTACAAGGAAAATGTCCTTCCTTTAAACTTACTGCTTTTTGTGTATACAATAGAGGCTGTAAATAAAATAAAAATTAAAGTTTTACGGCTACAGGACAAGAAACTTATGAAAGTGACTGCAGAGCCATAGATTTTCTCTTGGTGTTATTAGAATAACGAACTAAGCATAATAATCATAAAGTATACACTGCTCCTAAATGATCAAAATATGCTTTGTAAATTGTTATTGTATATAGAGAAACCAATAGTACAAATTTGTAGAAAATACAATTACATAAAAGCGAAAATTGTTTTCTAATTCTGTTTACTCTGTTTACAGTTACGGGACAGTGTAATTATGAGAAAATAACTGCACGAGGCAAGATAACATTTTGTTGTCCATTATTTTTGACAATGTTTAAAATTCTATAATATATTGGCATATTAATATATACTTATATTTTGGATTTATTACATGTTTATTTTAAGTTTAGACCATACAAGACAGCACGCACATGCTAGTTCCTTGAATGGAGTTGCTGCTTAATGTTTACTTATATTTCTATTAATTTTGAAATAGTTAATAAATATTTTAATTAATGACTGTACTTAACTATCTATATATTTAAATATTTGATCAAATTATAGGATTTTGAATTTGTTATTTTATACTTTAATTTTACTATCAAAAGAGTGTGTTAGCATTACAAAGTTAAATGCATTAAATCATATTAAAAGCTCATAATTCATTTTTCTCATCATTTTGTTAATTATTTTTCGATAGATATTTAAATTTATGTTTTGCGGAAGGTTGTATATACTTTGGAGAATAGTTCATTTAACAATAAAGTTGCACTGTAATTTGGTGAATTTGCTAATATATTTTTTTCATCTGTATTTTGTTTCTATATACAATTCCTCTTGTAACACATTTGTTCTGAAATATTATACCTTTTTCTTTGTATAATAAGCTACATTAATATCTATATAGATTTGATAAATGCTATAAATTCCTATTTCATCAAATAATAATTAAGATACATATCTTTTTTTTCAGACTTCTTTTTTGCAGGATATAAACTGGCTTAACAATATACCTATATGTAACTCCCCCCTCCCAAATTAAGTATTCCAAATTGCATTGCTGATTGGAAAAAGATTGTATATATTTATATTATTAGTATTTATTTTTTTAAGTTTTGATTAGGAATTCTTTTATTTGCTGCTATCTGTGAAAAAAACTAATAATACAAAAATATTTACAAAATCAAATTATGGAAAAGCATAAATTGTTGCCTAATTTTTGTCTTGTTTTATAGAGAAATTTGTAATGGAAAATATTTTAAAAATTCTATTACA
>CM077106.1:21949964-21972687 GCA_039619505.1 Cimex hemipterus | reverse complement strand
TCTTCCTGAATTTTCTAGAACAATGACCATAAACTGGGTAAACATTGTTCCCAAATGTACAGGTTTGTTTTGGAAATTTTTACTATTTATAGAGAAATTTGTAATGGAAAATATTTTAAAAATTCTATTACAGAAAAGCGTTAATTTTTGTCTATTTTTTAAAATTGTTTTATGGTTACGGGGCAGTATAATTATATAGAAAGTAACTGCACGAGACCATAAATTTTCTCTTCCTGAATTTTCTAGAGCAATGTCCATATTATAAAAAATTGCTCCCAAATGAACAGGTTTAGTGTAGATTATCTCTGAGCACTGGGCAATGTGAAAATGCAAAATTTTTTATACCTTTCACTAAAACTCTTATAAAATATTAATGATTTAATACTGACATTACAATTTTATTTATTTGAATAGTTGATTCCTGTTGAATTCCAAATAATTACAACACTTGTGTAATCAGGTTTAATTCTAACCAGAAATGCATACCAAGTTTTGATAAAGCAAAATAATTTATTAGAAGCTTCTTATCTATTACTTGTGAGTCAGAAACATTTAAGAACTGATTAGTAATAAGTTCAGTTTTTGTCTTTAATATTTGTTAGCTTTTACAACAAGAAAATTAGTGCAGATCATATTTTAAGTTTAATACTTCTTTAAAATAGATTCTCCAGTAAGAAAAACAAATAAGTTTTATTCAAATATATTTTTCAACATATTTTCAGCTTTTATTAAAAGAAAAAACTGTGCTTAAGTATTTTATGAGAATAGAAAAATATGAAGATTGAAAAGCTTTGTTAATAAATTATGAGGAAAAATAACTTAATAAAAGATACAACATACCTTGCTGTCGGTCTTTAGCTTTGTAGACTTGACCATAGGTGCCTTCCCCTATGAGAGCTATGACTTCAAAAACATCCACACACCTTTCTCCCCAGGTTTTACTGGCAGGAGTCGGTTTAGTTTTTCCTTTATAGAGAATCTTAGGTCGTGTCAGTCGTCCCACTGATTTTCTTGCGATATGCTATATGCACAAATAAAGTATGTAGAGAAATGAATTGAAATGGATATAATTTTTTTACCCCACTCACAGCTCTCATTCTTTGCTGAAGTGCTGGGCTACTGGGTTGAGTGGCCATTTTTTTTGTAAAACTGTGAGGTGGTGTACTACTAATATCCTCTTCAGCACTGAGCTCTTCGGCACCAGCTACAGCTTAAAATTTCAACCAAGTAAATACCAGCAACAGAGACCAGTTTTTAATATGCATTATACCTGGAAGAGGAAGGTCTCTAATGCTCTTTTTCCCTTGAGGAACAGGTTTGTCAGAGAAAGGACTAGGAGATCCACTTGGAGGTGAATCTATGCTTTCTAGATCGTTTTGATTAATACCAGGAGGCATAGGAAGTTTGGGAGGATGGAGATTCTTTGGTACTCTACCCTGCGGTGAAGTAATCGGAGGAGCTTCATCCACTGGCTGCATTAGCTCTAGAGGAGGAATAGGTGGAGGAGGTATTTCAGGAGGAAGGCAATCTGGTGGAGGGATCGGAGGTGGAATGAATACTGTTGATGTCAGAGGATTCAGTTCATCTCTAGTAGCATCATTTGAGTCCATCATTTCGCAGACAGTTATTTCATCTTCGCCTTGAATATCTTCACATTTATCAAATTGAGACATGACCTCTGGTTCCTCCTTCGCTTCGACTGAATTTGAATTTTCTTCAACTGTCTCTTTTTTTTCTGCAAGTTCAGCCAAACGTTTCATGGCAAGCTCTCGCATATTTCTGTCTTTGACAAGTTCTGCAAACAGTGATGTCTCACTCATTTTGACTTTAGCAGATATTTCACGGACTTTTCTAAGACTAGATGGACTATGGGAAGGAGATCGAGAAGGACGGCTCTTCAAGCTTCTCTTATGCATTGGGGAACGACTATGTCTAGCAATTGGAGGACTTCTGCTATGACGGACAGGTGATCGACCGTGGCTTAACATATTCGGGGGGCTTCTTGATCTAGTCCGTTTCCAACTCCTTGACCTCGACACTGACCTTCTCACTCTAGAAAAAAAGAAAAAAAAATTAAAACCACTTAAAATCAATATGAAATAACACTCACGATTTTAATTTCAATCTTTACCATTTTTAGCCTTTAGTAATACATCAATAAATACATTCACTAACAGAAAAAAATTGAATTCTTCTCATGTTGTTAAATCCCATCATTATTAGTAATTACCATACCATTTGTTTAGTGAAAGTTATGAATAATAATAAAGTAATAGTATTAATTGAAAGAATTTATGATTCTAAGAATAAATATAATAAGAAAAAAATTAATATTAAATAAATTTAAAATTTTAAGAAATATGTGGCATTGAAGTTATAGAGGATTTAAAGGTGTGAAAAATGTTATATATTAATTAGTTTGAAATGTACAAATGTATTAAGAAAACAAAACTTTTTCATGCATGAAAAAATTTGATACCACACATAATGGGGAGCAGTAAAATAAAAAATACTCACCGAATTGTCAACATCCTTGATTTGTAAATAAACAAACTGTATTAAAAAAAGTCCAAAATTTAACAGTATTTTATTTCCAAATTTACACTTACCTCAATGGGCTCTTGGATTTGGACCGGCTATCGTGATGCCGTCTTTTCTTATGTTTGTCCCTAAGACGCTCTCTCTTCTTTTCACCGCTCTCTCTTTCCTTCCTCCTCTTTCGGCTGTGTGGTGATTCGTGTCTGTTATATCTACTAGGAGACATTTTGTCCCGAGTCCACCTAAAAAACAAACAAAAAACCGTAAAATTAATTTAATACCATATACTATTAAACAACTTTCATTGTCTTTTTGGCGATAACAGCCATTTAGGAAGATCAGGTGTTGGCCAACTACTGCTACATTGTAATTGTATAATTGAATAGCTGGCTAGTCATCTGATCCTCATAATGGGTACAAAAGTCAAATAAATTATATAATATATTACAAAAAAGACCAATATATTAAAATAAACAATTTTATTTTATAAAAATATAATTTTTTTACCTCCGGTCTTCTCTTTCGTAAGAAGGAGTCTGCCTCCTTGGCCTAGAAATCGGCGATCTTGGAGATGGAGAGTGTCTCCTTGAAGATCTTGAATGCTTATCAACATCATATCTAGAAGGAGACTTCCTTTTGTGTTTTTTCATTTCAGAAACTTTTTCAGAATGTCTATGGTTTGAGGATGAAGACTTTAAAACTGGGGAATCTCGATGCCTTTTTAATGAACTGTCTCTTTTTTTATCTCTGTCCCTACCCATATCAGGGCTTGATTCCGGCCCAAATGGACTAGGTGTTCGATGAGGTCTCTCACCTTCTTCTAAACTTCGAGAGGGTGAAACTGGTTGAGGAGCACTTCGTCTATTGGATGAAAAGCTTGGCTGAGGAGGTGGATGATCTTCTGTGGGTGGAGTATGGGGAGAAGGGTGGTTTGTATTTTTTAAGTCTATATCACTTGCAGAACGGGGTGACACCGCTGAAGGAAAAGATGATCCATTATTATTTTCTATTCGTTTTGACTGTTTAATTTCTTCAAGTTCGTCGTAATAATTAGGGGCATTAAGTGAAGAATGTGGACTATTATTCATAAAATGTATTAAAAATAAATCTGGCACATGGATAGGCGATTTATTCCTTTCCCTACTTTTTTCACGAGATTTCTTTCTTTTTTTTCTCTTATGACCAGGACTGTGTTTTTTACTAGATTTCTTTGGCTTTTTTTCTTTTGATCTACTGTACGATATGGGAGAAGGTGATAGCTTTCGTTTTTTTGTTTTACTTTCCAAATTTCCGTCCCAATTCCTCCTAGAATCAACAGAAGGAGACGGTGAATATGTATCTCTGGAATCTGCAGAGAGTCGATAATGAAAACGCTCTGGTATTAAAGCCGGAGCAAATTCTAAATGTCCACTGTCTTCACTTTGAATTTCTCCAGCCTCAGGGCTGGATAATTCTTCAGAACTTACATCCGAGTACTCGACTAAGGGCTTGACTAACTTTTTGCTCTCCGAACTCTCTCTGTTCTTTCGTTTTTTCTTCAGCTTTTTCTCATAATCTTTAGACCGTTTCTTTTTATCACTTTTTTCCATTTTGGAACTAAGCTTTTTCTTTTCCCGCACAGACTCTTTGTCAGGTCCATCATAGCTGGGCATTTCGCCTGTAATTGACAAAATTAATTATTAAATCAAACCATTACTTATTTACATATACACGAATAAACATACCTTTTTAAAATTAGAGGAATCTTCATGTCAAACACTCTTCGTAATGATTCCTGCAATAAGTTCTGCAAGTTAAGCAACTTTTAAAAAATAATTTGAGGATATTAAATATAATAATTTCAATATTTAAGAATTATTGAGGAAACAAGAACATAGGAAAGGAATGATTTGTGATGTCTGGGGGTGTGCTATGTTAAAAGCAAAGTTTGAAAGAAAAGCAATTTTTTGACGTTTTAAGCTAAAAATCGTGACATGATTGACACTATGCTTTAAAGAGATAGGAATATAATCATCTAAAATGTAAACTTTAAACCATTACAATATAGTGTATGTAAAAAAATTAGTGGAATAATGTTAAACACAATTTGTCGAGGAATACAAGTACTGTTCAAGCAAATAGTGAGCTAATTCATTTATAACAAACACTAAAAAATAAAATATTGATGTTTTCAGAATAATGAAGAGTCCTACTGTAATTAATTAGTCGACTAAGAAAGAATGGAGTATATAAATTAATTTAATTTATTCCTAACCTGATGGGTGTATTGAATCTACTGGGTCTTCAGCCGTTATTACATATTCACAAATATGCTTTCTTTAATCACTGTGGTTTAAAATAAATAAATTAATTAATTACAATTGATCCATGATTTTCTTTAACAGTAAGAAATCATGCTCAAAGCATATTGATTTTTTCTTGTGAAATTTCTTCTTGAGGTTTGCAGGGGTGATCTTGTTCTCTTGTTTGTATTTTTTCTTTTGAGCAATTCAGATTTTTTTACGAGGGTTCGCAACAGCAGAGATCATATCAACCCTCAGGGTACTGATGTTTTTTTGGAAAAAAAAAATTGTAAGTCTGTCAGGTTCGAATGCAGGGCTGCTGGATTCAAATCCAGGACCTTTATAAAAAGTAAACAATCAGTGAAATAGTATAGACATTACAAATAAAATTAATCTTTTTGTTTTTCAGAAACATGTTTTGTTAAATATAAGTGAGAAAAATTAAAAAACAATTCAAATTGGCAACAACCATATCTAGTCAATTATTTTTTATGGATTTTTTGTTTTTAACTTGATTTTTATTGCCTCAATGTGTTCTTACAGCGATATGTAGCTCTGGCAAGTAATTGCCTTGCTTTAATGGAAAAAAAGTTATTCGTACTCTGAAACCAGTCTGTGAGACCATGGTTTCTTGAAGCATCCAAGAAGATTGTTACATGACTAGGAGGAACGATGCAGGAAATTCAGAACTTAACCAGATTATGTATTTACAATTCAAGAAAAAAAGCCTAGTTTGTTAACTCAAGAAGCGTTGTTTATACTGTCTTTTCATCCAGCTATTACCTAGATGATAATACAATAACTTTTCAAAATTTTCACTGTACATAACCCAAGGTCTATATATTTTACTTTACAGGCAAATATAATTATTAACAAACCTTTTATTGATATAAGTAATTAAATTGCAAGTAATTATACCATCAGCATAATAAATATCTGATAAAGTGTGAAGTGTTCATACAACAGTCGTACGATTGGACGGAAAATGACTTGGGGGGGGGAGAGAGATGTCAAAATTAACTTGTAAAATTGAGCCTATTTCGCAAGTATTATTTTTCAGTTTTTGTAGCCATGCAGGTGTGAGGTTATTTAGAAAAAATTTTCATTCCCCCAATTGTTAAGCCTACTAAGTTAAAATATTGCATTTGTTATTTCTGATTGATCAAACTATTTGTAGAAAATAATAAATAAATGGATAAATAAATTAAAATAAGTGTACTTTCACTGATTTTTACAGACTAAAGAAAATCCAGGTTTAAAACCTTCCAGCCCAATTCAACAGCTATGTATCAGTAAAATAAGTTACAAATTTTAATACATTTATTAAATTGTTTCAGTATCTTATGAGTTGCAGAAATATTGCATAAGTTGTGAAAAACGATTTCCACCCCTTGATAAAAATTTAAATGTATAAATAACTGGCTCTAAAGAATTTGTAAGTCATATATTGATTGTACTCAACAAAATGATTAGATACATTTATATTTAATTCAGTGAATATTTATAGGTCAACAATAAATAGCACAAAAAATACTGTTATTAATGTAATATTCAACATTTAAAAGTGTAAACCCGTGTCCAGCAGTCTTCTGAGGAAAACATAATTACCAACAAACTTTTAGCAGATGAAAGTAATTGAATTAAGCACAAATAATATTTTGTGATCAACATACAAATACTAACTCTAGAAATTACAAAGTTTTACAAGTCATACAACTGGACATGAATTTTGAAAATGACAACTTCAAAAGGAATTAACAAAATTATGCTTGAAAGTGTCAACAAGTATGTATTTTCAATTATGCACTGAGGTTGGCATATCATCCACATATCCCAACCTCCAATGCTCTGATGCTAAAAATACTATAAAACATGTTTAAAAGGAAATGACATCAGTGGGCAGCCACAGAGAAGTTCTTACGTATAAAGAGCGTGATCAATAGGATGCTCATCATTGGTTTTGAAACGTAGGAAAGGGATCATATCCACCTAAGAATAAGCCCTACTTGTGCTATAGCCTGTGCATGCAGAGAGAGGTTACTCGTGTGTCCCTCTTAACTGAAGAGAGCCATATAGTTGCTCTATATAGAGGAATGCCACCCAATAAGAGAATTATGCTTGAGCATAGGACCGAAAATTTGGGTCCCTGTTCTTTATTTTTCAAGGAAACAGAGTTGGTTTAATTATATGAAGTACTGATAGACCTCTTGTTATGTGTATATTGAGAATAGGGTGAATTTTTAGAGAAATTGCATAGTGTTGAGTACCTAACTGCCCTCAATAGTATGTGAAAAAAGGTGGTTGAGGATTATAGAGTACTCTTTTCTTCTACTTGAGAGAAAGGGTTAGTGATTTTAAATTTAAAATCTCTATATATTGGGATGTAAATGGCCAAAGTTTTGACCCTAGAAGGCCAAAGCATTGGAGTGGATACTGATGAAACTTGTTAGTGTCTATGAGAATTTCGAGAAGAAAACGAGTTCAACAAAGCAATTTCAATCACTGTATAAAATAAAAAATAATATTTTAAAATAATATTAAATACTAATAAATAATGTTAAAAATAATAAACTGTATTATATTTACATTTTAAAATGTATGGCATATTTTCCAAGCAGCAACTTAGAACTCATATATATTCACCGACACCTTTTTTTATAGAATAATTCTGATAAGAATGCAAGCAAAAATTTGAAAAAAATATTTTTGTTTAAAAAACACTTTTATTGATTTTACAGAGTAATGAAGATCCCTGTGGTTTGATCCCTTTTAGAGCCATTTATAATTACAAATTTATTGATTTTACAGAATAAAGAAAATTCCCGTGGTCTCATTTCTTTTCAGTCATTTGAAATTACATTAATGTGAAGAGAGTTTAGAAAACAAGTTCAACAAGTTTAATACAAGTGAATGATTATCGATCTGGAACAAACAGCTTTAAAAAAAATAAAATTGTGATTAATAAAATTAAAAATTTTTAAGAGTAGGATTTACTCTTGATAGTAATGGGTCTTCTTCAGAGGAAAGATCAAAATCATCAACCGTAACTGTTAACTAACAGATGTAACTGAATTAAGCTGAAGTAAATATTTTATGACTAGATATAGAAAATAGTGTGAAAGTGTTTAGGACTAATCACAAATTTGGATAGAAATGTCATCAAATGGCAGGGTTCAAAATTATTTTATAAAATCATTCCCGAAATTGTTCAGCTATGCTAGCACACACAGCTCAAGCATGAATTGTCAATTTTTTCAACTACATAGGTCAGAGAATAATGAAAATATAATTTTCCAATTTGCTAATCTATGGGGGGAAAAGGGGGAAATGCTTCAAACATGACATTTCTTGTTTGTAATTGATCATATTAGTCTGAAAAAAATTGTTTAATATGTACAAATTAAAACTAAAATTTATTTTATTGATTTTAGACAGTGATAAAAATCCCAGTGGTTTGATTACTTTTCAGTCATTTGCAATTACACTAATATTATCAGAGTTTAAAACAGGTTCAAAAAGTTTAATAAAAGTGAATATTTATCAATCTGGAACAAACAGCTTTAAAAAAATAAAACTGTGATTAATAACTTTAAAAACTTAAATTTTTGGTGTCAGATTAACCTATGATAGTTACTTCTTCTTCGGAGTAAAACTTAATCGTCAACAAACTTTTAAACAACAGATATAACTGAATTAAGCTGCAGTAAATATTTTGTGTGTGGGTATAGAAATTAGTGTTTATACAAGCCACAAATATGGACTGAAATGTCATTAAATGAGAGGGTTTAAAAATATTTTAAAAAATCATGCTTGAAATTGTTCATGAATGCACACAGTTCAAGCATGAATTTTCAAATTTGTTCAGCTACTTGGGACAGGGAATGATGAGAAGATAATTTTTGTAATTTGTTAATCTCCGAAAAAATGGGAAGTGCTTCAAACATGACATTTGTTATTTGTGATTGATCATATTAGACGAAAAAAATATTGTTTAATATGTACAAATTAAAACAAAAATGTATTTTATTGATTTTACAGAGCAAAAAATTCCGGCGTTTTTTAGTCATTTTTCAGACCCATTCAATAGAGACTTATCAGTAAAATAAGTTTTAAATTTAAATAAATTGTATTAAATTATGTCAATAGGATATAAATATGATGAGAGTGAGAATTCCGTGAAAATTGAGCCGCGGCCCGGGATTTTTGACCCTGTCAGTAAATGCGTGAAAATGTGCCGTGCGTAAAATGATGATGGGAAAAAAGTGAAGAATGTGTTTTTTAATAAAATTTCGAGGCCATATTGAAAAATGGGACTATAAATCTATATTTACTGAAGGTTCCAAAGGGTCTCTTTGCAGAGGGTTAAAGCGGCCGTAATAAAGCTAGATATTAATGAAGGACTAAAATGCTACAATAAATAAAATAAACTCACCGATAATCGGCTGCAATCGGTACGGAAGTTAAATCCGTTCTTCTTTCTACGCCCTTCGTCCTGCGACGGGCCAGTCTCTCCTCACAAACACAAAACGAAAAACGTGGGGTTAAAATGTAATAGTTCCGCTCCGATTCGGCAGTATTATCAATTGAAATAGTAAAGAGGTAAAAGCGTCTCTCTCTCTCAGTTTATTCTTTTATTATTCAATTTTCTCTTTTTTCTAGTTTGGTTCGTTTATGATTTTCGACTTTATTCTTTCTGTTAATGAACACGTACTATGTGTTCGTCCATTTTGACTGTGCTACGAATTCTCAATATTTCTCGAGTCGGAATGGGCGAATGGGTCCCGATCGCTTTCTACAACTCGAACAGGATTGTCCCTGACGTCACGTCCATCTCGATTCTGTCTCATCGATAACGACAATTATTAATTTTAACAATTAAAATATTAACGATTTACGCCGGTGGGTCCTAATTGAAAAAATATATTTCACGATCCGACTAGTTTTTAACAAACGGGGCGGCTGTCTTTAGAGCGTTGCCTGACGAATTGCGCTTCACTGACAGCACCGGCCCGTCGGCGGATTCAGTGGGCGGAGAAATCCGAAATCGAAAAACAATTCAAAAACGTTATTTATTATAAAACAAAATATGTTTTTAACTCTTATTATTTTGCAAATAACATTTCGCTCTTGAATCAATGTAATAAAATCGACATTTGAATTTTCTTACGTTCATTACGACATAAAAAAGCTTTCAAAAAGTTTTAATCGTTAATGACTACTGCCCTTTCTCACTAGGCATTGAATAACATCTGATAATCTAAATAATTACAACCCTGAAAAAAAGAATACTTGTTTTCACTAAAATATACAACATTAATCCTCTCAAAGAATTAATCAATAATTAAAAAGATTTAAAAAAATTCTTCTTCTAAAAAGAAATTTCAATTTTTACACGCATACACACATTTCTATTTTTTTCATATTTTCTTTGCTTATAAAACAAACAAATAGAAATACAAGACTGCATCTCAACTATTTTATCATTTGATGTAGTGGCAAAAATAAAATATTTAACTACAATATCAATTTTTTTTTAAATTAAAAACTTTACTTGCAAGTCTAAAATCCTTAATTATACCTTTTAACTCTATGCTAAATGTTTAAAACGATCAAAACCTTTCTTAGAAGCTCCTTTTATAATACACATCAAATTTTTTCAAGAGTACATATGTTAAGTTTAAAAAAATAATAATAAAAACATAGCTGTCCTCTTAATTTATGCATTTTTCAATTGTTTGAAAAACAAAAAAAACCCCGAAAATCAAGAATAAGATATGAAGGTTAGTGACGATAGAATAGGCTAATAAAAAACAAAACAAATAAATAAATAAAAACGACATTTAGCATTAACATTTAGGCTAAAGACAAATTAAGCATTGACAAATTTTTCCATTTATCCTAGCTGTTTGTTTTACCCAATATCTACATTCGACTTTTACCTATGCATCTACATTAAATTATGCAACTTGTTAACAGAAGACATCAATCTTTTTGAACATTATTGAACAAATTTTATTTAATAAATAGTTCATTAGCTCAGCTGTTTTATTTTATAAATGCTAATTTGTTGAAATAATTTATTTTAACTGTCAGGAAGTGTTACCATAACTAAATTTTTTTACACAGCACAGTAATTAAATATACTGTTTCTTTTAATTTTCCAAGAAAAATTACTAACATGTTTACTTCTTGTACACTGAAATTATTATGTGGTCCTAAACAAGAAAGAAAACATTCTTATATTAATTCAACTGGTTTATTTTGATATAAAAATTTAAAAATATATATTGTACATTAATATAGTTAATATTTAGCTTTAAAAAAAAGCCTTAATTGTGAAGGTTTGCATACTTGCGCTGTGTTTGAATTAACATGACACAGTGTAAGTTTTTCTTAAATTAAATAAATGTTTCATTTTATTCTTGTAAAATTGAAATTTTCCACATTAACACATACAATGAAACTTCCCAACAACTTCTAAGGCCTATAAGCAGACCAGGTAATGTTTTTTTTTTTTACAATCCGTAGTACGACAAAACCATTCAAATATGTAGTGGTCTATGGCCTAATTAGATATTTTAAGAAAAAAAAAATCTGCAGGATTGGTCATTTCTGTTTTATTTTATCTAAACGTTTCTTTTTATTATTTACAATTTCATTTGCCTAGGTCTTTCCGATGGAATACTTCACAGCCAAATCTTGCACGCTTAGTATTTCACTTTCACTTTTTTTTAAGTGTCACACTGATGAAGTATTTACATGTTTGCAAAGTAGCATAATTAAAATGTAGAAATATTGAGGAAATAGGAACAAAACACAGGGGAAAGGAGGTTCTTAGAAACCATTCTCTTTCTGGAGGCTGTTGTCCAATTTTGGGAGAATTTTTAGAGTCAGAATATAGTTTTAAAAAACCTATCCACGCCCATTATTGAGAGTAGTTGATTTATAGATTTTAATGTGAAGAAATTAATGAGGGGGTCTAGAGAATCAGCATTTGTCTGTTTATGGGAGTGTCCATTAAGGGAAGTTTCAGTGTTTACTTACTACGAAAAACCTAATTCACATGTTAATCCAAACCAACCACCCTTAACAAAAGATGAATGGGCGTGGCTTGTAGAAATTGAGAAAAATTGGAATTTTTATTTATATATTGTTTTAAAAGAGCGATTAAATCTTTTTGCAAGTTTGATTCTTTCACTTGGTTGAACAATATACTTCGGCATACTATTTTATTAATAAAACATTTCAACATCATCCATCATGAGGACTCTTCAGTATTAATTACATTTTTATATCTAGTGGATGTCCCAACAATGTGTATTGGATATACAAATATAATAAACACTGAAGAGGGCTCATGTATTGATGCCAAAAACATTCTTTAATAAAGAAAATTTCACACTGCAGTATACTGTTCAACAAGCTACATACGAGCAATAGAATTTCTATTTATTATTCAATAAGGCATTTTATTTTAATTTCCTTTTGAGTTTTCTGATAGCCAGAGGTGATGGTTGTATCAACATCTAATGTTTGGTGAACTTTTGTTTAATTTTAATGAATAGGCACTTAACAAGTTCAGCCCAGCCTTACTTTAAATCCATGAAGATTTTTAAGTAACAAGTGTTTATTTATTTATTTATTATTTTAAATTTTGTTAAAGACAATTTGGTGTAAAGCACTTGTTGAATTAAACCTGAGTTATTTTCAAACTCATCTAAAAGAGTTTTCATAATATTATAAATTTAATTGATCATAATTGGCAACATTTAAAAAAAAAATAATATTAAAGATTTAAGAAAAAAGAAAATAAATTCTAATAAGGTGTAAAAAAGAAAAACCACTCTTTTGATAAAATAATTATACTATAAATAAAATATACCTGCATTTTAAAATATCTCTTGTTTGTTTTGTATCTGCAAAATTAGTAATTGGTATTTGGACACCAAAAAAGTTAAATAAAAATATATTATTCACTTTTTTTTAAAGAGATTATTTCAACTACAGGGTTATATGAACCCTTGGAGAGCCAGTTTTTTTTTTTTTTTAGGGGGGGGGGAGAGCCATATCTTACCTCTCTATAGTCTTTACAGGGATGAGTGCCAGGTCAATACTTAAATCGTTGTGACCTCTGACATCCCTTCAATACATAGACTTTATTATATTTTGATAAATAAAACCATAAAATAAATGGAATGAGAATGGAAAACAATTAGTTATTATAAATTAAAGGTTTTTTTTAAAACTGGCAAGCAAGCAGTATCCATTTGTAAATATGATCATATCAATCATTAATATTTATTGAATTCTTTTAACCACCCTTTAAAAAAAAAAATTGAAATGTTTTGTGATAAAAATATGTCTAATTTCTTTCCTCATAAAAATAACATTTCTTGTTTAGGAGTCAAAATATCTCTTTTTGCATCAACTATTATCTTGCAGCCTGTCCTGAAGCTCTAACCATGCTTTTTCCGCTTGCTTGATCGAATATTCATGAGTCCAAAGGGTGCAAAACACAACATGAGCTTTTTGTACATGTTCAAGGTTACTCGGTTGGGCAGAAATCCTCAACATGGCCTGTTCATGGGTTAAATTATTCCTCTTCTTTAACCTCTTGACAGCCTTAACATACATATTGATTAATAACTTGATTTTAAACTTTTAAATTTTTTCAATAGTTACTTCATCTTGTGGAATGATGGTGACCCAAACTTCATGGCAGTGTTTGTCCCAGCCGGCCGACAACAACACAGCAGCGTCTAATACAATTACTTCTTTTTCCTCTTCTGTATACATTTGATACATAATCGTCTCGCACTTTTTAAATATTGCCGGCCACATTATTCGGTTAAGTTCGTCCAATTCTTTCTAAAAATGTGACGTTTTGACTTAAAAACATTAATTAAAAATTTATAAATATGCAGAGGTAAAATTACTTTGCTGTTAAATACAATTTGTCCCAATTTTTTTCTATTGATCTCACCGTTTTCATTCAGTATATCTTTACCAAAATGTTGTACAAGAGTATGATAAACATCCTCACCGACTCTGTACAAATCGTGCGCTACTCTATCACAGTCTATCACCCCTGCACCAAAATCTTTCAAATATTTGCCTATATGAGTCTTTCCACTAGCGATCCCGCCACAAAGGCCAATTACATAAGGACGGTTTGGTCTGTCTGGAGTATTCTAAAATATAGAAACAAAAAATTGAACCTTTTTTTTAAAATTAAATAAAGCAAACTTACCACAGGTTTGTTAAGTTTCAAGCCAAGTATACGCAACCTATCATTGCTTGAACTGATCTTATCTTCTTCAATTTCATGGCACTTAAAGTCATTTATGAGTTCAACGCTATGTACGACTAATGGTTTCATACCTTTCTTGACCCTTTCTTCATTGATGATATTACCACCTTTCGCAGTCTCTTGGCTTACGACAATCATCTAAAAAGTAAATTATTTATTTACTTCCATTTTTTTAATTAATCAAATCAATTTACATCGATATTTGGTTCAGTTATAGTAGGGCCAAACATATCACTGATCGGTACGACACTGACTTCGAGCATGGGTTCGACATCTAATAAAAAATCTTTTACATTGTTTATCCTCGTTTCACTGGATTCTATTAACTCCCAAAGTTTCTTAGCTAAATTAACACACACAAAAATTTATTAGCACATTTTCAACATAGATTCTGAAATATTGCCATCAGAAAGACATTAAAAACCCGTTTAGAGTCGGTTAGAATGGTATGGTTAAAAACCTGAACTAATTGGAAAAACTATTTTCAATTAAAGAATTTTTCCTTATAAATGCTAATAAGTAAATCAAAAAAATCTAGGCTTCTTTCTAAAATATTTCAATATTTGCAATTGTTTTTATTTAAGTTACAATACATTTTTTCAATAAAAAATGACAGCCCAAAAAGTACATTACTACATTGAGGCAATTAATAATAGTTCAGATTAAAATCAAAGATAAGACCATTTTGAAAGAAAAGAAAAATACTGAATTCTTATCTCAAGCTTTTGAGGGATTTATTTTTATCAGGACTTTGAAACTACAAATAACTTGAATTAAATTACATGGTTAAAAATATGCACATCTACTTACAAAAATGAAACATGGCTTCAAATTTAATGAAATTAAGAATTTAATAATAATTAATATCAGAAAATGTGGGGAATGTGGCGGCTGTCCAAACTGTATTTGCCATGCTAGCAGTTCTGGGTTTAAATCCCAGCAGAGCTTTTGAATTGATTATGGAATGAAAAATTTATTGTAAGGTGGTTTGAACCATTATCCATGACATCCAACAGGTAGGTTGGCATTAGGCTATTACTTATGTAAGAAAATAAAGTCGATAGATAAATAAAGAAATTACATTTTATCATTCCAGCATCGGTGACACCAATGATAAGTTTCTTTCTGCATCTCAAAATTGCTTCGCTGAGTAGGATCTTGTGTCCCAAGTGAAGCCTGTCAAATGTACCACCAAGGACAACACAGTCGTATGACTCGTTGTCTTGAACTACACTGTTCATCTCATTGATTTCACAATCCTTCACCTTAAGAGGAACCTTCTTGCATTCTAAAGCCTTGTTTGTAAGGCACTCGCGTAAGAAACATTCCATATCCTGTGAGGGTATTTCATCGTCAAAGTACACAACATCGATTGGGAGGTTTGTCGAAATCTTTGCAGGTGGAGTGAGTACAGGTCTGTGCAAAAGGACACGAACGTCGAGATTTCTAATGCAAATTGATGTCCTGTACAGATCGATCATAGTTGAACTGAAGTTAGCACCATAGCGCATTTGATCACTACGCCTGGTTAGCAATTTCGGGCATTTAGACATTAGATGGACGTAAAGAGTGTTTGTAATCTCCTTTTGTAATATCGGCATAAATTTGTAGTATTTCTTTGGGTTTGATATAATTAACATGCCAGTTTTCATCATGACAAAAGTTAATCTCAATAAAAACAAAAAATAAAAGGCAACAATGATTATGTTTAACCAAAATTATATTATGACAGAACTTATCGGAAGAAAAGTTACATCAGAATGATACCCATATCTGATGGGTTCAACATATCGAACGATTCGGCCAAAACCAACTCTCCCCTTCTCTGAAATGGTTAAAGAATTTATGTTTATTTCATACTTTTTCAGTCTTCGATGAACCATAAAGATGTATAAGGTATATAATCAGACCATACCGATTCAACAGTCCTGTACGAGGTTATCAGTTGACTTGTCAACAGTCATCCCGCAGCCGCCACCCTGTCAGAGATTCTATTGAAATACAATTACGGCAGAAAGAGCTACAATCGCTTTTATCTAAGGCTGATAATTGAAAAAGCTTTCTATTTAAATTTGAAAAGCAATTATAAATCCACAAACGTTTTTACTTATTTCCACTTAAGACACGAACAAATCGCACTATACTCAGTTGTAATATATTGTATAACAATTTAATCTCTTTCAATGATTAGAAACTTGTAATAAAAAAATCATTATTTTGTAAAGTTTAAAACTCATATTTTCTCATGGATGAAAAATAATAAATACGAAATGGCACATTTTCCTTCTATTGGATAGAATTTAAATATTTTATTATTGTCTCCCTTTAGGTAATTTTGAAAGTAGCCTCTCTGGAAAAAAGTCGACTTCTCTGAAAGCTTTCTTGTAACCTTCGTGCACCTTCTTCAAGAACCTCCTTTCCAATTGTGTTTACGAGTGGCCCTTACAGAGAAAGGGCAAAAAAAAGCTTGATTTTAGAACTTCAAGTTATGTTTATTGTTCGAGGATCCTTCGCCTAGACGAGACCTATATCGAAAAATGACCAATTCGATAGAAATTCCTCTCAGGGACACCGACGAGGTATTTAATTTTCATGTTTATTTACTGTCGCAATTCATCCAAGCTCGTTTTGCTTAAGTCTCGTTGAAAGAAAAACATCAAATTTGGCTTGTATGTTATATTAATTTTGCATACCAAAAGTGCTGGTTATTATTTTCTATTTGACAACTCAATTAATTAAGTAATTCAACAAACCCGCGAGTGAAAACGGACCCAATAAATAACCCTTTGTTCATCACGATTTCACCGATTCGCAGACTAACACCCGGCATGAACTCAACTGTCATTTTGACCAAAAGTGAAACGTGGATGTAATCAATTTTTCTGGTTGATTATAGACCTGGTTGGGCCTTCCTGAAATACCGAAAGCCACGATTTTATGTCCTACACTTTCCATCTTCATACTCTTATTTGCCTGCTAGTTCATCTGGCTATCCACCTCAGCCTTGCTCTACCTGTCAATTCTTATCCAGCTTGTCGTTTCCACTGTCATCTTCGACAGGCTTGTATCAGCAAAACAGAGAAAAGGACACCTCCAGCAGGATTAAGCCACAACAATGACCTGTACACCTACTTTTTCTCATTCATAGTTTGTGGCAGAGGGGTCTAGTCAATGAAACTTTTTTTTTTTTTACTGCAATGCTGTCTCGCACGAGATGCACTTTCTTTCTCGGTGAATAAACATCTTTTCTACAACCCTATTTTTGGGCACTTTTCTCCCTTTAGGGCCGTGCCAGGCTCAAACTACCTAGACGTATGGCCACTTGTGCCTGGGAAACGTTTTAAGAAGAAGGAAACATACTCAGTAGAAACATAGATACTCCAATTAGCAGAATCCATTATTTCACAAATCCACTTAAACAGGATATCAAGGATATTTCATTACAGTCTGGCTTTTATTATATAGGTTATTGTATTTGAATTCGCCGACAGCCCTCTCAACTCTGATTTTTCACAACTTCCAATTTCTCAGCCTGGGAACCTTCCTTTCTTGTACACTTAGAATGTAAATTAATACATAGCACTTACTAAATAATGATGGGTCTAATGATTGTTTTGTAAACATTGATTTTTGCTTCCCTAGATAGTTAAATTTCAAAAACTTATTTATAATCCATTATATTTTGTGGTCCAATTGACCTAATAATCTTCATTTATGGTGTGGTGATTAGTGACCGGTAGTCAATGATTATTCAAAAATCATGAGAAGCAGTCTGGTGTGATGTAAGTTTCAGAAAAAAACATTTTCTTTTTCATGCCAACATTTTGATCTTTATTGCGATCACCTTCAGGGTGTAGGATTTACAAACATTGTTTAAATTCAACAAATACATGTAAGATGTGAAAAAAAAAAAAGTGGAAGTTAGGATGTAAACCACTAAATATAGCATAATATTTATTTAGCACATTAACTATTTTACAATTAAACAGACAAAATGTCACTCTCTTACGGCCTACAGTGGCCGCAAATAACTATTTTGGCCCCTCCGACATATTTTCTGTGTCCCCTGATTCCTCAAATCAATTTGTATATCTGAGTCACCTCAGTATATCTATAAGTATGGGTGCTTATGCAACACAACCGGTAGCCTGTCAAGCTTTGTAATTCTTCAAGATTAAAGCCTTTTATACAATCTTAAGATCAGAGTTGTTTATCAAATTTTACATTTTTTATCACTCCTAGAAAAACTATAGTGAAACAAACATATTCTGCGAGCCTTGTGTCGGCTTTTATTTTTTATAGTGAATCAATCTTATCAGTAGATAAGAAAATGTGCATTGAGTTTTAGCATTTAATTTGATCAATATAAAAATCAGGTGGGGTAAAATAGATGAGATAGCACCTAATCTTGCTCTCTGAAGGCTGAAAGTCTGCCTTCATTAATCAAACAATTAAGAAGTGTAGTCATATTTTATTTCTTATTTTTTCCCATTTATTTCTTTCCTCTTTCAAATTATGTGTTAGTTCATTTAGTCAATTATTATATCTATTCTATTAATTACTAGACAAGAAAAGAAAAAAAAAAAAATTCTATTCAGTCTGTTGACAGGTTGGAGAGGTGAATCACAACACTTGAAACATTGGCCTGTTTGGTTGATAGCAAAATAATTTTAATATTTTTCCTGTTCATGCTAAATATTAATTTTAACAATAGACTTTGGCAGGTTTGAGAAGTAAAAAAAAAATTTTTTTCAATATCTAAAATTCAAGCTATTGTTTTGTTCTGAAAATCTCACCTGTTTAGATAGTCAGAACTGATTGCTGTTTACTGATTTATATAAGTTCAAATCTGCACACACATGTACATACATACGTGTACAGTTCTATCACTTTTTGCAGCTCGCCAACAATTCCAGCTTTTATATAATTTATAATAAATTACTGACAAGTGTCTAGTATCACCTTCCCCAGGTATTGGCACTCCGGAGTCAGAACTCAGTCTTATCTGTCTGACCAGTGACGTTGGACTCTAGGGGCTAGGCCATTTCAGCCTCTAATGCAACCAGCTTCGAGATTCAAAACCATTCACACTCCCACTGTCTTAATTTCTATTTACATTCAGTTAACTCAGTTATGGTGATGGATTACTTGATATTCCTCCATCACCCTCCATACATATTATATATCTAATCTAACTGGATTATTTCAGTTTTCATTAATAGATTAACTAATGGAGTAATTAATGTTCCACCATTGGCTCTTGCACTATACATTCACACTAATACGTAAATTTGCTTTCAACAGAGTGGTTATAAAACAATATTAGTATTATATACAATAAAACAACCCTGATCCTTTCAAAAATCGGAACGGGGACTCAAATACTCGCTGCCATGCTTAAGCACAATTCTCATATTGGGTGGCATTCCTACCTTTTTATATGGAGCCAATGAATGGAACCTTTTAATTAAATTAAAATAAAATTATAATCAACCAACCTTTCCCTACACACTGGACGTATGTACGGGTTTTGCCCAAAATAATGTATATATCTTGCATGGTCTATCATTAATTGGGTGAGAAAAATATGCTGGTTTTTCCTGATTTTATGATGAGTTTTGATTTTGCCCTACATTTTAAAATAATTAAAATTAAAGCAGTAAATTAAATATGTTTAAAAAAATTATATAAAGTTCATTTGATGATAAAATATTTCTTTTTTCAGGTGATTGAATTGGATTTTGATCAACTTCCAGATGGGGAAGAAGTACTCGGCATTCTCCGACATGAGAATGCACAGCTTCACATATGGGTGGCACTTGCTGTAAGGTTCAAATTTCTATTCCTTTGCTTTTTGTATTTGTTAATCTGTTGATTATTTTGTAGCATGAGTACTACAAGCAAGGTAATATTGATGTGTTCATCAATATGCTTGAAACCTCCAGAGTCGATGCCAACATCGACTACAGGGATTATGAAAAGGATCAGATGCGGACGTTGGACATGCTGGCTGCTTACTACGTCCAACAGGCCAATCATGAGAAAAACAAAGATAGGAAAAGGGAGCTGTTTGCCAAAGCAACAGATCTATATACAACAGGAGATAAAATTATTATGTACGACCAGGTATGTTTTAACAGCACTTAAATTTGTTTTTTCAACAATATTTCATCTAATATTTCTTAGAACCATCTTCTGGGGCGAGCATACTTCTATCTACTCGAGGGTGATAAAATGGAACAAGCTGACACTCAGTTTAATTTTGTATTGAGCCAGTCGACAAATAACATACCTTCCCTTCTTGGAAAAGCCTGTATAGCTTATAATAAAAAAGTACTTATTTTTATTTATTTTGTCAAAAAATTTGTAAATATATTTTTGAAATGATTATTATTTTTTCAAGGATTATCGTGGCGCATTAGCGTTTTACAAGAAAGCTCTAAGGACAAATCCCAATTGTCCAGCTTCTGTGAGACTTGGAATGGGCCATTGTTTCATGAAATTAGGAAATCAGGAAAAAGCAAGGTGAATAATGATAAATAAATGCTCATGATTCATATGAATCAATGTTTTAATATTTATGTGTGTTTTTTAGACTGGCTTTTGAAAGAGCATTGGAATTAGATTCGCAATGTGTCGGAGCCCTGGTCGGTCTAGCTATATTAAGACTAAATAAACAACAGCCTGAAGACATTAAAGCAGGCGTCCAAATGCTGTCAAAAGCCTATACAATTGACACTACAAATCCGATGGTTTTAAACCATTTGGCAAATCATTTTTTCTTCAAAAAGGTAACATTGTTTAAAAGTTTAATAGTTTTTGAATCAAGTAAATTGTTTCTGTAAACTTTAACAGAATGAGAAGTACTAATATTTATCTTTGTGATCTTCCTGGTCTGTTCTCTATGTCATTTAGACGTTTAGCATCTTTATATGCAGTGCTGAAGAAAAATGCAATTCAATACCCTCTAATTTGACTTTTATGAAAATCTACAAAAAGGAGGGAAAATATAAATTGACTACGTAAGACATGTGCACCATGCCAACTGTCCTTCTGTACATTGTCCTCCCATTTTTACTTTTTAAACTCTCCCTCCATTTCATCTACCACATAATCTACTATGTAAAAATCTTCTTGTTAAGGTGGCAAAATGGTAAAATATTCTAGACAGAGAGACTAAAGAATAGACCAGGATGATCAATCCACAGGTTGTTTAATGATTCAATTATATGTTTACCATTTCGATTATTCATTTAGGATTACAACAAAGTAAGACATTTGGCCATGCATGCATTTCACAACACTGAAAATGAGGCCATGAGGGCCGAAAGTTGTTACCAGCTTGCAAGGGCTTATCATGTACAGGGCGACTACGACCAAGCTTTTCAGTATTATTACCAAGCCACTCAGTATGCTCTTCCGATGTTTGTTCTACCACATTTTGGTCTAGGCCAAATGTACATTTACAGAGGCGACACAGAAAATGTAAGTGTCCATGAGTCCTCAATAGAATTGTTCATCAATCTGAATTAATTTTTAGGCAGCTCAGTGTTTTGAGAAAGTGTTAAAAGCTCAGCCAGGTAATTATGAGACAATGAAAATTGTAGGATCGCTTTATGCAAGTTCTCCTAGTCAATCAAAACGGGATATAGCAAAAAATCATCTTAGGAAGGTAAATTTATTTTTTAATCACATCACATTGTATTGTGTTGTAATATTATCCTTATTCCTAAAATTATATTACATTGGCTTGTTTTGCAATAGGTAACTGAGCAATTCCCAGATGATGTAGAAGCATGGATCGAATTGGCTCAAATTCTCGAGCAATCTGATTTACATGGCTCTCTACAGGCTTACGGCACAGCTACTAAAATTTTAAAAGAAAAAGTTCAAGCAGATATTCCACCGGAGATTCTTAACAATGTTGCATGCTTACATTATAGGTATATTCTTATATGATGTGTGGGTATTTTTCAATTAATAATTATTATGGCTTATTAGATTAGACAATCTTGAAGAAGCCAAGAAAAATTTCGAGGAATCACTAGCGAGGTCAACGGCAGAAGCGAAACACGATAAGAATTACTACAATTCCATATCCGTAACTACAACTTACAACTTCGCAAGGCTTTGTGAAGCTTTGTGTCAGTTTGATCAGGCTGAAAAGTTGTACAAAGGAATGATCTGGGAACATCCAAATTATGTTGACTGTAAGTTATATTTTACACATTTTCATCTAAAAATCATTTTTACATCTATTATTATTTATTATATTGATAGGTTATTTAAGATTGGGTTGCATGGCAAGAGACAGAGGGCAGATTTTTGACGCCTCCGATTGGTTCAAAGAAGCGATGAGAATGGACAATGATCATCCTGACGCTTGGTCTCTACTCGGCAACCTTCATTTGGCTAAACAGCAATACGGACCAGGACAAAAGAAATTTGAAAGAATCCTCAAGGTATTTAACATTTGCCTGTTGTGAGATTTCTGATTAAAGTCTGTGGCGTGATAAATTTGCAATTTAGTTATTTCTGAGCTCAATCTCTCTCAATCTGATAAAAAAAAAAAAAAAATATATATATATATATA
>CM077106.1:21907748-21949564 GCA_039619505.1 Cimex hemipterus | reverse complement strand
ATATATATATATATATATATATAAAATAATATATAAAATCATAATTTAGGTACAATGACAGATAATCAAACTTTGAAACTCATTTTATCCAGAACCATCATATAACAAACAATACAAAGAAGCCTGCAATTGATTAAATTAAAAAAAAAAAAAATTGAAAAATTGATACTTTTAATGATAAATTTCACAATATTACTTTTAAATAGGTTAGAAAAATAAAATTTAACAATTGTTCTAGTGTGCTGCCACATCATCAGACTCTTACTCACAAATAGCCCTGGGTAATATTTGGCTGCAGATGTTACATCAGCCAACAAAGGATAAATTAAAAGAAAAAGCGCTTCAAGATAGAGCTCTTGGGATGTACAATAAAGTACTGAGAAACGATCCTAGGAACATTTGGGCAACTAACGGAATAGGCTGTGTATTGGCTCATAAAGGATACATCAATGAAGCCAGAGACATTTTTGCTCAAGTGAGGGAAGCGACTGCTGATTTTTGTGATGTCTGGCTTAATATTGCACACATTTACGTCGAACAAAAGCAGTTCGTTAGTGCTATACAAATGGTATTGACTTTTTTAATTTTTAAACTGATAGTTTTTAATAATAATCTAATAACCAAATTACATTTCAGTATGAAAATTGCCTGAGAAAATTTTTCAAGTACCATCATGTAGATGTAATGCTGTATTTAGCTAGAGCTTGTTACAAAGCAGGAAAACTTAAGGAAGCTAAAAACATTTTACTAAAGGTATTTGAATTTTTTATTTATAATTAAATATGTAATAATTATTTTATCTATTTATTGGCAATTAGGCAAGGAGAGTGGCACCTCAAGATACAGTCCTGTTATATAATATAGCATTAGTGCTACAAAAGTTGGCCACTCAGATTTTAAAAGATGACAAGTCTACATTAGATGTTGTACTACAAGCTGTACATGAACTCACGTTATCCCAGAGGTAATAAAAATTATTATTATTTATTTTATTTTTTCACAACTTGGATCATCAAAGCCATAAAGAAGGACTAATCTCATCATTACTTCTTCACCTTCCTCCAAAAGCTTTTTATCCCTCAAAAGTCCAGTAAATCACCTTGCCAAAAAAGAAAGCTCCCAGATACTACCTTATAACCTCTGAAAATTCTTTGATTTCTCTAATAATAATAATTTTAAAAAAAGAAGTCAAATAGACTTAACATTCCTAACTTTCTCTTGAACCCAAAGCCCCATTAACTTAAACCATTTACTTCAAACCTAGTGTCCGTTAAGCCAGCAAATTAGGTTAAAGGAGGACCTACACTAGGAAAAATTCTTGAGAATTCCCTTCAGAAAACAATCTTTCCCAACCTAGAAAAACAAAACACTATTCCATCTCACTAGTTTGGTTTGTAAAAACTCTACTCCACAATTAAGCATTGCCATCTTGTTATAGATGTAATCTTTTCCTCCCTTAAGCTGAAACAGTTGCTCGGGTGTTGTCTTTGAGCCTTTGGGTAGGGGCTAGCATCCGGAATTGCTGTGTAAACTCTTTCCCATTATCTCCCTTATCCTTTAATCCTGCTTGACAGACTGCTTCTTTCATGTCAGCCAAGTACCATCCTTCTCTGACTACCCTTCTAAGGTTAGAGTCTCACAGGGCGCAGTATACTTGGTCCCATCCTACATCCAACCTCCCTACCCATCCCTTCACATTCATTCATGCTTTTGCTGATGACCCCGTTAACATGACAATAAGGGTCCTGCCCTTTCGTGAATTATAGTTCCTCTTATCATTTTTAGGGATGGTCCTATATGGTATATGGATGATGGTATAGTTCCTCTTATCATTTTGGAAAAGGGTTTTTTTTAACTACATAACTTGCAATTATTATATATTCAAAAGTACAATATTTAATTATTAAAAATTATAGGTATTTTGAGTATCTGTTTGCTTATGGTGACAAAATGAAATATGACGTTAATGCTGCTGAAGTTGAAGCACGACAATGTCAAGATCTTCTTTCTCAAGCACAATACCATGTTGCAAGAGCAAGGAGGACTGATGAGGAGGAGAAACAGCTCAGAGCGAAACAGGAAAAAGAAAGAAAAGCCTTCAGGCTCAAGCAAGAAGAACTACAGGTGTGTATTCGAGCAACAAAATTTAAATTTGTACCTTTCTTCTATGCTTCATTTAATTTTTTATTATATTTTAGAAACTGCAAGAGGAGAAAAGAAGAGCCGAACTGGAGGAAATGCTGCAGAAGAGGCAAGAGTACAAAGAGAAGACAAAAGGAGCATTGGTGTTTGGGGAGATGCCTTCCGAAAAGAAACCCTCAAAAGGAAAGGGCAAGTCGAAAGGAGAAATATTATCAGATACTGGGAGTGAAGGGGGAGAAGGGGGCAGAAGTCCTTCTGAACGAAGGTAATTAATTTTAATCAATAGCAAGTCAGTATATTATAAAAGTCTTTGTTTTATTATAGAGAAAAGGGTGAAAAAAGAAAAAGAGGTCAGGGCGGAAGGAAGAAGAAAAGGGATAAAAAACAGGCTGCAAGCGATAGTGAAAGTGGAGGAAGTGACAGGCCGAAAACTAAGAAATCCAGGAAAATAAGAAAGGTAAATTTTATTAACAATTTAAAGCAATGAGATGAGAGCAAGTTTGTTAGATATGTTTTGACCTTTTGTTGTAATCAGACTAAAATTTAAAAAATAAACGGACCAGATTGGCATGATCAAGGTGTAAAAATTACTAATGAGAGGGTGTCATTAAGACATTGACATGGCGCTCATCACTGTGCTTGCTAAATTACTATTTAATGTCATCTAATGCTACCTGACAAAAACAAGAGAATCCATTTTTTTTAAGTTCTGTTTGCCAATAGATTTAAGCGTTTGACAATAATTATGTTCATTTATTTAATTTTTTCAAGGAAAAGAAAGATAAAGGACGAGTTGAAAAACTTTCTGCCAAACAACAACTGAAAGTGGTCTCAAAGGCTACAATATCCACCAGTGAATCAGACAGTGACAGCGATAAATTGAAAATCGCCAGTGGGTCAGTATTTTACCATTCATTATTTTTCTTTTCAAATGCGATAATTGATATATTGGATTATTTTTTAAATTTTTTAGTGGTGAAAGCGGGAGTGATGGTGGAGGAGCCAAAGGTGGCAGAAAGCGCATCACTTCTTCTGGAAGTGATAGGTCACGCTCTGCGTCGAGATCACGTTCAAGATCTGGCTCTAGGTCCGGATCTGGATCAAGGTCACGCTCAAGATCAAAATCTCGCTCTAGGTCAAGGTCTTCTAGATCGAGGTCTCATTCTCGGTCAAAATCTCGTTCAAGATCTCGATCCAGTTCCAAATCACGCTCTAGGTCGAAATCCCGTTCTAGATCTAAATCACAATCAAGGTCGAAATCCAGATCTAGATCTAAATCACAGTCTAGGTCTAAATCCCGTTCTAGGTCCAAATCACAGTCTAGGTCAAAATCTCGTTCTAGGTCCAAATCGCAATCAAGATCCAGATCTCATTCTAGGTCTAAATCGCGTTCTAGATCAAAGTCTCACTCTAGATCTAAATCACGTTCAAGATCAGCATCGTCTCATTCAAGGAGCGGTTCAGAAAAATCAAGGTAATTATTCATTTTATGACTTTTTTAAAAATTATAATAAAATATATCTTTTTATTAACCATTTTAGAAGTCCAAGTGGTTCTGCAAGAGATTCTAGGTACGTACTTACATTTTTTTTTTTTTTTTTTTTTTTTTGTTAATAGTTTTATAAGGATAATTTTTTATATGTATGCTATATTATTTTTTAGAAGCAAGTCGAGAAGCAGATCAGCTTCTGGCAACAGGTGAGCTTTTCTTTTGTATATATTTTATTTCGTTAAATTAATTATCTACACACACACAGATAATCCCTAAAGAAAACACGGATTTATTTTATGTAATATTGTTAATAATTTAATTTGAATTTTTTTTAAAGAAATTCATCGATACGCAAATATGGCAAAATAAATAAATTTGGAAAGGTGGATTTTATATTTTTTCTTTTTGATTTGATTGTTATGGATTGTATAGAGAAAAAATGATATTTGAAATTAATTTCTTGAAGTCAGCTTTAGAAGTGGGTGAATTAAGCAAAGGTTGATTTCATTCATTTTTAAAACAATTTTGCTTTGTACTGTTAGAAAAGGGCATCTGTGGTTGAAATAAAAAATTTGATTAATGGCAATGATTATAGTGATGCCAATGATTGGCACTGCCAAAATTGATTTTGAAAGGCATTGGTGGCCGTTAGATTTCAAGTTAACCAACAAACAACCTTTGTCAACCCAGAAGGGCATGACAAACAACCTTTGTCAACCCTGAAGGGCATGACAAACAACCTTTGTCAACCCAGAAGGGCATGACAAACAACCTTTGTCAACCCAGAAGGGCATGGGGAGAATAGGAAAAAAATTTTAAGATTGCCAGTTCCTTCAAAATCTGCTCCACTGTGCTTTTCAGCTCCAGTGTGAATGCATGTCTACAAACTGTTTTATTTGTGTATTCACTTTTTAGCTTGTACTCTTTGTCACCTGGTGTGCAGCAGCCAGCAATTTAAGGCTACTTTCTACAATTTCAAAGAGCAAATTTGCATTTGCATCTGGGCCCATAGAACGCAAGATCTTAGAACACTTTTTGATGTGAAGTTAATTATCTAAAGAAACATAAAAATTCGGGGGTGGGGCAACATTCCAAATACATGTCAACCAAAACTAAACAACCACTACTGCTGGGCATACAGCTCCAGGTCGTTCCAATGTGAGAGCTCAAAAGGGATGGGCAGGTTGTCCATAATCACAGTTAGCCGGTTTAAGTGTAATCATCAGATGTCTAATCCATTGGAATCTTGCAAGTTCATTTTTTGATCACTCATGTTGGAAAGAATAATATAATTCACTCAATGTCGAACTGAGTAGGCTGTCTACAATTTTGGCTCCTTTTAAAAAATTCACAGGCCAGATTTATTCAGTAATAAGAATTTACTTCATACTTAGTTTTTTGTAGGCTTTGTACATCAGGTTTTTTTTTTATTAAGATCAGCTATAATAGTATCTCTATTAGAGACAAGCTGAGATTGTCTGCTGTATCTCTAACCAATGAATAACCACTATTACAAAAATAACAGAAACTCAATAATTACAAAATGCTTTTTCATTTTTTATTATCTTTCGTTATTGGTTTTAAGTATGAACAATTTGTATATATGAATATTGTGGTTTGTAATAATTCACAAATTTCATTACTGGGTTAATAATGAACACATATTTAGGCTTCTTAAAATTTCATTTCTTAATTTAATGGTGATATGAATAAGATCCTTCTCTCAGAAAAAAGTAAATTTTGTTTTAAATTTAAATCAGATTATTCTTGACCCTTTAGATGATTATGATAGTAATTAATACATAAAAACCTCTTTAACTCTAGACTAATCTCTTTTTCTTAATTTTTCAACCATCTAGGTTTTTCCGTACAGATTAGGTTCACTTTATTTTAAGTATGTAACACAATTTAAATTTTATTTTTAGGTCACCCTCACCAGTGACACGGAAATCTGTCTCAGGAAGTGATGAGGACTCAAACTGAAATTTGTAAGTTGATATAAAGAGAGAGAAAGAGTAAATGTGTAAATAAAACCTTTAACAGTGTGTAATGAAAAAAAATCCCAATATTTTCAACATGTTCTTTCAAATGAACGCTTTTTTTTTTTTCTTTTATAGCGATTGACCAATTTTGTCATACTAATTTCAACAATATTTAAACCTTACCAATTGTTATAAATCCAATTATTTATAAACTTCGTAAATTTTGGTTTGTAATAAACTTTTTTTTCTTTCTGTTTTTAATACTTCTGTGTTTCAATTTATCCATAACACCTTTCTGAACGATTTTTCTTAAAATATGACAAACTTATTTAGCAGCAATAAATATCGTTACACAACTTCTGTGATCGTTTCATTCATGCCCTCCTTTTATTAAAAATATAACATTTACAATATTAAAAGGCCGTTATAGTTTACAAAATTATATTTTACCTGAGTAAATCGAAGACTTATCTGTTTTACTAAATTTACCCCTTTCATCAAACCATGCCTGTTTTTACATTAAACACCATAACCAGTTAAAACTTATTACTCACACACACAAACACATCACTGTTCAATAATTAACAAAATACACTTAACAATTGTCTTAATTAATAATGGAAAAATACTTTTAATTAAAGGCATTATTTAAAAAATAAAACAACAAATTTAAAACAACAGTGATAAAATGCACTTCTTTTAACATGCATAAATAAAACAGTAAAAAAATAAAATATAAAATTAAATTTTCAAAAATGTAATGTAATTAAGAATGCTGAAGATAACTTCTCACTCTGCTCAAAGTTTTATTGCAGTTAACAACTTGGTTGTAAAGGAGGATGGAATAGATTTTACTACTTTATATCCAATATATAGAGCCAGTCCAACAGCAAGGCTCTTTTTAAAATAGCCTTTGCTTGGTTTATCATTCACTCTGAAATAAAAAAGTAGATGTTAATCTTATCTTGTTAAAACAAAGTAAACATATAATAAATAATTTTTTTAATGCTTACATTAAAATAGGAGGAATATCTGATTCTTTGACTTTTCCCCAAAGTTTTAAAATACCAGGGGTATGACCAATCCCGACAATCCCTACAGCAACGACAGGTTCTCCTTGTCCTGTACCCGGAGGAAAATTTATGCAAGTTGCCAGCTGAAGACTGTACGTTAGATATTTATCTCTTTCCTCAATGAACACTTTGCCCAATTTAGGGAATCCTTCTGTCAATTCTTGAAGCATCGATTCAAGAATGTCGCACTCTTTGTATCTTTCGACATCTTCACGGCTGAAATATTTATACGTGAAATAGCTGAAGTTTGATCGTTAACACTCATGCATACCTGACGTTTGGCTTTTGGAAAATAAGTGTAACTGCCAGTTTGATAGTTTCCCACCATGTTAAAACACTAAGAGCTCGCTTTAACGTTACTTTTATAGGCCTGTCTCCAAAGTGGAAAAGGCAGTGCCCCAATTTTTTTACCTACATTCAGAATTAACATTTTAATCTATCATACTAATTAACAATGTTTATAATTGTAAATATAAAATTATAATTACCTCTTGAAACGCTGTCCGGAATTCGCCACCAGGTGCCATTCCCAAGTCTCGAGTAAGCTGTGCAGAAAGGTTTAAGAGAAGAATGTTCAACATGCCCTGAAGTACTCCATTCTCTTTTATAATATTTATCATTTTTTCTACATTACAAAATGTTGTAATTTTATTTTTTGATACTGAACAAAAACCTTATTTCATGAAACAAACCTAATGATAAATTTCTCACTTCTTCTTCAATTGTCTTTTCATCCATACGAAGAATGTTGGCCCTTCCTTTACAAAGCTCAACGACAACTATGTCAGGCTTAACAGCTTGTATAACCTGAGCAATAATATAGAAATTAGGACGTTACGAAGAAAATGATAGACATCAACATACCCGAGAAACATCTTGTTGGCTCTCGAGGCTGAAGTGAGCAGTCCCGACGAGATAAAGCTTCGAATCATTCGCACCACGCAATAATGTCACTGTGTTTGGAAGATTTGCATCGAATTCTTCAATAGAAAATTCTGTATATGAAAAATAATTAAATGATTAATTTAACAAGTTAAAGATGGATATATTTATTTTCAAATATTACGTAATGGAGTTATGGTTAACTGGACAAAAATACAAATTGTGTATCAAAAACTTCTGGTATCGGTACCCTAAAAAATGGGAATTTACAGCATCAGAGTCGTACCAACCCCGAGGGTTTTTGAAAGGAAAAAAGAAGCATATTTATGTTGGATTCAAATTCAAGATGGTTGAAATTTGAACCTGGGACCCTTATAGTGATGAATCCCTATGTGACCCTATGACTGTCACTAGAAGATGGAAAAAACAACAAATTATCTGGAATTCTTTATTTTGCATATTCAGAAAAATTTTCATTTATCACATATAGTAATTGTCAGAAAGGGAATTTGTTGCAGTATATAGTCAATTTAATTTTGTTTTTAACCTTCTGAAGAAAATTCTGTATGAATAAATTAACATAAGAACCAAAGGTTATTCAATGCAAAACTTGTCTTACAGACAAAATCTGTGTCATATAAAATAATACGCATATTTAATTGAATAAAATATGCAGGAGAGATTCATTTGAAGTTATAATGGTGGACATAAAAACTATGTAATACTATGTGGTGTCTCTATGATATACACAATCACCTCTATCCAATTATATCACACCTACACTGCTGGCATATTATTATAAAAAAGTAGAATCTGGTTAATAGAGTAATAAGTATAACGTCTAAAATTAATTCACATTTTTCAACAAAGCTAAGCACATTAAATGTTCAACATTTTCCCTAACATTGTTTTAAAAAAAGACAATTTTTACTGCATAAGATAGTGATAAATAATTCAGGAAACAATTATTTTTACTGAATCTTCTATAATGAATTGTCCACAGCCTGTCTTCATTTAAAATGATTATCTTAATGATGGAAACAATATGGAGTACTCTTCGTGGTTTCTCATGGTACATGCTTCAGTCACTTAAATTCAATTATATCACATCTACATTGGCAGAAGATTATTACAAAAAGGTTGAACCAAAAAAAGTTTCACTAAAATTGTTAAAATAAAAACAATTTTTACTGCATAGTACATAGGATAGTGATAAATAATTCTGGAAACAACTATTTTTACTAAATTTAATCAAATGAATTGTCCAAAACCTGTCTTCATTTAAAATGATTATCGTAATGATGGAGAAAAACTATGGAGTTTTCTATGTAGTGTCTATGGTATTTGCAGTCACCACTCCATTACTCAATTATATGAAACCTATATTGCTGGTAAATTAATATAAAAAGGTTGAACTATAAAAGTAGACCTTGGTTAATAGGGCAGCAAGACTTCTAAAATCAATTCCCAACTTTTCACAAGTCCGAGCTTATTAAATATTCAGAATTTTTACTACAACTGTTAATATGAAGACTAATTTAACTGCATAGTACACTTAAGATTGTGATAAATAATACAGAAACAATTTAACTACATCTGCGTGAAGGAATCGTACAAAACCTCCATGTATTTAAAAAGATTCTCATGATGGACAAAAAAATTATGGAGTACTCTGCTATGTCCTTATGGTACATGAAGCCACACCTATCTCATATTTAATAACCACACTACTGTAAGATTTAAAAATCTTTTATAAAAGAGGACGACCCCCATTAACTGTGCCACTTTAGAGTTGTTTAACAACAGTCCTGAACTTCCCAAAACATTTAGTTTAATCTGTTAAACATAGTTCACAAAATAGTATTAATTCAATTAAAAAAACGTGATATTTTAATAAATCTAATTAACAAAAATCTGTCTACATTTGTAGTGATTCTCATCATAGTGGCCTAAAACTATGGAGGTCCATATGGATTCTCTATTATACGAGGCTACCTCTATTCAACTATTACACTCCTGGGAGATTTAAAAGCTTTTTTAAATAGAAGTAGAACTTTTTAACAGTGCCCCTAATTCTAAAACCAACTCACACCTTTTGAATCGGAGTTGTTCTCGTCCATGGCGTATTTGTTTATTAGCACTGTTTTTCCTCGACAGCTTCACCTCCCATAGACAGTGTGAAAATATTTCTTTTTGAAAAGGCAGGGTTTCAGACGGAACAAGGTCAGTACTGGGACGTTCTCGGAGGTGTTTCTCGATTTCCAGTCTGACGAATAAGCACTTCGACCCAGTCTGATCGTATCGAACGTGGGAAAAGTACACATCCAAACTTATGTGACGTCTAACAGAACATAACCATTTATAAGACTTGTCAGGTTCAGGTTATGTACTATTTCTAAAGTAGAGATCAAGGTTGCTTTAATTCAATTCCTAAGTATTTACTTTAACTTTTATCTGATTCTAAACCCTAATTGCATTCTACAAAAAAAGAGGCTAGTAATTTTTTAAAACTGTATTAGGATCATATGAGTCATTGAACTTATTATTTTTTTTTTTTAATGCAGTGGTTTACCTGATATAGAAAACACGGCAGTTACCTTGACCACAACAAGCGGCAAACTCCGTCATCCCGAAATTGTGTTCTTGTTGTCCGGTTTTATAATATAATTGTCGAAATGAAGATCGAAGAGGTAAAGAGCAGCGCGAAGTCTCAGAGGATTTCTTCACACAGTCACATCAAGGGTCTGGGACTCGATGAAAACGGTGTCCCAATCCAAATGGCAGCCGGCCTCGTCGGCCAGGAAAGCGCAAGAGAAGTAAGCCTTTTTTTAATGTATTCATTGCGATATTTGAGCTTAATAAAATATATAAATTGTACAAAACTTCACTGAGTAGCTTTACCAGACACTTACTTTTACAATTTATAGTGACATTTTGTGCCATTGGGGCCTAAACGGTTGTCGGCGCACATTTACTACAATGGATCTAACGATGTGAAAATATAATCCAAATGGATACAATAGTTTAATTGTATTGTCAATTAGCTGTTGTTTGACAATTCTAACATAGATAAGCAGTGGCTTATCAATCAAAAGTCAGATTAATTTGATTCGCTGATAAGCCTGGCCAGCTGCACGTTGATTTGACGATCAGTGCCAGTCTGGCCAGGTGTGCAGTGACAATCAGTTCCAATTTGGACTTGTGTACATTGATGATTAGTGCCAGATTGGCCACATGTTGATTTGACAATCAGATCCTGTCTCGCCAGCCGCATAATGATAATCAGTCTTAGTCTGTCTTTCTGCTTATTGACAATCCATGCCAGGCTTGCTAACCATACATTGACGATATCTAGCGTACTGTACATTAATTTGATGATCAGTGCCAGCATATACATAGCAAACTCCTTATCCTATGAATACAATCCTTCTAAGTCCACCTCCTTACCTTAGAACCTTAATTGAAAATTGAAAATAAAGCCCAATATATATCTTTTACCCTCATATCTGAATCAAATTCCTCTTCCTGCGGCAGATGTCATAGTCTTGGGCCATAAGCAAAATGTTCACATAGAATCGCATATGCAATTCAGATGTTTATGTAATATTTGAGTTGTGCAATATAATGCATCCCTTGAGAGCTGTAGTGTCCCTCGATCAAATAGCAACCTGCAAGCTATAGTTCATCAAGAAATTTGATTCTACATTATTACATCTCCAAGCACTTTCTTTACGCAAGTGTACCAACACAGTTTGTTAGCAGGTGCTTTGGTGACTCCTCCTCAGCTTCCTCAGAATATGCACATACCGTATCGGATTATACAAATCATCCTTTAAAGTCCGTTCAGGCCCTGTTAAAATCTGGTTTTTCCTGATTTCTTTGTTGTATGTTGCTATTTCTTTCTTTTCGAAACTTTTAGAATCTTATTCTTTTGTGTCCAATGAGTGAATGAAATGAAGTTCATCCTGTCTTTTTGTCTAAAATACTGATTGATAGTGTGAATCCCTATTCAACAGAAGGACTTATGACATATCAGCATTGTAGTAGCACCTTTCCTTGCAAGGGCGTATGCTTTCTCATTTCCATTCACACTTACATATCCTGAGCCCTTAACTTTGTTAACTTTATTCAGTATTATAATTCAACACCAACTTTGAGCTAATAATTTTTGAGCTTTGTGCTCTTAAGGCTGCCCAGCAATTTGACATGGAGACTGTTGGATCAAAATGATCTATAAGCGTTTGCAATCATAGACAATAGTCAGAAAGGTTTTAAAGTCAAACTACACTTTCAAATTGTCATAGAAGAAGTACTTTAACATCGACCAAGCATGAACGTTTTCATTCTCCTTTCTCATTTTGAAATGCCCAATTAGGTTGTATTTATGCACTCTTGAAGCCTAGTGTGCATATCCCCGTTTAAGAAAGTCTCCAGTAATTCTTAACACTATATTCCAAACTTATAGAAATTTATAACAATTGGACCATATTGGATTGGCAAGCCTATTATAACAGCAATAAAATTAACTGGAGAAAGAGGACTGCAGCCGCCGAGTAGTATGTTCAGTAAACTCTCAGCTCATAGACTCCACAGTCGCCATTTCATTTCCCATTATCAATACTCGTCCTCCCCCCACATTAATACATCCTTAATCACACCATTTTCAATGTTCCAAACATAAGGTCATTAAAAAATATAAAATAAATGATTTTTAACATATATTGTTTTCCTTTAGGCTGCAGGAATTGTTGTAGAAATGATCAAAGCAAAGAAGATGGCTGGGAGAGCTGTATTAATGGCAGGACCTCCTGGTACTGGAAAAACCGCTATAGCATTGGCTATGGCTCATGAATTAGGAAGCAAGGTATCAAGATTATCAATAATTTCCAATAATTGTCTTTTTGTTTAAAGTTAATTAATTGAAATAATTAATACAGTCAGTTATGACCACTGAACATATATGGATTAGTATCAATAATGTTGAAAATCTATTTTCCAGACCTGACCATTTTAATCTACTAATTTTTTTCAGGTGCCATTTTGCCCAATGGTTGGTTCAGAAGTCTTCAGTTCAGAAATAAAAAAGACAGAAGTCCTTATGGAAAATTTCAGACGAGCAATCGGTCTGAGGATCAAAGAGACCAAAGAAGTTTACGAGGGCGAAGTCACAGAATTGACTCCAATTGAAACAGAAAATCCAATGGGCGGTTAGTTCAAACTAAAATTTGTATATCTCAAAAGGTACGAATCAATTGTTAATTCCAGGATATGGTAAAACTATTTCTCACGTCATTATCGGCCTGAAAACGGCAAAAGGTACAAAACAATTGAAGCTCGAGCCTAGTATTAACGAATCCCTTACAAAAGAGAAAGTCGAAGTTGGAGATGTTATCTACATTGAAGCAAACAGTGGAGCTGTAAAAAGACAAGGAAGAAGTGATACTTATGCTACTGAATATGATTTGGAGGTGAGTTGAATAAATTTTCTATTAAACTACTCTGTCAATTAAACTTTTTCTATATTAACAGGCAGAAGAATATGTACCTTTACCTAAAGGAGATGTACACAAAAAGAAAGAAGTTATTCAAGATGTAACTCTTCATGATTTAGATGTTGCAAACGCTAGGCCAGAAGGTGGCCAGGACATCCTTTCAATGATGGGACAGTTGATCAAAGCGAAGAAAACAGAAATCACGGACAAATTGAGAACTGAAATAAACAAAGTTGTTAATAAGTCAGTATTAACAATTATAATTTTAAATAATTTATTGTTTTAAGAAATATTTAAATTTTTAAAATAAATTCCAGATATATTGGTCAAGGCATTGCTGAATTAGTTCCAGGTGTATTATTTATTGACGAAATTCATATGTTAGATATTGAAACATTCACATATCTCCATCAGGCACTTGAAAGTTCAATCGCACCGATAGTCATTTTTGCAACAAACCGTGGTCGATGTGAAGTCAGGTAAGATTAATAATATATCATAAACAATTTACAGAACATGTTAAAAATGTCTTTTAAAGGGGGACCGAAGATCTGGTATCTCCACACGGGATGCCACTCGATCTGTTGGACAGGCTTCTTATTATCCGCACATCACCTTACAACAAGCAGGAATTAACGCAGATCCTCAAAATCAGAGCTCAGACCGAAAAGCTCAGCATAGAACCGGATGCATTGGCCGAACTCAGCAATATAGGGGCAAGAGCTACACTCAGATTTGCCGTTCAGCTTCTTACACCTGCAAACCTAATGGCCAAAGTTAATGGTAGGACATCTATAACTAAAGAAGATGTGATCGATGTCTCCTCTCTCTTCCTCGATGCTAAGTCAAGCAGCAAAATTTTATCCCAAGACAAAGATGCATTCATGAAATAAGGGAATCTTAACTGAAAATTAAATTTCTTTATGCATTGTATTATAGGCACTTTTGTATTGTTATATAAAACAGTATAAGCAATTTTTTTTTTTTTTTAATTTAACCTGAACCTGTAAAATATAATTTTTAGTTTGATCATATCCAGTCATTTTAATTTGCCAATTGCTAAATAGGCAGCAGCAATACACTAAAACTGATTTTTCCCCATATAGAGTCATAGGGATTTTTCCTTCACCACTTAAACTTTAGTTTATTGTCCTAGATTTCTTAAAGTATTTTTATTTCATTATATAGCTCAAGAATGATTTTCCCAAGTACCATCAACTTTTCCTAGCTATTGCAAGGCAGTTGCATACGATATGTTCTCTATCTCTTCACGTAATTTGACAGCGGGTTTCTGATGATGTTCCCATTTTTTAAGGTTGGGCTTAACTAAAGTTATGTGTATTTGCCAGAAGTTTTTAATTACTTTCTATTGAGTAAGCTTTCTTTCTCCAATTGGTTGGTTTTTGCAAGCAGTCTGCTTGTCGTATGCCTGGTTCATTTCTTAAGATTCCAGTTCTTTTATTTATTTTTTTTTAACATGGCTGTAGTTCGTGTAACTATGGATTTAGGCCTGGTTATTCCAAGGGGCTCTGAAGAAATTATCTTTTTCTACATTGCTTGTAATTCTAAACACAATTACTATGGGTAAGGTTTCATGTGAAACAATATGTTTTTATGTAAGGTTTTGGTTGAAATAAAAAAGTTAGTGCCATGAGCAGGATACGAACGGTCAACATATCTCAGGTGGTGCGGTAGAGTAGTGGCATATTTAGTTGAAGGTCATGGGTTCGAATCACACAAGTAGCACCAACTTTTTCATTTCACCTCAAACCTTAAATAAAATATTAATTAATTGAAAGAAGTAATTTGGTCAATAGACGATTAAATATAATGGGATAATATGATAAAAACCAGTGTGAACCTATTTTAAAATAATTATTTAGGAAGTACAGACATATGTAAAACAATTTAAATACGAATAATTTTGTATAATAATTATGTCTTAAAAATTAATGAAAATACTACATCTAATTGTACATAATCAATGTTTTAACTTCATTCTGAATAATTATTCTTGTTTAATAGGCGTAAATATTAATTTGAACAGTGAATATAAATTTGCAATTTTTGTTTTACATTTTGATTTTTCCCCTTGTAAATGTACTGTTATGTACTACACAAACTGAATAGAGATTTGTGAAATAAAATCAAATGACCTTGCCACCATGTTAATAAACAAACGTTTAACTCTTGTAGTTTTTTTATAAGTATAATAATTGTAAATCATAATCTTTATTTTGATTTAGTCATTAATGACCAAACTCTTATTGAACACGTGGGCGCTGTACAATGCACGGTTATGGACTTATGATTCTTCTACAATTTACATCCCATGTACATGTTTGTTATGTAACCTCTTACCTCATGTTGTTACGTGTTTATACAAGACGTTATAGATGTTCCCAAACCGTGTCGAGTGATATGCAATTATATGCAAAGTATACAACATCAACAATTTAGATTTATTTAAAGATAAAATATATTGATTTATTTTAAATGGTAATTAATTAAGTAAGAAAGCATGAAAAGATCAAAGGGCCCCAATAAACCTGAGGCGCGTGATAAGAGTATAAAGTCCATTGAGCCTCAAATTACCAGGCAGGACATCAGAAAAAGTAAGCATTACGAGGCAAATATAATAAAGTCTTATTATAGCTTCCAGTCGGGAGTATTTACTCCTAGCGATTTTAAGTTAACTGGGGAGAACATTATTCTTAAAAACCTGAGCAAGTACGATGTGTTTTTGGAGGATCCGTACGATTTCCATGTAAGGGTCACTGCCTTGTGTTGGCACCCTGGAAAGCCGAACGTACTAGCGATTGGTTCGAAATGGGGTGAACTTGCGTTTAGAAAATGGGTGAACTTTTTCGGGGATATGGTAGAGATGTCGTCCTTCGAAGGGACCGGGCCAGGAGGTTCGATTACGAATATTTGTTTCGATCCGTTTAAGGATAACGGGGTCTTTTTAACGAGTGTCAATGGAACTGCTAGATGGTGGGATTACGAGAGCGGAAAAGGTGTCAATTTAATGACCACAGGCACGCATGAAAAATGGTATTGTAGCATCAGTGCTTCAGAAAAGACGGGTCTTATCGTCGTTGGAGATGTTAATGGAATACTCACAGTTTTGAATAAAGACATGAAACAAGTTGATTCGTATAAAGTACATAAAAGAAAATTGATTAACGCCGAATTCAGTAACTCAAGAAATTGGCTGTTAGTGACATCCTCGCTTGACCACACTGTCAAAGTCTGGGACATCCGGAATATGAAAAAACCTACAGTTAGTAATAAGTGCACTGAAAATTATCTGCAAGTTTTAGAACATAACAAAGCTGTAAACAGTGCTTACTTCAGCAAGACAGATGGCAATCGGCTTCTTACGACAGACCAGCATAACGAACTCAGGGTATACCGTGGACCGAATTTCGACTTAGAAACTATTATATATCACCCTCATCGCCAGTTCCAACATCTCACAGGGATTCGAGCTACTTGGCATCCTTTGGCAGACCTCATCGTTATTGGGCGTTACCCCGATCCGCATTGGCCGAACTATGAAAACGAAGTACTGAAATCAATTGATATTATTGACCCTGCCTCAGGAAAAATAAAAGTACAAATGGTGTCGAATTCACTCAAAGGAATTTCGTCCTTGAATGAAATGAATCCTACAGGCGATCTAATGGCTTCTGGGATGGGGATGCATCTTCTTTACTGGAGATTAAAACATCAAACAGATAATAAATTGACCAAACCTGGTAATAAGCATTCTGATGATAGTGGTAATGATGATGATAGTGAAAATGAAAATAAAACCGATAAGCCACCGCCAAAAAAACCAAGGCGTACTTTAAAAGAAAGTAATCACAGTAAAAAGTTAGATTGCAATAAACGTAATAAGCCAGGGCCTAAAAACAAAAAACAGCTATAAATAATAATAAGCAGTTACCAATCGTAATGCCTATGTTAAAAACTACTTTAAAAAAATTTACTCTACTCTACTCAGGGAAATTGTACAATGTTTTAATTGAAACATTTGTTTGTTTTTTATACATTTTTTGTATTTTGCTATTGTTATTTTAAGGTATTATTATACACAATAAATCATGTCATGTCCTTTCCTTTTGTTGTTTTGTCCTTGACTCAAACATTATGATTAATTATTCTTTTTATGTAAAGCCTTGGTTGAGATGAAAAAGTATCGAGCAGGATTTATTTCAAACAATGCCTTACATAAAAAGAATAATTAATTGATAGAAGTAATTTGGTCAATTAGGCCACTAAACATAATGGATTATGTGTGGTATTCAGTGACCATTAGATGATTATTTGAAGATCTTGGAGTGCAGTACCGCAACTCACGATCTCAAAATAATAATGGATTATGACATCACATCAAGCTGTACAAATAATGTGTGGTGTTTAGTGACCATTACTTACCATGCAGTCTGGTGTGTTGGAGGTTTTAGAAAAATATTTTCTTTATCGTGCCAACATTTCTATCTTTACTGAGAATTCCAAACAATTTTTTTCACCTCCTGCATGTATTTGTAAAATTTCAACAATGTTTATAAATCCCAGGCCCTGAAGATGATCTCAATAAAGATGAAAACGTTGGCACGATAAATTTTTTTCTTAAAACTACGTCACACCAGAGACCGCATTTTACGACCTCCAAATAATCAATGTGCAAATAATGAAATTTGTATAACAGCCAATTGTCAGTCTGAGCTTTTTAGTTTTAAGATAAGTTTAATTGTTATCAACCAGTTTTATGTTTCTAAAAGTAGCCAGATCTTGAAAATTTGGAGTACAAATATTTAGTTTCATCTCGGCTCATCCTAGGATATAGTCTTCTCAGTATGTATATAGTCCTAGGTCCTAGCATATTGTGACTTTTATCTGGTACATGAGTTTTAACACATTAAAAAAAAAGTTTTGTCTAAATGTGGCAAACTATATTGCAAGATCATTCACAATTTTTCTTATTTCAATGGATAAAAAGAATTATACATATTTGTCTACAAAAAAGAACAATATATGTTTAGTTTTTTATGAATTCAAAAATTTTAAAAATAAATTCTATACATGCATTAATACAATTTATATGTAAATACTGAACATAATACAATACACAATAGAACTGCATTACTTCCCACATAAAACAGTTTATCACTCTTAAATCATTGCACTTTAGTTCTCAAGTTGATTTAAGTCACAATTTCTTTAAGTTTAGTTTATATAATTATAATTAGAAAATTTATTTGTAAAATAATACAGTAGTGAATACAGTTTATTTTAAAGATTGCTTTCTTCTTTTTGCTAATGTCACAACGTTTGTTTCCGGAAGACAGACCCTGAAGCAGAAAAGAAATTAATAATTTTACAACTATCGCCAACAATAACTGTTATTTAAAAGTTTTAATTACTTGAGAAATAAAGCAAGGAGTGCAGTAGAAGTGGCAAACAGTAGAAAAGAGTAAGGCCCAAGCTTGTTATTCAGACGTAGAAAAGTCATGCCAACAATGAAATTTCCAGCCCAGTTTGCCACACTTCCCAAAGCCATGGCAGCTGACCTGGGCCCCAAATCGAATAGCTCTACAAAGTGAATTTATTTTACAGGTTAAATTACAGTGATAAAATTTCACAAATTATATTTACCTGAGCCTATAAAAAATGGTATTGGTCCGAGGCCGATACCATACATAATGATGTATCCAAAGAGTGAAATAGTAGATAGATACAGCATCCAGCTAAATGTGACCTAGCAATGCAATCTATTAATAATTGAAAATGTTATAAAATGCATTTTACATACAGTGTACGTTATGGCGAAGGATAAAATGACTAAGAAAGCTGTACCAAAAGTGCAGCTTAAAATCGCCATAGCTCGTCTTGGAAATAAGTTAATGACCGGTATCATTATCGCAGCGACTACAAAATTGATGCTACCTGCCCCGAGACTCGCATACTGTGCATTTGCCTGAGATAATCCAGCCATTTCAAAAATTCTTACTGAATAATAAAAAACCTAAAACATATAAATTACTGTGATTTTGTACAGGTCCAATTTTAGCTTAATGGCCTCTCTTCACAATGGCTCATCATCAGCCACTACAAGACATCACCATTGTGTGGAGAGTGGGTTGGCATTCAATTTCATGAAAAGAGCCAACTTGTGCAAACAAGATGCGTACTAAATTCCTACCACCTGCTACCACACATTTGACCATCGCTGACCAATTTGTTAATGGACACGATGACCCAAGATGGCCCACTGAAGTGAGCCATGTGTAGATAGGCATGAAGTTGTACTTACTGCATTGATTCCACTAAACTGCTGCCCCCCTTGTAAGGCACATACCAATAGCAATTTAATTCTTAAAGGACGGTTTGCTATAAGTTTTACAATTGACCAGGTCTCAGCCTCAGGCTCTGAGTCAGTTTTCTCTTCCAACTCACCCGCGACAAATTCAGCAGGGAGCTGTCTCAGGCTTGTAAGCTCTAAATTCAAACATAAAATTAAACTTTGTCAATATAATTAAACAAACAATTTTTACCTTTAATTGCTTTCTGTCTAAGCCCTCTTATGGTGTACAAATATTTTGGACTTTCAGGTAAAAAAGGGAGAGCAATAGAGCTGAGCAAAGTTAAAACTGCATAAATGCCTAACAGGTAATTCCAACAATTTTCAGACCCTAAAATAAATAGATTTTTTTAGACATTAGCCTACATCACTTTCTAAAAAAAAGCTATAATATAGAAAACACACCTAAAATCATTGGAAATCCCAAGCCTTGAGATATAGGCACTCCTAAACTTAAGCCCAACGGACAAAGGACACCCGTTGCACCTCGAACTTCTATAGGGGCCAGTTCTGTTAAATACATTGGCATTATTGTAGTTACCAATCCTGAAAATTTCAAAATGAATTACGAAAAAATTATTTACGTTAACACTTGCAAATATAAATTCTAACTTCTGATAAAATAAAAGCTTCACACAACCATAACAATTTGTGTAAAATTCTAGTTAACTCATCCACCCTGAGTGTTGGCAGTCCTTGGTCTTAGGACCGTCCAGCTACCAAGGCTGGACTCCAGAGGATGTTAACAGCATTGATCCCCTCAATCAAATACCATTCTCAGTCTCACTCACTCTTAAATACATTTTCCTAGTTACATACCAATGGCTCAAGCTGGTTGAGTACTTGATTTTCTCCATCACCCATACATATTATATAGCAAATCCAATTGAAGGTCGATGGGTACTCAATATTTCGCCATCGGCCCTCTCACGCTACTGTGTTGTTGTTATTATACAATAATCAAAACAGGAAGCTTCAAATATTTGCTGTGTCAAGCATAATTCCTATTCTCTATAAGGAGCCAAGGAATTGCACCCTTCAATTAAGGGAGACACATTGTGCAACTTTTCTTTATATGCTGGTCAAATACACAGACTGTGCTTCAACCTTGCATGGCCTATCCTTAATCGGGTAAGGATGACCATTCTACTATGAGTCAGGTCCACCTATTGACAGTTAGGATATGCAAGGTCTGGCCTACTGTCGTTGCCACTTCTCTCATCTTGTTTTATTTATTTATTTTTTATTGCATTTTAATGTAAGGGGGCCATGTTGGCTAAGGACACCCCAGCCCTAGCCAGCTTTTCATTATCCTCTAGACCTATGTGTTCATCCGGTTACCCAAACAACAATCATTTTGCCAAGGCACTCCAGTTAAAATTTAAAATTAAATACTAGCAAAACAGGATATCTTGAATTTATAAGGAAATTTATTTAAAGTACAACAAATTTATAATAATATATATAATATTTACCACCACCGAGGCCGGCAAGAATTCTTCCTAGAAGGACTACCTCTATAGAATTTAAAGGTTTTGAAACTATAAACATTAATGCTGCTACAAGTAGAAAGATTGCAGCCAATACCAAGCCCCCTTTCCTATGATAAAAATATAATTAATTATAAATTACTTTAAATAATGATAAAAATAAGTATTCACCTGCCGATCCTATCTGCAACCCAAGCACCTCCAAGAGAACCGACCATGCCACCGATCAAATATATAGACACTATACATGACCAAACGTTGTCCAATCCCGTGCTATCAAGAGCTATGTTGTAATGTGCAGCCACGGATTCATTACACCATGCTTTGATAATCTATAAATTATCAAATTTAAATTAAAATTGTTTGCAATTTCCTAAAAGAAAGTATTCTTTTTGGTATGGATGTTGATTTTTTACGCACTAGATCTACGTTTAATGTAAATCTTACCCCTGCTGGTGTGTTGACAACTCCAATTGAGAATCCAACAGGAACAGCAAGACCAATTGTTGTGGAGGCTCCTGCCAGCACGAGCTTCCTTGTCCAGCCGAGATTCTGCAACCAATCAACCAGTTCTGCCACTCCTGATTCCAACAGCAAGTGAACTGTTAGAACCATTCATACCCAAAAAGCCAATCCCTCATAATTTATCATGCAACAATGTATGCACTTGTTTAATTTATGCCAGTCCACAACATTCCTAACTACTCATAGTGCTTACCGTAGATAAATTTTGTTATACATAAGAAAATAAATGTTAAAGGTGACGTTAAAAAAAACCTCACGGTGAATTCGTTATGTTTGGACATCCTCCGCTTACAAAGTCAAGTCACTGAATGATGGTCTACAAGGGAAAAATTTCATATTGACAGTCGCTGGGGCGTTTTATTAACTAACAACGACACTTAGCATAATAGAATAACAACTAAAATCTGAAATGAAATTATCTTTTATTAAGAACTCTCTTATTTGCTTTATGCAACAATAAAGGAGTAGCTGAATAAGATATAAACAGGGTGGCATAAGAGGATAAACACCAACTGAACCTTATAAAAATAATGTAAAATACTTACACTAAATGATAACATGCATGTAAAAACAAATGTAATAAATTCCTTCACCTACAAAAGATTTTACAAAGATAAATTTTACTGTTTTTTTAATGTAAAAATTACAAGACCTGACTAAATGTTACAACAAATATTATAAATTATTTCACAATATTGAAAAAATTTTTCCTTCACTGTTTAATTAAGCCAATTTACAATTGTTTTATAAATATATTTGAAAATCATTAGCCACTATGAAAAATAATGGCACAGCCATTTTCCCTCACATTTATTAATTTTATATATGCAAGATAATATTTTGTAATTAAATAAAATGAAACTGAAACGGATTTTTATGAAATGGTTTAGAGAAAATGTAGGAATTCAAATTCTCGCCAATTCTAAAAACAAAAAAGATTTACATACTTTATAATGTCGTTTTTTTTAGGTTCGGGGCACTGATACATGCCGTTATCATCTTACTAATCACTTTATGTGATTTAATTAGTATTCGATTACCCATTGTGTGCATGGGAAGTGTGATTAACAATTTAGAAATGTACAGTTCACTTGCAGAATAACCCTGAATTTTTTATTTATTTGTTTATTGTGTTATTACGCACCTGACCACATGCATGCAAGAAACTTTTATTTATTCGTGACTAAGTGAATGAATGTTAAAATGACACTGGGTCACTTACTACGCTCGTCTATATACAAATTTGTTTTGACTTTGTGCCATGTTCAGTGAGGAAAATCAAAACCTGTGACATGCAGACCAACATCTACCAACAACTTATTATTATATATTATTTTTAATTTATTGGAAACAGTATTTAAAAAACAAATAAATAACACTTTTAAAATAAGAAAGGATCGATATTTAAATCCTTTTTCTTTTATTTTGGTTATTGGGCAGAGTGAGGGGTTTTAACAAACAAAAACCACTAGAATCTTCATTTCTTGACCCCAAAACTTCTGAAGAGTCTAGACAAAAGAAGTAAATTATCCTTAATTATATGTCAAGTATTTATAAAAATAAAATATAAATGTACAATTTAGTGAATGGTTTTCTTACACATTTTATCTTGTAATGTTGAACGTGGCATCAATGAAATTTTATTCATTTTAGAAAATCCTTCAAATAATTGGATATGTGATCATGATTTATTTCCCATTAAAATTGTGCAATTTCAGTTTTCAAATTATTAAAACTGTGTTTCAACATTTAAGGAAATTTTACGCTTTTATCTAAATGAGTTACAACCCAATTTTTACACTTTCAACTAAATGAATTACAATCAATCACATAACATGTACATACGGCTTTAGATTGCGGAGAGAGCAAATAAGCTGCCACGGACGACATAATTTTTGAAAAATCTGAAGTTATATGTGCATACAAAAATAAATCCAAGGTTAGAAGAAATGTTTTATTTCATTCGAGTCTAAAATAGGAATTTATCTGTAGTTTTTAAAGATTAAGTTGCTTCAGTAGTGGGTAGCTTTCGGCCTTGTAGAATGTTGAGTGTACTTAACAAATAGAAAAAAATAAAGATAACAGAGGAGGAATTTGTATCGACCAAAGAGTTTAGAGTTGAGATTAATTTGTGTATTCCAAACATAAGATAAAATTAGTTGTAATATTTTAAATGCTGTTAGTTAAAGAATTTTTTCACTATATATATTTTAATATTTATTGTACTGATTTTCTCTTAGGCAGTTTCTACAACTCTCAATTTAGCTCCAAAACCCGTATGGTAATTAGCTGATTAATTTTAGCTTTTTTCAACTAGAAATATTTATCTCGCTTAAAATAAAAAGTATAAAACTTTAAAATAAATAATTATTTAATTGTTTTTGCTGTAATTTTGTAATTTGTAATATTTCTAAATAGGCAGATTAAAAAAATATGAAAGACTTACCACATTCGCATTTTGAGACATTTCTGATTTTGGAAAAGCTGGTTCATAAAGGCAGTGTTTCTCCAAATCCATATCTTCGACTTCAATCAATCCTAAAAAAACAAAAACAAAAAAATTGACCAACTTATATATTAAAGGATATTTGGCACTATTTATGATATGTATTTGCACAGTTATGATCTGTATGAGTTGAAATGTTAAATGATTCTGAGAAATAGATCTGACAGCGTAAGGACCTCCATTAAAATGGAGAGGTCAATTAAGAACGTTCAAACAGCAATAGATTAGAATTCGGTGTATAGTTTCTGCGTTCAATCATCTCTGATTGGTCAATGCCAATTCATTATAAGCGAACTATTATGTAAATTGTTCTGATGCTTTGAAATCATTTTATAAATTTGCAATGCACTCTATTTTTCTATTTATAAATGTATAAATATAGCTATTATAAACTAACTGGAAACAAGCAAGAGAATACGAAACAAAATCAAAATACGCTAATAAAATAAAATACGTTATAGAATCTGAACTTTGTCCATTCCCATGTGAAAAATTTAAATTGAGGAGATATCTCGACCATCTCTGATAACTTTGTGACATTGATATAATAGCTTTCAAAGCATCATCAGGAAAATAGAAACACATAATTTCATTCAGAATTTTTTGTTGTGGAATAATAAAATATAATCATTCAATTTACACATTATTGAAAACATTAAACACTTCAATTTGAAAATTACGTTGTTGTTTTTTTTAATTGAACAATGATTTCATTTCTGATTAAACTATGCTATTTTTAAGTTTTATTATTCACCAACACATAAATAGTTTAGAATTCTTTTAAATTAGTCGTTAAATTCAAGGAAAAACATTGATCAACAGTAAACAACTAGAATTTAGTTGAATAAAGTCAGGATATTAGATTAACAACTAAAAACAGTTTAAACAAAATTTTTACAAAATTTTACAAATATTACAATACACGAGTTTAAAATTGTTTTTTCAGTTTATTTATATTTATAAAAAAAATTATATTTAATACATTTTATTTTTTATAAAATGTTGATAAAATCTGCCTGTTGAGGGTAGTATGATTAACTAAAGAAATTCATATAAAAAAAAGTTTTACGAATCCATAAATACCACTATTAAGTATACCATTTTGTTATAGTAATATTTTTAATGCAAGGCTTAATTGTTAACATTACAGAGTTGACATGTCATCACTGTAAGGTAAAGGTACCGGGTTCAAATCCAGCAGACCTGAATTCAAACCTCGGATCTGACATGTACAAATAAGCTTTTTTTTCATTAGCATTCTAAGTGTTCAAATATTTAAGTAGTTTAACTCATAAAAAAATGTATAAATAAATGAAATTAAATAAATAACTAAATGGAAAAAAAAGTAATTTTTCTTAACTGCGACGTCATACAATTTACGTTTTTATACATAATTAATTTTTAATGGCAAAAATTTAATTTTTTTCTTCTAACGCTTCGTTCTACGTCGTTAAATAGGAAAAGCTAATTACTTACTTAATTAAAACATTTTTTTTCTCTAAGCAATCAACATCAAATATGTAAAGTAAAAAATATTGTCCATTTTCAATTAAACCTTAGTGTCTAATGCCCAATGACCAAATGACCATCGTCATGACAGTGGTGTTGTAGAGGGGGAGATAGACAAGAGGGAACAGTTTCAACAATAAAAATTAAAAGACTGATAATGAAAGGGTGAACGAAACTATCATTTTACATAATTAAAACTAGATGCTTTATTCTACTATCTTTTTTATTTTTGGTTTGTACGATAAAAACCGAAAAAATATTCATTTCAAACCATTCCTAACCTTTAAGAACAATCTAATCTTTTGTAATTATTATCGATTAGCTATACAACCGTTTTAAAAAGCTATTAAATATAGTAATAAAAAAGTAGAATAGCTTGTATTTGTTTTATGAAAAAATATGTTCATAGGAAAAGGATAAGGAGAATTTGAAAGATGGAAAAACAGTTCCTTCAAACTTTCGAGGAATACAACCTCTTGTCAAAATTTTGGAACTATTTTCAATTTATTTGGCTAAAAAAATGAACATGTATTAATAAGTAATAAAATATTAAAAATTATGGTTTCAATGTTAATGAATTCAGCCCGGAAGAGTGGACAAGATCTACCCCCCATTCTACGACTTAGAACTTTTTTTTCTTTCAAATTGCCTTTATTTCTTATTTAGTATAAAATCATAATTATTAAAGCTGATATTATTAATCACACCAAATAAACACATAAATACGTTTGTTGTAAAGTATATTATTATTGTACTGTTCATCGGTTCATCCAGTTTGCAGTTCATGTTTGTTCAAAGTGGACTGGTCGGCCCCCATCGAGGGGCAATGCCCAGAATCCGAGAGTAGACAGTAAAAACGACCTGTTTTGATGTATTTTCATTTTTTTTTTTTTTAATTATTATTACTTGAAATTTCTGAGGATGTGGGAAAAATACAATTCTAAAATCTACAATCTAAAAAAACTGAACAAGAGAATTGTATTAAAAACATACTTTATTTTTTTTAAAAAGCATACAAAATAATGTATACAAATTACATATAAACATGAATTAATTCACGTAGTACTACTTTTTTAATATAGCATTAAAAAAACGCTGAAGATTTTATTATTTCCTTGCTTTACATTGGACTTGAACAATAAATAAAATATTACAAAAGTGAGATCATAATTTTATACGCTTTGGTATGAATCACAGTGCGACAAATCACTCGTTAAAAGAAACTATTTGAGCCAAAAAATTCTACTCTGTCAACATTCTTTGGGAGATCCCACGAAAGAGCATACAATGATGACAGATTCTACGAGCGCCGGCAGGAATGAGCAGAAGAAGAATATCGGCCAGTAAGCCGTCGTTTGCCAAGAGTGAAGAAGCCATTGCGAAGTAGAGAAGCATGCGAAACCATGGAGAAAAATCGCTATTGGTGTTATAAGGTGATATATTATAATGAAATTCAAGTACATTTAACGTTAATCGGAAGTATGTACATATTGTAGCAGTGCCATTGGAAAGGATACACATTAAACTAATTGACGTTCTGAACATGGAGATCCCTGTAAAAAATCCTAAAAACTCGATAACAATCGACGCAATCCCTAGTGACAATCCAATCGTAAGCCTGTACGAAAATACTTCACATTCAGAAAAGACAGCCTGTTTTTAAGTAATACCAAAATATCTCAGAATAATAAAATGTACTTACTCTTTATCTTTAGCATTGTATTCTTCCTCTTCATATTCGTAAGGCAAGCTTGCAGTTACGTTTGAATCCTAAATTTGAAAATATCTTAGGCTTAAAAAAAAAAAAAAACTGTAAAGCCAGCTCCAAATGTAAAGCATTTTTTTGTTGTTGCAGTCTATCAATAAATTTTAAGCGTGATTAAATCCAAGATGGCCAGAAAGGAGCGACTTCGTAAGTTCAAGAATATTTTTGCGTAATGCAATCAAATTAACTTGTAATGTTAATTAATAGAAAAAATGAAAGCTTAACGATCGAACAAAACTGTTTTAAAAAGATTATCGCTAGTTGAAAATTAATACTTACTCGTGACCATATTGCTAGAATTAAAATGATGAGATTCGCTAGGAGAGTGAGAAATCTTGCAGGAACTAACGAGTCGGGTGAGAAGTTAGATGACATTTCTTTTTAAACACTTCCTGCAAAATTGAATCTTTTGTTTTAAATTATAATTACTGTTTCATCTCCTATTCAAGGGGTAAATGACGAATTACAATTTAAAAACATAAGTATTTAATACTGATAGACCTGGTTTGATTCGATAAAATGATTAAATAATAACTAAATACATTAAGCTGCGCAGAGATAGCAATATTTATTGATTTTTAAACTAATAATTAAATAGAGGAAAAATACAAACAAATATGGCAGATGATGTTTAATCTTCTTTGTAATAATTTCCTCAAATAAAGTTAGTTTTGATTAGTAAAAATAAAATAATTAATTAGTATATATTTAGTGAAACAACAAAACCACAAAGATTACATAAATCCTTAACCAAACAAACCTTACATCAGCCTTTATGGGGAAAATTCTTGCCTCAATAATAACGCGTTATGACGGAGCATACGTTCTTTAAGGTATAAAAACTACAAATATTGACAGAAATAATTTAGCAGCCTATATTAAAACTAAAATAAAAAACTGAAATCTACGATTGCCGCTTGAGATCTTAACAACGTCTAACTATACAACTGAGGCTACTGAGCTACTTTCCACTGGTAGTTGCCAGTTGGTATTGGGTTTTTAACCTTCTATTTGACCTCAGAATTGTGCTATAGATGTAGAATTTGTATGAGTCATACTACACGGCTTGTCAGGTGAGTTCTGGATCCATGCCTCGTGTGGCCTAGCCAACCCTACAAATTGGAGAAAAATTCCAGAACAGTTCTCAATAAACATTTCAAAACAGAAACGATATATGAATAAAATAATGGCCAATACTGCCAGAGTTCAACCTTGAAAATAATTTAAAAGAAAAACAACAAAACATCTTCAATAAACCCGAAAAATACACCATAAAACAGAAATAGTAATATTATAACGTTTATTTGACGTAGATTATTACAAAATTCAGGGCAAATCAAAAGGAAAAAATAAATTTATGTTTCATTTTTTACAATTTATTATAACTGATAATTTTACATAATAATTTATTACATTTATAATAATAAATATACCTTACATAATGGGTGACTAAATTGTACTGATCTCATTTGCATATATAAATTACATATTTTATTAACCAATAAATAGAATAACGAGAGAAGGAAATAAGATATGACCAAATATTGATTTTTTCATCTAAATTTTAATACATATAAATGTAAATTAAAGGCAGTATTCTATTATTATAAATATAGTTTATTGTTTATTATTATTATTAATGTTTCTGATGGTTTCATTTTCTTATTTTATAAAATTTGTTTAACTGCTACTTAAATTTGATATAACCTTGAGATTTCTGTTGTTTGTAAAAGGATCTTTGATCTGTGGGTACATACAAATCTAGCAGCAAATAACAATAACAGAATTGCTGGCTTGGTCTAATTACCCTTTAGAATTCGGTCCAAAGAACACTCCAATCATCTTTCTCTTCCACTACATTTGTTAACTGTGTAAATCCTTAAAAGTATGTAGTTTCGAAGGCCTGATGAAGAGGATATATTTCTTGAAAACGAGACGAAGAAACTGAGTGTCTTCCTTTATTTAAAATTTACCACATTTTTTGGTGGAACAAAGCTCAACAAAAAGTAGCTACCCGTACACTAGGTAGCTTACAAAGACTAGCAAACCTATGTAACACAGGGGCAATGAAAACAACCCCTCCAAATGCACTAGATACCCTGCTAAACCTGCCTCCACTAGAAATATTCATACAGGGAGAGGCTAGGAAAAGCTCATTCAGGATCCAAAAACAATTAAATTGGAAAGGAACCAAACAATTCGGGCACACAACCATAATTAACAAAATCAGACACCCATTACTAGAGATGGGGGCTGACTATATGGTCCCGGAAACAATCTTCACGACCTACTACAAAATCTCAACAGACTACAAAGGAGAGGAAGAACACAGGAGAACATCGGACACAGTGATATGGTATACGGATGACTCCAAAACAACTGAAGGAACCAGATCAGGTGTTTTCTGTACAAGCCCAAAATATGAGCAATCAAACTCACTACGGAAGTACACCTCGGTCATTCAAGCAGAAATACATGCTATCAATGCTTGTGCTCTGGAAAATCTTAAAAGAGGTTACACTGACAAAAAAATCCTCATAAGATCAGACAGCCAAGCAGCTATCAAAGCACTGGCATGTACAAGAATCACATCAAAATTAGTCAGTGAATGCATCCAAAATCTCCAAAACATGGGAAAACACAACAAGGTAACGGTATCCTGGGTGCCAGGGCACAGGGGAATTTTGGGTAATGAAGAAGCAGACAGACTGGCCAGAGGAGGATCCGCAAGACCATACATAGGCCCCGAGCCTATCCTTGAGATATCCAAAACAAACGTAGAATCCTCCATCGCAGAATGGATCCAAATAAACAAAGAGAAAAATGGATAAACTCTAGCAGTGCTAGACACAGTAAACTCATGATAAAACAACCCTCACCAAAACTGGCAAAAACACTGAGGAGAGGGCAAATCTCAGAGGAGTGGTGGGACTACTAACCGGCCACTGGCACCTGAGAAAACATCTACAAAACATGGGCATATATAATAGTGATCCAATTTGCAGACTATGTAATGAGGATGAGGAAACAGCCATTCATATCATCTTCGAACGCGGAGCAACGGCTCAATGGAGATTCAATCTGACGCACAAAAATGACTCAGAGAACCACATTGAAGCAATAACAGTCAATGACTTGATACTCCTGAGAAACAGGATCGAGTCTATTGACTAAACTAAAGAACTAGGAAGGTACAATAAGCCAAAAGGCTGCAGGGCCTGGGGCACACAAACCCCACCTCCTAGTACCTTTGCCACCCTAACCTAACCTAACCTAACCACATTTTTTAAAAATACAATTGAAATATTAACGCTGGCATCAATCATATCAAGATAATTAATGATAATTACTTCTTGATGTAGACATTTTATTTACAGATATTTCACATTTAAATTTGCCTCCAAGAAGAAATTGAAGTTAGATGTAAAATATCAGGTATTGAGGGACAAAGGTAAATACTAACTGGAAATCATGAAAACAATTGTTCATTCATTTCATTTCTCTCAAAACAAAGTATATCATGTCAAGCATCAAAATACTTAACTGAAACATATAACAAAGATTCTAAAATTTTCTAGCATTGTATAAATTCATTGAGGGAAGAGGTTATCATTTGCGGACTCAGAATTGGACACACAAGAATAACATACGGGTTCTTGATGGAAGGTACTGACCCTCCTGTCTGCCTATGTGGTGAACACCTAACCATAGAACACGTCTTTTGCCCCCAAGGAACTGCCAACGGTTTTACACATCTTCCTTACACCTCCAACTTAAACAACTTTTACAGGATAAGCAGCAAACGGTTGACAAAGTCATCAGGTATCTTAAAAAAAAAAAAATAAATAAATAAATAAAAATAAATAAAACTATACAATTATATATAACAAGATCTCTACATTAACACACCAATAACACAAACAACAAAATTTGGCTGGCTGTACGTGCTCCCTAGAACTGACACACATACACATCCACATACTCACACTCAAACACCACTATACACATATGCACACATAGCTACATAAAGGCAATGATAACCTTTGCTTGTTTTGTCCAAAAAAAGAAAAAAAGTTTTTAATCTAAAATTTTCTAGCATTGTATAAATTCATTTTTTCCCCTACATGTATTTGTAAAATTTAAACAATGTTTATAAATGCCAGGTGCTGAAGATGATCTGAATAAAGATTGAATGTTGGCATGATAAAGAAATTCTTCTTCTATAACCTACATCACACCAGACCGCCTCTCACGAATAATCACAATGAAATAATATGAATTATGGCTTTGGCCTCTGCCTGGAGTTTTAATCCATTGTGTCATTGATTTTTGGCAGTTTGGCATTTCCTAAAAGGTGGTCTGGATTCTATGGAAAACATGTCAGAGGGGCTAAGAAGAGATCAGTAAATTGGCCAAGGTTTGTTGAAGACACATATCTTCCACGAAACATTTTATAAGTGGTGACTTTATTATGGTACCAAAAAAAGCAGTCTTCCAATCCTTACAGAAATTCTGATTGAAATCATATTTATAAGTTAGGTTAATTAATTTTAGCCAATCCTCAAAGGATAGTATAAAAATATGAAGTGGCCTGTAGTAACCACTAAAGACATATATAAATAAGATATTGCCTGTAATGAAATAAATCTTTATTACAATTGCTATCTTTAGACAATCGAAACAAAAGGTTTTTTTGAATTAGTATTATTGTTAATTGTTAATAATTAAATATTGAATGGTTTATTTGTTACTCAATTGAATTTAATCGATGTATCGATATATCGCCAAGTTGTTCCTATTAATAATATACATAGAAAACAAACATTTTCCTTTTTTTACTAAACAATACATTATTTAATAATTTAAAAAGAGCCAATAATTTTTATAAATTTTGTTCTTTAAGCGTATGAGGTTTCTTTCTTTCTCAACGCGAGCGGCTCGTCGAGCCCGACCGTTGAAACTTGAAACCTTGACGCCAACCTACGAATCCTATGTTTATCTCCTGTCTTGTTGAAACTTGAAAGGGAATAACGGTCGGCACCGACCGCTTTCAGTGATCCCGCACACAGTTCGGCAGTTTTAACATTCAACTAATGCTATTTATTCGGTAAGTGTTCAACTTATGCTTTAAGATGCCGTACATTTAAGGCTTGAACGGTTATTTCATTTTGTCTCATTTTAAAAGACACGGTCCATTTATCGTACAAACAAGGGAGAATGGAAGCCGTTTATTGCAACTTTTAATAGCTAACAACATAAGATGTATATGAAGTTGTAATTATGTTACATAGTTTTTAACGTTTCAATATTAAATATTACGCATTTTTAGTATATGAATCGTAATAAAATTAAAAAAAAAATAAATTTAGAATTTTGGAGCGTTATCCAACTCAGGGACATCACATCATTATTGGCACGTTTTTGTTAAAAAAAAAAGAAACAGTAGTTTCATAATTAAATTAACAATTTGTAAGCATCTATTCACATAGGACTTCCAAGCAAACCATATATCAAGAACAAATCAAAAATAATGAATTAACAGTTGTGGGCATTAATATGCAATAGCAATATGTAATATTGTGATCATCCCCAGGGCTATATTTGTAAATCCCAGGCCCTGTAGGAAATATCAATAAAGATCGAAACGTTGGGATGATAAAGAAAATGCTTTTCTGAAACCTATGTCACACCACACAGGTCTCACGATTTCTGAATAACTAGAATAAATATATTTTGGGCAGATGATTGCTGTTGATTATTAATGAGACATCAACACATAACAGTGTTTCAAACATTCAGTCGACATTTCTACCTTGAACCTGAGTCTACATTTTTTATACTCCCATGGGTCATTTGATTGACACAGTCATTCAGGCTTAGCCTGCGTTTAAGGTACAAAAGGTCACCAATATTGTTAGTGCTTTTTTTAATGGCTTTAAGAACTTGCATATAAGCCAGAGAATGTGTGTATTTGTTTCATGCTTATGAGTAGTTGGGAGTGGAAGGACAGCGTGAAAAAAAGTCCAAGGGGTGGTGAGAATCGAACCTATGATCGTTGGTTCTATGAACCGAAAGAGTCTTATCATGCTGATCGCTCAGCTACTGCGTCCCCCAAAGCTTTAGGTTTAGATTTTGTTTTTTTAACTGTTTTTTGCCTTTATTAAAGGACATTAGTGGATTCACTGTTAAAGATGAAGCAAGTCCTCTAGATTTGTTTTATACCAGTAGAAAATAATACTGTATTCATTGAAACATTATCTATTGGTTCAGCAAAAGAAAATTGTATTTGAGCATTTTATTTTTAAATGGCTGTGCTGACAGGTCAGATTGGCTGCATCAGTGTGTGCAGAACTTTCTTTTGCAAGCAGATAACCTTAAATTTCAACTTTGTTAATTTGTCTTGTTGATCTTTTCAAGGGATTTGGATTTTTTTTGTACTTTATTTCACAATTGTTATGTTCATGATGTCTCATCTTTAATTATTGATTAAAACTGGAACTTTGAACAACATTTGCACAGTTTTCTGAATTAATTTGTAGACTTCTTAATTGTATAATTAAGTAGAAGCTGATAAAATAATTAACAATTTATTATTTGTGGAGTTTATTAAGTAAAGTTGAAAATAATAAATAATTATAATAAATGTGCAAATTTATTTTCAGGAATCAGAAATGGATGTGCCAAAAGAATATACGGAACTACTTGCAATCTTTGACTCAATCACAATTTATGCAAACACTGTTATCGAAGCGTGCTCAAGAGTTACAAAATGTAATCATATATTATTATTGAATGTTATAAGGACATTTGTGTAAATTTTGTTTCTCTTCACAGCACACATAGACTTGGCGAAATGTTTTGAGGAAACGAGAAAAAAATGGAAAAAATGTGTTGAAGAAAATGGAACTCTTTTAATGCAGCTGAAAGATAATGCGAGACAAATAACAGAACTAGAAAAGAACGCACAGACAGCGAGGAGATTATTGGATGAAGAGAAATTAAAAACCAAGAAGGCGACAAAAGAAAGAGACTTTTTTGTACGTTTAGATTTAAACTTCATAAGCTTGATTTTTATATAAAACTTTTTGTGTTTTTAAGGAAAGTCAACTCGATTTATTCAGAGAAATTTTAAAAAATGATAAAGACATTCAAGAAGATACTAAAGTTAAACTCAGTCTTGTTAAAAACTGGGCAGACCGGGACAACGATCGTTTGGACACAATTACTGAAATGGAGACCACAGGTATGTTTTAAATAAATATCTTTAAATGACAAATAATCATTCCATTTTTCTTGTCAAGGTTCAGTATTGGACGATTTGAGCTATACGAGGGATGACGATTCGTTCAATATTTCTGAAAACGAAGGTCGCGGTGCAAAGAGGCAATATATCACTGATGAAAATGTCAAACCAACTAAAAAGAGGAAGTCCATGTCTATTAAAAAGATTGAAATTGGAAAAGGAGAAAATGTAGAAAAAGTCATCGCCACAACAACTGTCACTGTAAAGCATAACGGCCCTGTGTCAGCTACTTCTGTAGTTGAGACTGTGCCTTCAGGTTTCCAAAGTCTTGGAACACCAAAACTGCCCAAATCAGGTACAGCAATCAACTAATTTTTTGTGTGTTTATATTGAATTTAATTTTATAAAATTATTTCTTGTATTAAGAAGAAGGATATGTTTAAAAAAATATTGTTTGAAATGATCTTAAAGTATTTACAGAAATGCTCAAATTATTTAAAAAATATGTCTTGTAAGTTCTAAGGATTAAAAATATTTTTATTATATTTTGCAATATTCAATTAAATTTCTATAAAAGCCATCCTTTTTTTTTTTTTTTTAATTAATTGTGAACGTTAACAGCTAATTTAATAAATATAATAATAAATAAATTTTGTAAGTGAAAGTTTATGTGGTTAAATAACAAGCACAACTTTAGCCCCATTCTCATTATTATTGCACTTTACTTTATGGGTGTAATTATATTTTTAGAATCGGAATCAAGTTTGAACAATGAAATGTACAGAACTCCAAGCGCCGATAAGCTGCCGTGCACTCCTTTCGGAATCAACTCCATCAATACACGTCCACATCGGTTCAATTTTAAACCGATGATAAAAGGCGAAATTTGTAATGTCTGCAATCGTAGGTGAGTTCTTACATTTTGTCTATTCGACCAAAGCGTTGAAAATGTTCGCTTTGCTTTCAGAATTAAGTTTTCATCTTCTGGTGCTAAGTGTAAAGATTGTAAAACTGTATGTCATGCAGCTTGTAAAGATAAAGTCCCACTTCCTTGTGTCCCAGCTACTACAACGCCAAGCAAAAATAATGGGGTAAGTTATTGGAGAAAAAAAATAATTGTCATATGGTTTGTGAATCTTTACATTAAAACTTTTCTAGCTTGGAACAATAGCAGATTTCACACCGAAGAGTGCACCGATGGTGCCAGCTCTTGTTGTGCATTGTATAAAGGAAATTGAAGCTAGAGGTCTGAATGAAATCGGACTTTACAGAATCCCAGGCTCAGACAAGGAAGTTAAAGCTTTAAAGGAAAGATTCATTAAAGGGAAAGGAATTCCTAACCTTTCTCAGGTTCCTGATGTCCATACGATCTGCGGTTGTCTCAAAGAGTTCCTAAGATCCCTCAAAGAGCCGTTGATCACACAGATAAGGTGGGATGAATTCGCCAGAGCAACGGAAGTCACAGACGAAGAAGATCGGAGGGCCCGTCTCTTCCAGATCGTGTCACAGTTACCACAGCCGAACAGGGACACTTTGGCATACATAATTCTTCACTTGCAAAAAGTGGCGGAATCTCCAGACTGTAAAATGCCCGTTAGCAACCTGTCAAAAATGTTTGGCCCAACAATAATTGGCTATTCGAGGAGCGAGCCTGATAACTTGTTTGCCGAAACTAACTTGGGTAACAAAGTTATGAGTGAATTAATCTCCATACCTTCAGAGTACTGGGAGTCTTTTATGAAAGACCACGACTTGGTGCCGAGTGAAAATGAAATGCACAAAACACCATCTGCAAATAGCCTATTAAATTTTTTCCAGACTCCTGGACGGCAGAATTTCAGGTAAACAACATACATTTTCATTAAATCAACTCTAATTTTAACACATATTTAATTTTCCAGGACTGTGCGAAAAATGAGGTATTTTGAATCTCCTTGAAACTTCAAACATATTTAAAGATTTTATTGGCCTTCTAAAAGTAATGGAAACTAGCTGGCTCCTCTTAGAGATCCCTTCAATTCCACATCACTTATATTTTCATCACTTAAATTTTACATTATTATGTACTTGAAAGAAAAAAATTAAAGTACCCCCCCATGACACTTTCTTGATCTATTTTCATGTAAAATATTTCTAGTCTTATTAATCTCAATACTCAACATTGGAATCTTTTGAAGCTCTCTTGCAAATTTTAGAATTTAAGTTTCTCTTAGAAAGAAATAGTTTAGAATTTGTATATGTTGCATAGTTAAACTGTACTTTTAATGTTAATCTTTTTTAACTAATGTTTCAAATATTTTATTTGCATCACTATTAATACCATAATGCTCTCTATGTTTATTGTAAATTGTATTGTACCTAATATCTATGCCTCAACTAATCATTTTGTTTTTGCATGATAACATTATGTTTTATGTTATACACTGTTTTTTCTAGCAACCATTTACATAATATTGATAGTTTTTATATTAAACCCTCATTTACTTTTTAACATCACTATCTGATGCTCTCTATAGTAATGAATGAGATTATGTAATATAATGTTAATGGCCCCAATAAATTTTATTTTTACCTTTCATCGTTTTTATTTTATTGGATTCCCTTTTTGTATTTTATTGTTTTACTTTAAAAATACATAAATTACCAATTTTTATGTTGATGTTACCAATGATTTATGTTTGTATTCCATATATTAATTTTGTTTGGGTCACTCTGGAGAATATTTTATACTGGAATCGTTTATGTTCATATACGTAATGTGGCTGTTATAGTTACATCCATCATTATATGTATTTAAAATAATTGTTAACAAATCATAACAAGTAAATAAACAAAACTAGTTTCTTTCCTTTTATTTAATAATAAATAAACAATTATATAAATAAACAAATAGAGAAAAATGTACATATGTATTGAATAAAAACCACCGCCAGTCAATAACAATCAAAAACAATGTTTTCTTAATACATACATAAGTAATTAATAATTCTAAGTATGTCATAAGTAGTTTTAATGGAACAGTCATGAAAGACAATTTTTTAAATAATGATTATGAATACTGTTTTATCGGTTGGGTTATATTAAATTGGAAATGCAATTTGTAAGAAGATAACTTCTTAAAATAGAAACAAGGAAGAAAAAAAAGAAAACACGTCTATTGAGGAATGGTAATAAATCACAAAGATTGTGCAGGTGCCGCCGATGTTCATAGGACTACTTATTATATTAGATTATTTCTAATTGTGAAAATATTTTTGCTTGGATTTCTTAAGAATTCTAATTAAAGGTTTTTTTTTAGTCAATTTGAAAGCTTTCACTAATTGGAACTTCTGTCGTGAGAAATTTGGCTATAAATGGCGCTATCCGTTTAGCATCGTTTAGATGTACATGATGGGCTCCATCGACTTCGTAATAATTGAACGATTTGCACGTGTCCCTCAGCAGCTTAAGCACCTGAGGGTAAATCTCAGGTGATTCAAGTTTCAAACCGTCTTTCGCCCTTATATTTAAATAATGACATTTCACTTTCGCAGCTAATTCGAGTACAATGTCTAATGAAGGCATTCCTAACCCTGAAACCTTAAAAATATATATTATTTTCAAAAGGAAAGGGTTTACTTCAACGTATCGATCTCACCTTTAATCTTACATCACGAGAAAATAAATATTTTCCTTCCTTTTCCTTGCAAGGCCTCATTCCTCTTTTCATTAGAATTTCTACACTGTCTTTGGTAACGCTGCCTTTATAACCTTGCAGAGCTATAGCGACCATTTCATCATATTCATAACAAGGCTGTTTATCAGGTGGTAGACCTTCATATTTTAAAAAACTAAAACATAGCTTGTTAAAAGGAATTCTTCAATCAACATTAATACGTCATTACTTATCGATGCAAGACCCAAAGGCATTCGCCAACGTGGACGGTTGTGAAACCCTAGGACACACTATATCAAGGGATACGAGCTTGTCGATTTCATCTGGATAAGTCGCTGCATACATAAAACCGACGGCACCGCCTAACGAATGTCCAACAATTGACACCTTCTGCCAACCGTAATGTTTTACAACTCTCCGAGCTGTGATCAGTCCATCGTAAAATATATAATAAAAATGTCCCTGAAAAATATGAAATCTACAAGCTAAAAAAATATATTTGGTTCTTAATTTATATCTGTTAGTTTAGTCATCTAAATTATGTAAGTGGATGAATATGTGTATCACTATTATGACGACTAGGGTTAGCAGTGGTCTGTCAGTGTGGTGTGGTTTTTGTTTTTTGTATTTGTTAGTGTATACATTTGTATAATGTTTAGAAAATTTCAATTAATAGCAAAGGGTCTTATTACCAGAATAACTACAGTAAAACTTCCAATAAATGGACACCACTTAGGAATGGGATCTTGTCCGCATATCAGAAGGGTCCAAGAATACTAATTTTCTCTTTCTTCATGAACTAGACATTGATCTTTTCTCTGATGCTTTCTTTCACACCCATCTCAAAATCGGTTTTGTCACAATCACAATCCAAAGGTCAACTGACAGCTGATTTGACCGGAACAGGAAATCACCGGAAGCATTCGAACCAGTGTGGGATGAGATAATTCCCGAAACATTACTGCCAGCCAGTAAAAATGTAAGACAAATAATTTTTCATTCGTTGAATCCTGCCGATTTTCATTCGGCTGTCTGCTCATAAGAGACTTTTTCATTGGAAAAACTATAAACGTAGTGCCTGTGTCCATTTGTAAGAAATTTTATTAGTAAAGTAAACGTAAAAATGCAGGAAAAATCTAATTGTCCACTTATGAGTGATGTCCATTTGGAGAAGTTCGACTGTACTACAAATTTATAGGACAAAACCATCCCAAAAATGTCTATTTATTGAAGTTCTGAGTGAAAATATGTATTTTATAATAACGCAAATAGGGAAAGACATACAAGTAAATTGATTTAATAAGCATATTACAGTTACCTTTGGATAGTGAGAAGAAAAACCATGGCCAGGAAAGTCGATGCACAAATAAGATAGATCTTTCGGGAGTTGTTCGATTAAAGGGTCAAAACTGCCGGAATTGTCTTGCCATCCATGGAGGAAAAGAATTGGTTGTTTATCAAAAGATCCCCACCATTTTCCTGAAAACAATTTTTAAAAAGTTAGTGTAGTTTTTTGATTATATATTATGCAGATTTTATTGCAACACTTAATATATTTAAAAAAAAAATCTCTTACAACACTGAGAGGGGTGGTCCCAGTAAATTTCCATTATTGAACATATCTCTTTTCCTTGATTATTTCATAATATTTTTCTGAATTTTAGAAAATGTGGCCTAAGAATTTTTACATGACTAATTTTGGATTAAGAATTCGCAGCAGCATATATTTACACTGTTTCAGCCTGACAAGTGGCCGAGGATGTACTTGTTGCTAAGGAAAAGTTCATAAATAATTTGTGACATCACTTTTAATAATGTGAGGAAATAGTTAAAATTGTATAATTATACTATTGATAAATATGTTTTTATTTAACACCATTGTCTATTTTTATTGCTCATTTAATAAAAATCCTTATAATCTCTTTTAAACTAATTTGTAAATTTTGGCATATTTTTGAAATTTCCCCCAATATTTAGTCGATATGTGAAGCAATAATTTTTAAATTCATCCATTTTGACTTTTTTTCTTTTTAAATATACAGCATGATGCTAAGACACCTTGTAAGAAAATAAAAAATTTGCCAAAATAATACTAATATAGTGCCATTCAACATGTACATGGTAACAGAGATTTTGTAGTTTTTAATTTCCTCAGATTTAAACCGTAAACCTTTACATGGACTTTAAAACACAACATGGTTATATTTATCACATAATATTACATAGATGAGGGTAAAAATACCCCACCGATGCAGTTTTCATTTCTCACTTTTGAAGTTGGGTGAAAAAAACATTTTATTGTGCCAACATCGATCTTTATTAAGATTATTTGCAGGGCCTGGGATTGTTGTTGTTAAACATTGTTTCAATTGCTGCTCTTACCCTGTGATTTGCCCTACCACCCCGCAATAAAGTTTAATCTATCAATCTGTAATGAGCCGTCAACTACCAGTACAGCTCATTACTTTTACGATTTTAGTAACACTGATTATAGCGATCTGATTATTCATTTAGCAATAATAGATTGGGATACTTTATTCAAACATTATGATATTCATAGTAGTATATCACAATTTTACAATATTCTTTATGACTTAATTAATTTATACATTCCAGTCAGGAAATTCAGTAATCCTAAATTTCCCATATATTTTTCTGATGAGAATAGATTATTTGAACTATATAAAATCCTTAGAAAAAAAAATTCTCTTCAAAACCAACCAAATTTTGGTCTGTGCCTGTATTTAAAAAAAAAAAAAAAAAAAAAAAAAAAAAACTACCTCTAACACTTACCCACAAATTATGATAGTACAGTAAATATTAGTTTCAACATATCATAGAAGAGGATGTACTAAATGCCCTTAAAAATCTAAAAAAGAACAATTCCAAGGTTCAGATTGTATTCCTAATACATTGTTAAAAAGTGTGCAAATTTGTCCTTGTGAAACCACTACTATTGTTATTTAAATTATCGTCAGAAACAGGAATAATTCCTACCATTTGGAAAACTAGTCACATTGGGCCAATATTTAAAAAAAAGGCAATAAAGCTTTAATACAGAATTATAGACCCATAAATAATCAGTAATTCCGCAGATTTTGGAACAAATATTATGTGAAAAAATTACTCATATGTTTAATAGTTTAATTGATTGAAACCAATATAGATTTGTGAAATCCACCTTAACAAATCTGTTAACTTTCCAGCAGAGCATACTCGAAGCTTTTGATGCAGTTAACCATGAACTTCTCTGCTCTAAGCTGGAGGTGATTGGTATTCATGCCTGCTGGAATGGTTGAGACATTATCTGATTAACAGAACTCAAATTGTAAAGATAGAAGATATGGAATCAGAGCCTATATCTGTATCTGGTGTTCCACAAGGTGGCCACATGTCGCCTTTGTTATTTAATATATTTATTAATGATATTGTTAAGTGTTTTACAAATAGTCAATTTAAGTTGTTCGCAGATGATCTCAAAGTATTTAAAATATTAGAATGTATTGAAGACTGGGAAATGTTACAAGACATAACCAATTTAGTCAGATGGTGTGATCTAAATTATATGACTCTAAATATTGATAAATGCAATGTCGGTCACTTTCATAAGAAACATAGTTTATTACAATTTAAATATAATATCGGGGTTCAAAGACCAACCCCGCTTCCAAGTAGTGGACCCCGGGAAAC
>CM077106.1:21845461-21892748 GCA_039619505.1 Cimex hemipterus | reverse complement strand
GACTCAGCAGAAGATGTCTAATAAAAATATATATATATATATATATATATTTTTTTTTTTATTATGATAACACTGATAATTGGATATTGCGGGCGGGAAGGGTACTGATAAATAGCTCATAATTTTCAAGTTTTTGTTTTTAAACAAGTTTGCTCAAATGAAACTACCTCAACTGTGTATTTTTTGGAGCTTTGAAAATTATTAAATCTGTAAGGGGGCATTTTTTACACTATTTTCCCTACCTCCAACATGTAAGCATGTAATGATGAGCAGAGTGTAAAAATATATTATTATTTTCTTTCTTAAATTTCTATTTTTATCTTTTGTTGTATAAAGTGTGACGGTGTTTTATAGATGAACTTATAATTTATAGAAGAATTTTTTTTTCCTTTAAAGAGGCGAAAAAGGAAGAACGAGTCACCGTTTCTTCTCTCCGAAACATGGTTCTCCAGTGATAGTACCTCCATCCTGCATAAAAATAATAAATTAAAACTTCCATTTACCAAATAGAAAACTAAAAAAAAAAAAAGAAAAAAGTAGTTTCAAATTTGAAAATCAAAACAAAACAAACTTTCAAAAATTCCATTCTAATTAGTCTCTGTTCCATTTCAGTTGTCAACGAAGATGGAGAAGTTCCTTTTAAGGGATGGTAAAAAATTGCTCCTCGTTCGTGCTTTTTTATTTGATATAGTTCAAAAGCACGGGTTTTGGTACTTTTTTATTTCCGAGAGAATGTGTGTGGATGTGAATGGTAGAAAATTTATTAATCGCCCCAAGACTATTTGCAGGTTTACATGTGCAAGGCAACGGCACTATTGGGCTGCTAGCTTGGAGTTTCTGGAACATGTACGTATTAAAAATAGTAAATAAAACAATGCATTGTATTTATCTGGAAAAGCTGTTAAAAATATTCTGTTTGTGATAAGAGTGGGTTTAAACAGTTTTAGTTTTTTATGTAGTGTTTTATTATTTATTTTTTTACATATTCTACAAAATGTTACAATTAAAAATTATAATTCTAACAAAAAAACTTGCTATGTTACATATTATATTGAAATAAATAATAATAAAGTACAGATCTTAAAGCTCTTTCAGTTTTCAAATGAAATAGGACCTTAGGTTAAACTAAAGAATTGTAGTTGCAGAATAAATACAATGCATTGTTCGAGTCCTCAATCCTGAGAAGAAAACTAACATTGACAATTCATAGCTAGGTTTTATGTTATGATTTCAGCAGGTAAAACAATGCCTGAATTCTCAGTAATTTTCTAGAACTTGTATTTTCTGAGGGCTTAATGTAGATAATAGGAATATATATCAAAATTAAATCAAAAACGATAAAATTTGTGCAAGCGCAGGAACTAATATAATTTTGTTTTCTTTGTTTTATTTTTTTGCACCTGTAGGAGGAAAAACACCAGATGTGGGCTCAAGAACGTTCACAGAGATTATGAAAGAGCAGATGCTCAGGGGAGAAGAAAATGAGGTGAATTTGTATAATAAACACAACATTTTATAAAATAATTATAGGCTTATTTTTGTTTAAATATTTTCACTCAAATTTTTAAAGAAATAAGTAACATTTCATTTTTTTACAGATAAGAAAAAAGTTGGCTGAAAAAGCTAAAGATGGAACCCTAAAAATCCAATCCAATGGTGAGACTGTCAAAGCCAAGAAAAGAGGCCGTTGGGATCAAACAGTCGATTCCGACGCCTCAGCGGCCAAGAAAAAAGCCTCTGAAGCGACATGGGATAAAGATGAGGTAAATTCACAATACCAAACATTAATTCTTACCGTAAAAATACAATTTTATAATCCATAGCAAGCCACACCAGCTCAGGCCCGTTGGGATGAAACTCCCGGACATGCCAAGGGTTCAGAGACTCCCGGTGCTACACCGAGCACAAGAATTTGGGATGCAACACCAGGCCATGCTACTCCTGGTCATGCCACACCAGGCAGAGAAACGCCAGCGCAAAGTACATCCCGTAGAAATAGATGGGATGAGACTCCTAAAACTGAAAGAGGTAAATATTTATTTAAATTATCCATTATTGTTATAATTTTCTGATTAATGTTTTTGTTTGAAATACAGAAACTCCTGGACACAGTGGGTGGGCTGAAACTCCAAGGACTGATCGCACAGGTGCTGACTTAATTCAAGTAAGTATTGAAATATCTCTAGTTTAACATGGTTATATTTATGAAGCTATGAAGTACAAAATGGTATTTTTGTAATGCAGGATACACCGACACCATCTGCAAGCAAAAGAAGGTCTCGTTGGGATGAAACGCCCTCAGCTACTCCTGCAGGTGCGATGACGCCATCAACACCGGCAGTTGTCACAACACCTATGATGGGTGCACCAACTGCCACTCCCACTGGAACAAAGGCGATGGCGATGGCTACTCCTACTCCAGGTAAATCTTTTACCCACGTACTTGAGTTTTAGTAACCCTTTATATAAACAAGGAAAACATAATTATTATAATTTTTTTCCCTTAGGGCATCTTATGACAATGACACCAGAGCAGCTTCAAGCGTACAGATGGGAGAGGGAGATAGACGAGAGAAACAGACCTCTCACCGACGAAGAGCTGGAATCGATGTTCCCACCTGGATACAAAGTCTTGAATCCGCCCGCAGGCTACATCCCAATCAGGACTCCCGCTCGTAGGCTAACAGCAACACCAACACCCATCGCAAACACACCGCAAGGTTTTTTCATGCAGCAGGAGGATAAAAGTGCAAAATACGTTGACAACCAACCCAAAGGGAACCTACCTTTTCTCAAACCAGAGGACGCCCAGTACTTCGACAAGTTATTGGTAATGTTTCTTACTTAATAACAATTTTTTTTTTTAACAATGTAAACTAATTGCCAAATAAAACTTTAGGTTGACGTTGACGAAGAAACCCTCTCTCCGGAGGAGCAGAAAGAAAGGAAGATTATGCGGCTTCTTCTAAAAATTAAGAATGGCACTCCACCCATGCGTAAAGCTGCATTAAGACAAATTACAGACAAGGCTAGAGAATTTGGCGCAGGGCCGCTCTTCAATCAGATCTTGCCTCTTCTAATGTCGCCCACACTTGAAGATCAAGAAAGACATTTACTCGTAAAAGTTATTGATAGAATTTTGTATAAACTTGATGATCTTGTCCGACCTTACGTCCACAAAGTATGTTCTAAATAAAGAAATTTAAAAATTAAAATTAAGTCAATAATTTATTAATTTTTTATCTCATATTTTCTAGATTCTTGTTGTCATTGAACCGCTGCTTATTGATGAAGACTACTATGCTCGTGTTGAAGGTAGAGAAATCATTTCTAATTTAGCTAAAGCAGCTGGTTTAGCCACAATGATTTCAACAATGAGACCTGATATCGATAATATTGATGAATACGTGCGTAATACGACTGCAAGAGCTTTTGCTGTTGTCGCATCTGCTTTGGGCATTCCTTCACTTCTGCCATTCTTGAAAGCTGTGTGCAGAAGTAAAAAATCATGGCAAGCTAGGCATACAGGTAATATTCGAATTATCAGGTCGTTAATCTTAATATTCATTATTATTATTATTTATTTATTTATTTTTTTTTTTTTACAGGAATAAAAATTGTCCAGCAAATAGCGATCTTGATGGGTTGTGCAATTCTCCCCCATTTAAAAAGTTTAGTTGAAATCATCGAGCATGGCCTGGTTGATGAACAGCAAAAAGTCAGGACTATCACTGCTCTCGCAATGGCTGCCCTCGCTGAAGCTGCAACTCCTTATGGTATTGAAAGTTTTGATTCTGTACTCAAACCATTGTGGAAAGGTATCAGGACACACAGAGGAAAGGTAAATTAGATTTTAAATTCAATTTCAATTAAGAGTTTATTTGTTAACATTTTGTATTATTTTTAAGGGTTTGGCTGCATTTTTAAAAGCTATCGGTTACCTCATCCCCCTTATGGATGCAGAATATGCAAATTATTATACAAGGGAAGTGATGGTTATTCTCATAAGAGAGTTTCAATCTCCAGACGAAGAAATGAAGAAAATAGTACTAAAGGTATTAATTCTTTAAAATAATATAAACAATATTTCTTGCATGAAAAACCTAATTATACGTTTTTAAGGTGGTCAAACAATGTTGCGGTACAGATGGTGTGGAAGCTCAATACATCAAAGAGGAAATCCTTCCTCACTTCTTCAAACATTTTTGGAATCACAGGATGGCCCTTGACAGAAGGAACTACCGTCAGCTTGTCGATACCACGGTTGAGATTGCTAACAAAGTCGGAGCGAGTGAAATAATCAACAGGGTCGTCGATGATCTTAAGGACGAGAATGAGCAATACAGAAAAATGGTTATGGAAAGTATTGAAAAGACGATGGGCAACCTTGGTGCTGCCGATATCGACAGTAGACTTGAAGAACAGCTTATAGACGGAATCCTGTATGCATTCCAGGAACAGACTACAGAGGTATGTCGAATTACATACCTCACTTATAAACATTTTTAACATTAACTACTTAATAACTTTAACACTAACTTTTAAAATTTTAGGATGTGGTCATGTTAAATGGATTCGGTACGATTATAAATCAATTGGGTAAAAGGGTAAAACCTTACTTGCCACAAATATGCGGTACCATCCTCTGGAGATTGAATAACAAATCAGCCAAAGTCAGACAGCAAGCTGCAGATTTAATATCAAGAATAGCAGTTGTAATGAAAACATGCCAAGAGGTAAATTTATAATATATATTAAATTTTGTGTTGATTTTATACACGAACATTTTTGTTATGCTTCAGGAAAAACTCATGGGCCATTTGGGTGTTGTTTTGTATGAATATTTGGGTGAGGAGTACCCAGAAGTACTCGGAAGCATTTTGGGAGCATTGAAGGCCATCGTTAATGTAATCGGTATGACAAAAATGACACCTCCAATTAAAGATCTATTGCCTCGTCTTACGCCAATTTTGAAAAATCGTCACGAAAAGGTATTCCTTTTTCTAAATATACCAAAAATTTTATAATAAATTAATTTATACCATAGGTGCAAGAAAATTGTATCGACCTTGTTGGAAGAATTGCTGACCGTGGACCTGAGTATGTCTCAGCTCGCGAATGGATGAGAATTTGCTTTGAACTTCTTGAACTTCTCAAAGCTCATAAAAAAGCAATCAGGAGAGCTACTGTTAACACATTCGGTTATATTGCAAAAGCTATAGGGTGAGATTTAAAATAAAATAATAATCTATAAAACTTGATTACATTTGATTTACTTAAGCATTACAGTGAAGATGTTTTAAATGAAAATATAATATATTTTAATTTTATTTATTTTAGGCCACATGATGTTCTTGCCACATTACTCAACAATCTGAAAGTACAGGAAAGGCAAAACAGAGTTTGTACCACAGTTGCGATAGCAATTGTGGCCGAGACGTGTTCTCCATTCACAGTCCTTCCTGCTTTAATGAACGAATACAGGGTTCCAGAATTAAACGTCCAAAACGGCGTCCTGAAATCGTTGTCATTCTTGTTTGAATACATTGGAGAAATGGGAAAAGATTACATTTATGCTGTCACCCCTCTTCTTGAGGACGCTCTGATGGATAGGTTCGTTTATTTTAAAATTCTTTACTATTTTTGTATTTTATTTCTTCTTTTCATATTATAAACTTGTTTGTTTTCAGAGATTTAGTTCATAGGCAGACTGCTTGTGCTGCTATAAAGCACATGGCGTTGGGCGTCTACGGGTTCGGTTGCGAAGATGCGCTTATCCACCTCCTCAATCATGTGTGGCCTAACATTTTTGAAACTTCACCCCATTTGGTCCAAGCTTTTATGGACTCGGTCGAAGGTCTCAGAGTGGCGTTGGGTCCCATTAAAATCCTTCAATATGCTCTACAGGTATTAATTCTAGCAATACACAGCACATTTGCAAGTCTTAATATATATATTTTTTTCTGTTCACAGGGTTTATTCCATCCAGCAAGAAAAGTTCGCGATGTGTACTGGAAAATATACAACTCTTTGTACATTGGTGGTCAAGATGCGTTGGTAGCCGGGTACCCCAGGATACACAATGATCCCAAAAACCAATACATAAGATATGAATTAGATTACATCCTTTAAGAAAATCATAATTCTATATATAATAAACAAACTAATTTATTTTAATGATATATTTCTTTTAGAACAGATATTTCATTACTCCTCAAAAAAAAAGTTCTTTAAATGAAAATAAATACTGTCGGCGTAATTTTTTCTTCTTTTTTTCGTAGTCCCAATATACTTTATATAGCAATCAAAAATTTAACCTACAATAGTAAAAAGTTTGATTAAAGAAATAAATATTTGATGTCTGAATACTCATCGTCATTTAATCATGATGTATTTGTACGTATCAACTATCTATGAGAGTATCAAATTAAATTGCGTATTTAGTGGTAATTCGTAATCTTAATGTTATTATGTTTTAAAGTTGGTATCTTGAAAATAACATGTTATCTATTGTAGGAACAAACAAAGTAAATAATAAAATAAAAAATTGTAAAATAAATGTTCTTTGGATAAAATATTTAAAAAAAGTATTTCCCAAAATTTATAATTTGCACTCATTTGTTAAATTTTTTATATTAGTTTGGTTGAAGTGTGAAATTTCATTGAAAATTATGTTTGTGACTACATTTAATTATTTTTCCAAATTAATTTATGCTGCCCCTTTGTTACTAGAGGACCTTTTTAGTTCGTCAAAATGAAATAAAAAGAAATATTTTAAATTTCAACCATTCAAGTTTTCTTTATTCTTCTTTTATTACCCAATTCAAATTTTGATAACTAGTTTTATTGTGAATTTAAATATGAAATGTGATGTTTTGATTTATGAAATGATAATGAAAGTGATTTTTTTTTTTTTTTTTAACATTTACCTAAGATGTGAGTTGCGTGTGCTGCAGCACTTAGGAAATGAAGAAGGCAACCCACAGAATATTGTCCTATTTGAATGTACAGTTAAATATGTTGTTTTTTATACTATAATATTATGTTTTTCTTTAAATTTTACAAAGATGAGAAAAGATGTGGATTTTACACAGTAACTAAAAAAATCACTTTCAGTTTAAAAAATTGAACTGTAGCCAGTGACTTTTTTTCCTTTCTCTAGAAATTAATTCACTATTTTCGTGGTCTGCTCGACCAATTAATATATCACAATTAATTACGGTTTTTAGTTGAGCTGAAAAAAAGCTAATGGCACGAGAGGGATTCGAACCCATGACCTTCGGCTAGATACACCGCTGTTCTACCACCTGAGCTATCGTGACCGCGATCCACTCGGACATCAACTTCCCATCTCAACCTCACCTTACGAGGTTTTCCCCTCCTTTCGCCATATTTCAATTGGTCGAGCGGACCACGAAAATAGTAAATTAATGATTTAAAATGAAGTACACTTCAATAAAGCTCTCTGTCGCCATTTCAATTGTTGTCGAGAATCCAAACAGATTACACAACATTTGAAATATGACAAAAGGAGGGAAAACTCAAAAGGTGAGGTTGAGATGGGGAGTTGATGACCGAGTGGATCGAGCAGTGGCGTATCTAGCCGAAGGTCATTGGTTCGTATCCCTCTTTGAGCCATTACCTTTATTTCATCTCAACTAAAAACCGTAATTAATTGTTTCTCTATAAATTTCTAATGAAATTGTGTAGGGATGTGGTGGGATAATTCAGAAAGTACAAACGAGAGGACGCAGGCTGTGCGATCATTTAACCCAGAAATACAGTTGGCACATATTGAGTCGTATAAAATAAACTTATTAATGGAGATTTTTAAAAGTAGGTAGTACTGTAGTAGTATACGCAATGGCCAGTGACAAATTTGAAACATTTATGATTCTTTGCTCCTAATAATTTACAGTGTTTTTTGTGTTGTGATCCTGTAATTCACCAATTTTTCATATTGTTGGTTAAAACCTCACACTTGCTACCAATTTGGTTCATCTTTCATCTTGTGATCCTAACAGTACAAACGTTGATTGCGGCAGCGATTTGTAATATTTTTACAAATGTAAATAACCATGTGAAATGTTCAATTTGGACAGTTTAACCCAAACAACTTGTTTCATTCTGTGCTTACGGTTTTAAAGTTGTGTGGTCATCTATGAATTTTATTTCTTGCCCTAGTCTCAAAACAATTTTATCTCGATATTTGCTCTATTAGTATGTGTGTTGGTTGTACTAAATCTTCTGATATTACTTCAGGCCTATTGATAAACCTGTTTTATCCACATCTCACACAGAACGACTGTAAATATGTGGAAGGCTGAGGTGGGATGTCCTTTTTCTTCCCGTAAAAATAATTTGACAACTGGCCATTATATAGGTTACTAAACTCACTGAAGGACTGCTATTTTGTGTGAATCTTGCAACGATTTAAGTTCATGAAGTTTAATATTAAATTTTTAATTATTTTATTAGCTTCTATTTACATGTATCTACGTAAATACTCAATTAATTATACACAATTTTTTCGGAATGAAAAATTTGTGTCACAGACGGGATTCGAACACAATCTATAATAAAATTAAAATAATAAAATTGGCACGGTACCTCAAGTGGTAGAGCAGCGGCATATTAAACTGAAAGTCGTGGGTTCGAATCCCGCCTGCGACACAAATTTTTCATTTCGAAAAAATTGTGTTTAATTAATTGAGTATTCTTGAAGTTTTTTTAAAATTTGCATATAACTTGTGATTAACTAAACCGAATAAGAAAATTATTTTTGTTTTGTTCTTAGAAGATAAAGCAATTTCAATATGCCCGTTAAAATATACCATTATTGTATTTGGAAGAACTCATGTATGCATAGTGATTTGTAAATGTATACAATATTTTTGTCAAATAAAATTTAAAACCACTATACAAAGGAGGTATGATTCGAAAAAATATCTCATCACAAAGTTCATAAATGCTAGAAAAATGAAGATGCAATTGCAAACCTAGGCTCTAGTGATCAAAATTCTAGATTTAAAACCAATAACACATCCCATTGTAATTATGAAGGAAAAAGAAACAAGGACATATTTTTGAGGCATGATAGATTTTTATCCAAATATTACACATTAACTACACGTTTAAAAAATAGTAATTACCTTTTTAACTTTATTACGATAATTTTTGAATTTTGGATAAATTTTGTTTTTTATTTTTAATATTTCTTGATTTTAAAGTTAAAAACAATATTTTTTAAAAATAATTCGATTCCATAGTCGATTTTTTACACCCACGTGGTCGATAGGTCGTTAAAGCCTCAAAACACAACCTTCTCCGTGAAGTGTGAACGCAACGTGAGTGTTGACTTCAATTGTTTCTGAGCCCAAGTATTTTAATATTTTTCATTTTGTGCGATTATTTTTTAATTAAAAGAAAAAAGTATAAATAAAGCGGGCAGATATGGTGATTCAGGACTTGATAAAAACAATAGGGGATGAAGACGACGTGCCAGACTTTTCTGATAAATCAGAAGACGAGGAGGAAGAGAACGTAAGACTCAATTTCTGAATTATTTCAGCATTGATATTTTAATTTATTAGGACCATTTGATCGTATTAGACAAAAAGTAGACACAATTGTCCAGAGGATGGTTTGTACGCAACATAAATCTCAAACATCTAACAAGCTTTATGGGGTAAACCCACACACTCAAGTCACTTGTTTTTTCCTACAGTACTCATCTAGTCAAGTTTAAACAACAAATCGTTAAATAACGAATCATAGTCAGGAGACCCAGTACAGTAGACTTTCTTTATGTTTTTCCTTTTGTAAGCAGCGACGGCTGAACAATTTTTCTGTAGTCGCTTGCTTCTCTCTAAGCAATAACAGTAGTCGGCTTAAGCACTTCACTACTTATTCTTGTTTAGAGGAAGGTACGGTTCGAGAATTTAATAAACCCAAATTCTATTTTTCTTTATTTTAACACAATTTATCTTTTAAATATACACAACAATAACAAAATTTTAATTAATCTGATGTCAGCTACAACTTTAAATCTGGGAGGGGTCTATTAAAAAAGGACTTACCCCAAACAACTCTTGTCTTAATTAACTTCCACAGCATCCCAAAATTTTTCTAGTTCGGCTTTCGGCTTCATCTGATAGGTCAGGTCGCAATGGCTGGTCTTCGCCAGCTGTCTCCATGTTGAGTCAGACCCAGAGTGAGCGTCCCAGTGGGGCTGCTTCTGTTCCGGATTGACTGATGGAGTCGACTGTTCACTGCCTGGGGGTGATTCTACGATCTTGACAACAGTTTTCTGAGGTGACTGCTTGAGGAAGTCCTTGGTGTTGATTAGCTCGATTTCCAAATCATTCCTTTTTGTACCAGGTTCTCTACCAGAGTATGGGAAGAAAAGGATAAGCAGAAGGAAGCGGGGTTTGTGCTCCCCAGGCACTGCAGCCTTCTGGCTTATTGTACCTTGGAGTAGGGTGGTAAGGAAAAGTAAAAGTCAGGGGGTTCCCACGTTGCAGGTAGACTTGCCAAGACGGGTATCATGAACCTGGTTGTTGCGATTTCAATTTATGATGCCTGTCGCTACATATTTTGTCTTACGACAATCTCTTTCAAACTTGTTTACCTTAGTACACAGTAACACAATTTGACGGACTTTGCAAATTTAGACCCCCAGCTAACCCGATTAAAATTTAAACAAAATTGACACTTGAACACCCCGGTTGTTTACAATCTGTGAGTGCCATGACTAATTTGCACTTCAAATTTAGTTAGATTTCTGTTGATTTCTTTAATTTTCAGAGTCTGTTTTTAAATTTTTATTTCCAGTTTCAACCAAAAAAGAAGAAAATTAAAAAGTCAAAAGATTTTGATGATAAATTTACGTTTGTCAGTTCAGTAGCTGATTACAACAAAGATACATGGAATGATTTGTCTAAGTATATTAAGAAAGGTGTGTCAACCAAAACTGATGACAAAATTAAACGAGAAAGAAATAAACTTATTAAAGAGGAGAAGGTTTGTATCATATAACATATTTGTATATATATTTATTAAGAAACTTCATTTTGTTACTAGAATGTTGGTAATGGCAATCAAATTGATGAAGGCTGTGATGAAGATGGTGAATTGGGCAGTGATGCTGAACGTGATGAAGAAGTAAAAACTGACAGTGATTTATCAGATGATGAATTACAGAAAGGTACATGAAAAATCATTTTTATTTTCTCACTATGTGCCAATAATGCTTATTTCATTAAATAGATAATATACGACTCAAGGAGAAGCTTGTTGGTAAGAAGAAGCGGAAGAAGCTTAAATCACTTGGGTTGGATGATGAACCCAAAGAAATAGAGTTTGAGGAAAGAAATTTTGAAGAAGCTGTTAATTTTTATGAAATGAACTTGTCGAGACCACTTCTGAAGGTAGGCACTTTCCATTTTAACGTGATTACTTGTAACTGTGAACATTAAAAAACACAGGCACTGGCAGCAGTCGGATTTGTCCAACCGACACCTATTCAATCAGCAACGATTCCACCTGCTCTTGAAGGAAGGGATATTTGTGCCTGTGCGCCTACCGGTACAGGAAAAACGGCTGCTTATATGCTGCCGACTCTTGAGAGGCTTATTTACCGACCGAGCACTACTTCTTCAGTCACAAGGTATTTTAATTTATAAGTAAATTATATAAAAAAATTATATTATTTTTTTAGTTATTATTATTATTATTATTAATTTTTAAGGGCGTTTTAATGGCTAAGGTCATTTCACGCCCTAACAACCAAACATTCTATTTTAGGTTAGCTATATCTCTTCTGAGTGCTATAAAGCTCTACCTCCAAACATTCGCTCGTAATTTAATTTATCCTATTTATTAAATTATTTCACTTAACTTTCTGTGCCAAGAAACCTGTTTGTGGAAGTGACTAATGCATGAGTTTGTAATTTCAGCACTAAACCTGAGACAATTTATTATCAAAGAGTAATTTAATTAGAAAATTTATATTAAAAAAATCAGTTTATTATTTTTTAGTAGTTTCAAATTTTTATATTTTTTGGGGGCAGAAAAATTAAACAGGGCACCTCAGGCCTAGTTCAACTTCAAATACGACCCTACACATTCTGACACATCATTTTAAAGATGATTTAGAGTTGTATTTGAATTGTTGATATTGAACTGCTGGATTGTATAATTTTTTGCCAAAAAAGGTAAAAATTTGAAACTAGACTAACAGTATTAAACCCGTATGGTTTTGTTTTCCTAAAAAGAATACCCTGTATAGCCTTTTTTATTCAAATTAATTTTTCTTTCAATCAATTGATTAATAATTTCAACCAATTTATTAATCATCCTTTTCACGATTTTAAATTGGGAAGAAAATAAATACGAGCTATAATTGCCAAAACCTTTATTTAAATTTTTTTTTTAAATTGAAAAACATGTTAACCTGAATTAATTGAGTGGCACTCTTTCATATTACTTTAGAAATTGCTCTACCTTTAAAAGATGTATTCCCTATGTACAAATTACATATAAATAAATTATAAAATATATTTTAATTTGGTGTATTAAAATGTATCTTTTATGTCATAGGGTGTTAGTTCTTGTTCCTACAAGAGAACTTGGAGTCCAAGTTTATCAGGTTACAAGGCAGTTGTGCCAGTTTACAAGAATAGATGTAGGCCTTTCCGTAGGAGGTCTTGACTTAAAAGTCCAGGTAAAATTGAAAATGATTAATTAAAAAAAAAAAAATGTATTGTTTCATTTAGATTTGGCACTTATAAACAATACTTGCTACTTGAAAATAATTAATTTGAACTTTTTTAAATTAAAGGAATCAACACTTAGAAAAAGTCCTGACATTGTAATTGCAACGCCTGGAAGATTAATAGATCATTTAAAAAATACGCCTTCGTTTTCGTTAGATAATGTGGAAGTCCTTATATTGGATGAGGCCGATCGGTAAGACCCATTACAATATAACATTAAATTAGGATGCTATTTCCTTTGTTGTCCGCTTTAGGATGTTGGATGAATATTTCCAAGAACAAATGACAGAAATTATAAAGGAATGTGCTAGGACTAGACAAACACTGCTTTTTTCTGCTACAATGACAGAAGAAGTGTCGGCACTTGCTGCAGTCTCTCTTACGAAGCCAGTCAAAGTGTTTGTCAATGATAATCGCACTGTAGCTGAGAATTTGCGTCAGGAGTTTATAAAGTACCATATTCTTTCTTTTTTTTTTTACTTACTTTTTGTATTGATATGTTGATAAATCATAATTGTAAATAGGATAAGAAAAGATAGAGAAGGAGACAGAGAAGTCATCCTTGCTTCATTGATGTGCAGAACATTTAGAGATCATGCCATGGTATTTGTACAAACAAAAAAACAAGCACACAGACTGTACATCTTGTTGGGTCTTCTTGGTTTAAAAGTATTTTGAGACATTTTATAAAATCAATTTTTTATTATTTATACAATTTAAATTGTGTTTTAAGGCTGGTGAATTGCACGGTGACATGACACAAGCTCAAAGGTTAGAAGCTTTGAGAAAATTCAGGGAGGAAGAAGTAGATGTTCTTGTAGCCACTGATGTCGCTGCAAGAGGTCTTGATATAAGAGGAGTCAAAACGGTATGTTCATAAAAGCTTTTTGAGAAGAAATGTATAACAGAAAATTAATTTGCAAATTTTACAGGTTGTCAATTTTATACTCCCAGCGACAATGGAACAGTATATTCACAGAGTTGGAAGAACAGCAAGAGCCGGAAAGTCTGGCGTTTCCGTCAGCCTTGCTGGAGAAAGAGAAAGGCCTCTAGTAAAAGAAATAGTCAAATCTGTTCGCCACCCAGTCAGGGCTAGAACGATACCAACAGGTTACACTTTTTATATTTATATATTTTTTTAATCATGGAAGTAAAGTCGATCTTATGCCTCTTGTCCACAATAGCCTGTTGTAGTGATTAGAAAGTTGGCCACCATCAGTGGTGGCCACTTGCTTCATAACAATGGGCCATCCATAGTAATTGGCGATGGCTGCATGGGGTAAAAATTTTCTGTACACCTTGTTTGCACAAGCTTTCTCTCTTGACAAGAGAGAAAACCGCCCCCAAAGTACCACCAGCCTACCCAGTACACAGTGGTTTGAGGTGGCTGATGATAAGCCTTGTGTAAAAGGTTTTCTCTTTACTTGATATAGAATGGGTGGGTGTTTGATTTCATTCACTAAAATTTAATTCATAATTTCATATGCGTGAAACCACCATATATTTCAGTATTGTAATTGAATGTTCATATTTGTTAACTTTGTAAATTGTTAATAATAGTTTCAAAACACTGTTGAAGGTGATAATTACCTGGAAAGCTTGACAAATTTACGGTTTTCCTTCAAATTGGCAAATATTAGATTTTTAATATAAAGTCTATACTAATCCCTTTATGCCATTCACTTTTATATATACAGATATTTATTTTCAGAAATCATATCTAAATTTAAGAAGAAAGTAAATGCCTTGGAGGAAAGGATAAATACAATTTTGCAGGAAGAATGGGAGGAAAAGGCTTTGAGGAAGGCTGAATTGCAGATGGCTAAAACGGAAAAGATCCTTAGCCAAGATGACAGTGAAAAAAGGATCTGGTTTCAAACTGGAAAAGAACGAAGAGAGGAGAAAGGTAATAAAATATCAAATTATTTATAATTAAATTAATAAAAACTGACAGGTTTTAAAGAGATAAATTGTGTCAAATAAACAGAGAGGCTGAGGCTCGAAGAGATACCAAAATTCCAGAAAGGCAAGCCGAAGAACAAAGAAGTCGAAAAGGTAAAGAAAGGTAGGGCTCAGAGGAGGAAAAAGAAGGGTGAAACTACCTCAGAAGAAAGAGTCGAAAGGGAGATGCAAAAGATGGCTCTTTATCAAGCAAGGCTTGCAAAGCGCAATAGAAAACCTAAGAAGATGAACACCATTTATGACAAGCCTGAAGTGAAAAGAGCCAAAAGTATGTTTTGAATACTTTGTTTTGTATAAATATGTACTAAAACAATTTTATTTTTTTAGTTAATAAAACTAAGAAATCAGTATTTGATTCTGATCTTACTGATGTAAGTAAAAAGGGAGTTAAGAAACTAAGATATGAGTGAGTATTGTTTTGCATAAAGAAATATTCAAACGGACATTGTGTTAACTTATCGTTTCATTTTAGAACAACAAAGCATCAAAAAGAGCTCAAATATGGGAAAAAAGATGAAAAAGGTCCCAAAAATAAAGGTAAAGGTGCAAATAACATGAGAAATAAAGGAAGGAAGAAATAACTTGTAAATATTATATATGTATGTATATATTAAATATAACTTGTTTTTAATATTAGAACATTTAATATAAAATCTTTTAATTGGTTAAATCCTGGAAGTATCCATTCGTGGGTGAGGAGGAGAGGAAAAAATATATATGGAACATTAAGATAAAAAAAACACTAAATTATGTGCAAAAATTTGTACAATGATAACAACTATCATCCATAAGTATTTGCCCACATAATTTTTTTTCTAAAATTCAAAAAGGTAACTAACTATAATAAAATAAATGTGGTTTTTAGTACAACCTAGTTCAAATTAATGGGTTTTTTCCAGGCTTAAGATTTCCATTTCTTAAAATTTTTCTCAACTTATTTTTCTTTGATCACTTTCATTTTGAAAAAAAAAATAGCCATTTTCAGGTTCTCAGTTTTAATTTCCTTTCACTCATCAGAGAGGAAAGATTCATTCTTAATAAATACACAACCAGCACAAAAACGCTCAAAAATTACAAGATCAAAAGAACTGTCAGTGAAACGATTATTGTATACTACCAAATTGGCAAATTTAATTGCCATATTTCCTTAAATAGAATTGAACTGCTAATGTGAAAAAAAAACAATATGTCACTATTCAGAAAAATATGTCACTATCTGAGGGAGAACTTTTTGCAAAAATTTACATTACAACAATCCCAAACACACGTTTGTAAAGGTATTTACATTAACATAGCAAATTAAGTTGGAAGTTGCCTGTCGCCTGATTTGAATCCTATAAAGTTACCAAGGGAACATGCTTTAAAATGTTAAGAAAATGTGGAGAACATCTTAGGGAATGCTTAGTGCAAAATGGGAGAAATACTCTCAAAAATTAATTCCAAGTTTGTCTTAACTTTGTATGGTTGTGATCAATAATCGGGTAGGCCGTATTGAGTTGTACTTTCAAAAAAGCTATTGAGGATTGACACAGTGGTTAAATACTTATGGTTGGTAGTACAATCATGGCCAAGAAGTGATGCTTTCCGTGATGTCTGTCAGTAAAAAAGCTTTTTCTATTTTTACAAGTTCCTTGTAGATTTTATATGTTCCTTGATTTGTCATTGTGGCACATTCGTTTAAAAGCCAGAAAAAGCTTGCAGGGAATATCTTAGGTGCAGCTACATCAAAGTCGTACTGTGCCAAGCCTCTCATACATATTTCTTTGTCGAACATCCAGTACGATCCACCTGGCAAGTAAATACAATTGTTTACTTGTGAGGTCTCTTCTTCGTATTCGTCGTCATCTTCATTGTCGACGCTCAATAAATTTACAGTATCTGTTTCGATAATGTTCAATTTGACATGTTTAACCTTGCTAGTTTTATACACTTTCGGAGGTTCGACGTTGTTGTTCGGTGCAATAACGAACTGCTGGTTCAACTCGGTGGAACTTGTAAGATTAAATTTGTCCAACATCTTCTCCCGACTGTAAAATTTATATTTTTTTTAATACATATTTATCTCAGGTAAGAGCATTAAAAAAAAACTTACAAATCTGGCTTTAATAAATATGACAAAGATTTATTCTTGAATGACTGCACAGGACCTTTTGTCAGTTTGTAGTAGGAAGCATAAGGTGTCTTGGAAGGTTTGGTCTTGGGCTCTTTTAAGGGGCAAATGAAATCTCTTAAAAGCCTTTTAACTGTATTTTTAATATTGTCATCGATATCTATAAAAAAATGTATATTTATAATAATGTCCAATGTAGAAATAAAATGTATAACTTACTTTCTCGACGACTGAATGAGTATTTTATTTGAGAGTTGTCCCATTGAGAGAGAAAAGTATCTGATCCACCACTATAACTGGCCCTATAATATTTGTAGTTAGTCGGCAAATGGATTCTAGCTATATTGGCGGATCGGCCGACAATAAATCTTGTCCATTTGTCCCAACTAAACTGTTCTCCTTTTTCACCTTTTGCCTCTGGGTCGCTAAAAGAAATATCACATAAGGTTAGAGGTTAAAATTTTTTACTTCGATAAAACATACTTATTTATCAAGTCGGCAAAGTTAGAATGATTTTTTTCAGTAATGTCATCTAACCCGAACAGGAGTTTCAGCGAAAATATTATGAAACCCATGGCCTTCCCTTCCATATTTAAATGGTTTACAAATGGCAATTTTGTGTTCACTCTAGATAATAAATCATCTATGATTATTTCCAAATCATCTAAAAATAAATAATTTTCTTTTGTTGAGGGACTGCATTGTAAAAACGTTAGTTTCATCAATAACTCCAACTTTATATGACAAATTCAATCATACAGTATGACACATCAATCAAAGTTTACTCTTGATAAAAAATTCAAAGTAACCTGGTAAGTCCAATTCGGTAAGGTAGCGTCGAATTAAAGGCTTAAATGGAGGGTTGATTTCAGCTTTGACAAACTTCCCCATGTTGTAAGTGTGTCCTTCGAGATTGGAATGCGAAGTTATTATTTGATTAAAAATATGCTTGTTGTCTTTACACAACGTAAGTTTGGGCGGTAGGAGTTTTTCAGCGTTCTTAAATGATAGGTAGCCTTCCTCAGACCATCTCAGAATATCACCGAAATGTACGTCCTGCTGAAGGACATTTAATGATATTTTCAGTATTGCGACTATCTGCGTTAGTTTCGGATGTCGTAGACTTATAGCTTCCCTAACGAGCAGTCTTTTTTTAATGCCCATCGTTTCATTTATATCTGTCGTTTTTGCCGAATCGATAAGTTTGTTCAGCATTTTCTTCCCATGCTTGGAATAACTGATTCTGAAAAATTATAAAATGTAATATTTTAAAAAAAAGTTTTACACACAATAGGCTTACTTAAAAGATCTTTCAGATAGTGATTGAGAGTCACCAAGTGAATCTAAAGTAACAGCCATCAAATTTTGGCTCGACTCTTGTTGCACTTCTTTATACTCTGCTTTGGCTAATTCCCTCTGAAAATATTAATGCTGAAGTTTAACAAGAAATAAGCCAAATACTGTGGTTAATCATACTTTACTCATTGTCAATCTGTAGCGTTCCCTCCTAAGACTGCTAGCAGCTGAAACTTCTGTTGAAACTGATGACCTCGAAGATTTTCTTGATCTTTTAGCTGATTTCTTCTTTTTAGCAAAGTATTTATGAGAATGGCTTTCATCGTCTTTAAGTTCATAAACCAACTCAGCATCCCTTTTTAATGTTAACTGATGATATTATCGTTATAAAGTGATGAATAAAATTGTTATTATTTTTTAAAAGGTCAAACCTTCTTCTAAAAGCTATCCCAAGTCTCGGCCTTGCTTTGAATTTTTTGGAGATAAACGCCACTTGAATCTGCTGTAAATATGTGCACCAAATTTGAAGAGCGACTATTTTCAATTCTTTGGGCGCCCCGATGAGAATCATCTCATCGACCAAGCCTTTTAGAATATAATTGAAAACTTCCCACGATGTCACTTCCTTCTCTATACACAAAAATTATTGTTGATGAAATTTACTTTTGATCTAATTTATCAAAATCACACTGACCATCTTTTTGTTCTTGGGAATAGACTTCTTGTGATTGGTATTCACTCACGTTTGTATCGGGTATGACCATTTGAGATGCAAAAAAACTATCAAATACCCTCTCTTGTATGTCCTATAAGAAAAAAAACCAAAAACATGTCCATTAACAAATAACATCAAATTTTAACTAAAAATGAAATATGCTTTTGACAAATCAGTTCAAATTTATTAGGCTAGTTTCTTTGCTACATTGCCTGCTTAAAGCCCTAGTGTGTCGACATTTTCCCTCCCAAGTTCTTGGTGAACTATTAAACATGTCATTACTAGAGTTGATGATGGGTTTTGGTCTGCGAGTAGGTGAACTCACATTGAACCAGCACAGGGTTATTTACTGTTTCTGTCTCCAGTACTTCACTGAAGGTGGCGCACTGCCAAAACACATTTGACTAATTCAAAAATCCATGACTGAAGACAGACCAGTGACTGTCCAACTCGAGTTCACCGACTCGCCAAAACCCATCATCAACAAGCTATGACAGAACTAGTGTTTATTTTATCATTCAATTTATCCCTGTCCTGTGCTTAGAGTACACCAATACTCCCAGTATCATCATCTGTTAATTTACCTGACCAAAATGTGTGTTGCAGGTTTAAAAAAATATCCTACAGAAAAATAGTGAACCAGCAGGATACAACACACCTACATCTAACCATCAGATATCTATAGTGCACTGTCCTGTCAAGAAATTTGTGACAATTATCATTTTCGCCCTGCTTCGCTTATTCTTTCTGAATTGTATTTATTTTCAAAATCTGCAAGGAGGCTTTTCAGATTTCTTAGGTCCCTGTTCAGAATCTTTTCTTCTCTGCTAAAAATTACTCCGAGAGTATTTTTTTCACAATTATGTAATTTTAGCAAGAGCATAGATTTTCATTTGACCAAATTCCCGTAAATTGTATGACATACAGGTGATTTTGAGCTTAAATCAGTGATTTGATGTACTTGGCTATCTGGCTATTTTTATATCTTCTTTTCTCTCGCTTTGTGATTTTGTACTTGGCAATAGGACTTAAACAGAAATGACCTCCATTCAAAATTGGCTAACTCGACTTAAAATATTTTTCGTCAGGAAGCTGTAAAAATTCAACTAGAAATATTCAGACATTCCCAAGTAAAGGATGATTGTTAAAGAATCGTTAGTTTTTCACCGCCAATTTGAAGAAGTGAAATAACACACGTTCCTACTATGCCATCCCTGTTGACATAACGAGATGCTTCTGACACCCAGGGCAAGATTTCAGTATGCTTAATAAATTTTACCCAAAACTCGACTTAACGCTCATAACCACAATTAATGCAATATAATAGCCGGTGTATTCTGGAGACTTGATGCAACAGTTCCTTGTTTTGGCTGGGAAGATAATACTTGGTGCTTGGATTGTATCTGTCCAGAGGTCTCCAGTACTTAAATCCTTGTCTTATGCTGAAACTTTATTCAAATCATGTATTTCATAATCCGACAAAAGAGGTTGGGCTCTATCAATGGTGTCTTTACATACAAGAGCATCCATCTGAACTTTCCATAAATTTGGTGCCTTGGACGGATGGCATTGTTTTGCATAAAAGGTAGTTCGATTTGGCAATTCAGAACCATAGCATACAAGCAATGTAAAAATGTATATATATTATTTTATTTTTAAGTAACAAACCTGAGACTGGAGATTGCATTCGCGGCAGAAGTAAAATCCATCGTGCAATACGTATTCTTTCCCTCCGCACTGTACACACTGTGGATTATCCATTTTTCAGCACGGGCCTTGGTTGTTGATCCGGCACGAAACGCCGGTAAGGGCGGTAACACCTTACGAGCCTCCCTTTTCTATAAACCTTAACACCATAAACAAAGCATCAGCAACGCTCTCTTACCTGTTGCTGTGGTACAATTGTGGCCTTTTGGCTGGAACATTTGAAATTTAATATATTTAAGTTTATTTAATAAACAGGCAAAGCTTATTACAACAATATAAAGATTATAAATATAGAAATAGGAAGAATAAATAAAATGAAAAACGAATGAAAGAATAAATATATTACACTTTATATAAAAACACAAAATAACATAGCTATAATATATTCATTTATTTTAATAATTATTATATTGATAATATATTCAATTTTTAATATATTTAGTTATTATATTAAATAGAGATATCAAAATAAAATACATTATTTATTCTTTCCTTGTCATATTATCAAGCCAACCTATTTATGTTCAAAATGTAACAATTTTGTATAATAACAATAATTTAAATTATTCTTACCTGTATAGCTGTACTATAACTGAGCTAATGCTTCACATTTACCAAGGATATGTGCCAATGTGTATGGTTCCTCCTGTCAGAGTCGGTATGTTTCTGTTTTTCCTTTGCCCATCTTTAGGTGGAGTAGTTGGGACAGTGGTCAGTATACAGGCGAATAATTTTCCTCAAATCCTACCTGCTGGGAGAGAGAAGTTCCTTTACTCTCCATTTTGTGAGATTTATAAATTTCATAGCTTACCTTGTACCCAGTGCTTGTGTTCTTCTTTCTCAAGCCATCTTTTTTCGTTCCAAGTTAAGAATACAGTCTGGTGCGCCTAGTTGGGATCCTGGTCTGAGTGAACAAGTTGCGCCTTTTTTGGTTAGTTGGTTACCTTGTTCATTTCAGTCTATACCTTCATGTCTGGGGACCCACTTTAGGGTTCTTGTGATTTCTTCTATAACTTGATAAAATGGGAGAAAAACTCAACTTAGACCCTCCCAACTGTCATAGATAATAGAGACCTTTGGAAGAAATGTAGCACTAATGGGGAAGGGTTAGAGGGGCAAAGAAATCCTATGGACTTTGTATAAAAATAAATATCCAAATTAAAACAGTCGTTCCATCATCAGACTTCAGCTCAGATATGTGTCCACAACCAAGTTACACTCCTGATAAGGTAGAAAAGTCTCTTAAAGTCACATTAGGCATATAGATTGGGGGAAAACAAATGAGTACCTTGGAAATATTTAGACTGGCACTACTCAAATGAGTTTTGGCGCTGTGCCATCTTCAGTGAAGAACTCACAGTTGGAAAAGTTTTTAAAACAGAAAGTGTAGCTTTAATCTTCTCATTGGGAAAGGTAATCCTTATAGACTTTCGTGAAAGGATCTTAGGCAAAATAATTTCCCTTCACTGGATTATAGATCATAGATCTGGGTGTCTTTGAAATGTCCAAGCCTCTTGTGTAAACTTGACATCAGGTTTGACAGAACCTTTAATTGTATACAAAGATGGATAAGAAACAAAATGATAACGGTGTCTTGACACTTCTCACAAGGAGATTGGTTATAATTATGTTTGTAGTTATGCATATTGGCAGGTTTTTCAAGTTCGGGCGCCACGCGATGCGTCACATCACGAGAGGAGGGGCTGCAGTCACACCCCACTACCTAGGTCATGCTGCATAATAATTCCAATTTCCAAGTCAGTTGCGTTACGGCGTTAGCTCGGTCGTCACCGTTCTGTTCTTCCTTCCAGTCCAACTCCGTACTGTTTTTGTTTTGAAAGACTTTACCCATGACGAGCTTCCCGCCCGCCCAGATGATCTGAGGCGATGCAACTTTGCCGGAAGAAGAGGAAGTGGTGGCGCCGAAGAGTCGCTTCGCAACATTTGAATTTAATTTTGTGTCGGTTTTTTCGATTCCAACTGAGTTTTTAAAAGTATATTTTTTCCGTTTCCACTCATCATCATAAATGGAATCTCTTAAGACTGATTCTCAAAAGCTGGAAGACGACGACGATCTAGACCCAAGGATCCAGGTAAGCATCTATTGTAAATACCGTGTTAAGGTTAAGAGTTGTATTTATAGATAAGGTCGCGGAACACATCTTTTTTCAAATAATCTGCTCTTTTATTTACAAAATGTTGATTGTGTTTTCTCTTTTGTTCACTGCGTATTTTACAATTACCGCACTGCCTTTTAATTAAACAATGAGTCAGCTCTAGATGCGTAAATAATACCTGTTGGGAATTAGTATGACACTTTGTAAAAGTTAACTAAGTTAAAACTTTACAAAACTTAAATCTACATCACCATCATCTCTAGTGTGACACTTCTATCACTGTTTTCAATTTTCGCGTTAGATTGGTTTCTCCGAAAAAAAAAATCGACTTAGCTTTTGTGAAAATATCATTTGTTACTTACTTCAGCAGATTCACAAGAGATGATTAAGTTACTTCATGAAATCTATAGTTTGACGAATCAGTTGACTTTCCAATTGTGGAATAATATTAATCAGTTTCGATTCTGCAAGAATTGCAAACCATACATATTTCTGATATACAAACAATCCACGAGACTTAATAACTAATAATGGGAAGTTTGGCTTATGTTTTGTTTGCTTAAAAGTAAACTTGTGCCAGCACGTGATGAAGACATCTTTAAAGGATAAAATGTATTGATTTGTACGAAACCGATATAGTAAAATTTTATAAAAAAGGTTTCTTTATTTCAAATATTTTACTAGTAAATTTCAAAAGGAAAATTTACACAACCTCTGCAATCCACGAAAGCTGCTTATAGCTTGCTGATAATGCAAAGTCGATTGGCTGTTTGTTGGAAAGTAAATATGTGAACAAACTGAACCAAGTGTTATAGTCTTGAATGAATAAGAAAATTGGAGATATTAAAAAAAGAAGAAAAATATAAACCAAATGAACAGAAATGATTTTTTACAGTTGCTTTTTCTTTATTCCATTCATAAAACAAATCAATTCTAAAAGGAAAATTTTCACAACTTTTGCATTTCACGAATGCTGCACCAATTTGCTGATAATGTGAAATCAATTGGCTGTTCGTTTGGAAGTAAATACGTGAATAAACTGAACCAAATGTAAGAAAATCTGCATTTCAGTTATATTTGGAAATATTAAAACAAGAAGAAAAATATGAAACCGAATGAACGGAAAGGATAAAATTTATTGATTTGTACGTGACCGACCGATAAAGTGAAATGTTAAAAAAAGAATTTTCTTTATTTCAAGTATTTTACTAGTAAATTTTAAAAGGAAAATTTACACAACCTTCGCAATCCAGGAAGCTGCTTATAACTTGCTGATAATGTAAAGTTAATTGGCTGTTCGTTTGAAAGTAAACATGTGAACAAACCTAACCAAGTATTTATAGTCTTGAATCATTAAGAAAAGTGGAGATATTAAAAAAGAAGAAAAAAGATGAAACCAAATTAACGGAAATGATTTTTTACAGTTGCTTTACTCCATTCATAAAAGAAATATTCTGAAAGGAAAATTTTCACAATTTTTGCATTTCACGAATGCTCCTTATAACTTGCTGATCATGTAAAGTCAGTTGGCTGTTTGTTTAAAGTTATCTTGTGTCAGTATCGTGAGGACGACTGAAGTATTAATCGGATTAGCTTTAAACAAATCTTTATTATCTGTAGCTGTAAAATTATGAAAGTATCATCTTATAGGATTATGCAAAACTTAAGTGGAATAACAAAGTTTATAATCTTGAATCGAGACAATCTGAATTTTGAATTTTGAAAGACCATCTCAACTCTGTAAAAGACCAAATGATCAGAATGGTTTTTCAATGTACTTCAACGTCCAATGAAAATGTACAGAATCTATAGTTCAAGTTCCAATGAAAATGTACACAATCTTCGGGATGTTTTGGGGGTTATTTCTATTCTATCTTCAAGATGTACACAACCATACATAATACAACAACCAATCCATGAGTGCTGTTTATAAGTTGCTGATAAAACAAAACCAGTCGTCTATTTGTTTACAAGGAAATTTACCCCACACCCCTTGACATTGAAAACAGCTCTATAAAAGAATCTCCACTTTGTGCAAAATCAAATGTTTTTTGATTAAATTTTTTTCTTTATTTCAATCTCAAAACGAGTGCATTTTAAAAGGAAAATTTACTCAGCCTTAAATAATACACGAATGTAGGTTAATTTGCTGATAATGTAAAGTAAATTGGTTATTTATTTAAATGTAAACCTGTGCTAACACGTCGCCAAGACATCTGTAGTTTAATCGGATTAGCATTAAAAAGCTTAATTATCCAAAATTATAAAAGGATGGAGTCATCATCTTAAAGGAGAAGAAAGATTGTGCAAAATCGAAGAGAAATTCCTAAATTTACAATTTCGAATCAATAAGTCAGTCTGAATTTAATGTAGTTTGAAGGTCTCTAACAGACGAAATGATCAGAAATGTACACAATCTTTGGGACAGCACAACCTTGCACAATACGACAATCAATCCATGAGACCTGCTTATAATGTAAATTCAATTTGCTATTTGTTTAAAAGTAAATTTGAGCTAGAAAATTCATGGCGAAGACAAACTTTAGCATACATTTATTTTTATTTTCTTCAATAATCAAAAATTAAAACTTTGATAATAAAATATTGCGTTTAATGAAAGGAGAAATACGAAACTTATAGTCATGAAACAAGGCAAACTGAATTTCAAAATTTATCATTTTGAAAGAATACCTTCATTTTTTAAAAATGGATTTTCTCAATTTTAATAATTAAATGATTAAATTTAATTTTAAAAGAAAAAGGCCAAAGATGTAAGTCCCTAAAGAAGCTAGTTTTTTTTACTACTGTGAAAAGCATATTTCACCTAAAATATGACCACTGTTTCTCGAACTGGGACAAAAAGCTAAGAGCGTCAAAAATTTTGGCAGAGGCTCAAGGATTTTTTTTTTGTCGGACAAAATAGTCAGGCAAAGTGGAAATTGACGTCAGCGAATTTCCATAAGATATAAGTCTGGAGAAAATATAAACCTTGTATACATAATTTATAAGATATTGTTTATTTATTTGTATAAAGGCCGATTAAGGTATGACGTGGTCAACGGTACGATTTTGTCCAAATGCGTCCATTCCGTGTAATTTTTCTGTTCATAAATTTTACATGGGCTTTGTTTGGTTGAAATTGACCGTAGAAAAAGAACACGACAAGAATAAACAAGATATTAAACAGGAAGGAACGCTCTTTGCCCTGTTTTCTTTCAGATTGCAGATGACAGGTTTAAAAAAAAACAGTAACATGTTACATATTATTTTGATATATTATCATAATTTGTTTAGTAAAGGAATATATGAGCTTTAACCATCTTGATTAGTTCATTTTAGAATTATTTTTTTCCGCAGAGAGGAGATACCGTTGCATGAGCAACATGAGCTTATCGATTCATTTACCTTGGCCGGTCTCGGGCCTTGATGTAAGCCCTTTACCACCTTGATATGTACATTTCCTTCATTTAAGCGTTTAATAATATCATTGGATTGTTTCGGACGCGATTATCGATTATTACAGTAGAATCCCGGTATATCGTATCCCGATTTATCGTATATCTCGGTATATCGTATGATAGTTCTGGTCCCTTGAAAAAATCTCGATAATTCGTATAAAACCAATGCAATTCTGTCCCCTCGGTATATCGTATTTTTTCCGCCTTTGAAATAGGAAAAACGTCTTATAATTCGTATTTTTTCGGGCCAAACGTCTTGTATATCGTATTTTTCCGTGGAATGAAGTAATGAGTTTTCTAGGAATTTTTTCATAGAATGTTTTCAACACCGGATGTACCGTCTTTCGAACAAAAGCAAGGAATAAAATATTTTTCGAATCAGTATCCAAAATCCCTCCGAAGAGAATAGAACTCTCTATAAAAGTTAAAAAAGAAATTATTTGTGCCATTAGAAGTGGGGAAAAACAAATTTGTGTCGCGCGGCGTTATAAAGTGGCACCGTCGACGATAACATCGATTTTAAAAAAAGAAGACGCCATAAGAGCAGCGGATGAAAACTCGAAAAAGAAGCGATTCGCAAAAGGTGAGGTTCCTGATATAGAGAACGCTCTCGTTAAATGGATGAACAGGGCCAGAAATTCAAATGTGCCAGTCGGATGGCAGATTCTGAGGGAAAAAGCTAAGTTTTTTGCAACGAGATTGGGAATCTCAAATTTTATGTAATAAAATGTGTACATATGTAATTACATATATATAACTTCGATATTCCGTATTTTGTTTCATTTATACCCCCGATTTAACAAAATCCCGTTATAGCGAACATCCCGATATATCGTATTTTTTTCCGTCCCCTTGGAGATACGATATACCGGGATTCTACTGTATTTAATAAAAAGAAAATATCGGGCTGCATCATATTAAATAATTTTCAAGCTGTGATAAATCGTTTTTACCCCAGGTGACTCATATCGAAACTTTATTCATTTTAAAATTTCCATTCTTGAGTGATGTCAGCGATGAAAAATGATGTCATTGATTGAATCCCTTAAGGGTATTGAAAAAAAGGAGAGGATTTTAGTGAAATTGACTTGAAAAAGTTGGACAAGGTTGTTCAATACAGTGAGTTCTTAATAGAGCTGTAGTATTTTCTCTTCTCTGAAGAGCGAAAGCTATCTCTTTTCCGCATTTTTTTCCTTTCAGACCCGCTGGGGAAACGGATTTTGCTTAGTTGTACTGAAACAGTCCTACTGCTAGTACTTATATCCGTAGAAGTAAATTTAAAGTTTTGTAAGAAATCAGAGATTCAATCTAACGAACATTGTTTTCAGCTGTTGATTTTTTTAATAATTTAAACTTGTAGTTCCGAAAATAATTTCAGGGTTTATAAGAAATGTAAGCAAATGGGCGTTGTTTCTAGCTTAGATTCATTTTATGTACCTTGTGATTACCGTTGAATATAATACTGATGTTCGTATTGACCAATATTCCCATCCCCCCTGAATCATTTTATCGAAGTTCAATTTATTATTGACAGTTTGATTATGGAAACTTAAAGAAATTTCGTATTTTTTTATAAATTCCAAAAGGATTTTTAGGGCTAGTATGAGCTAACGAACTTTATTTCTAACAAAATGTATAATTTATTTATGGCTGTCCGATTGTAAGAAATGAAAGGTTTTAGTAGCGAAAAATTGTATGCGTTTTTATATTTGTGATCAAAACGAATAGTACATGAATTTCGTTTAGTCATTCAGACAGCTCATACTTCGTACCCTCCGGAGAACCCTTCTGAATCCACACTGTTAACGAATGTCTCAGCCAGAAGGACAAAAATAAAACGAAGGAATAATGGAAATTGGACATAGACAATGTAAGAATCTATTAAGCAATTTTGGTAAGAAAGAAATCACAGAATGCGTCAAAGGAAGCAGGAAAAGACTGCGAATCCTAACAGGACACTGCAGATTAAATGGAAACTTAAAGACAATTGGAATAATCCAAGATGGCAGATCCTGCAAGGAGGCAGAAGAGACACCAACACATTTACTAACAAACTGCGGAGCTACATTACATCCGCAGGAGGAAATGCTTCGGGATGTATAATTTGACCGTAGAAGAGCTTCAAACACTGAAACCGGGCCTCAAATTTTTCAATGAAATAGGACTCACTGATGTGCTTTAGGCAGAGAACGGGGGGGGGGATACAATAGTTCTTATAAGGCGCAGTATACCAGACCCAGAAAAATTACATTTTATACAGTCAGGAACTACTAAGGAACATTAATGAATATTTCTTATAGAGGATCATACCGTTGATAAATATCTGTTCAGGAGAGTTTCAACGTCAGAAAAATCTATACATTCTGTACTAATAAAAAGATAAGGGACCGCAGTAGCCGAGTGGCTAGGATGTCCGATTCTCGTTTATAGATGTAGCGGTTTTCGATTCGAAACACAGCCTGTCGTATTCAGTACAGTAATCCCTTAACATTAGCGGGGGTTTGGTTCCTGAAAATTACCGTGAATATTAAATCCGCGAATGTTGAGTCTTATTTTCCTATGTTAGAAGGAGGATTACGTTCCATGTCTGAAAAAATTGTGATAAGTTTTAAATTAAAAGAATATTTTTTTATTTCGTTTATGAAAGAGAAATGAAACCATTCTTGGAATAGGGCACTAGTCACCCATGCTTTGTTGTTTGACTGGGAGCTCATCTCTACTTTTTCCCTTAAGGGCTCTTGGGTTTTGGAATCTGTAGATCAATGTCGCCTTTAACTTGCACTCACCAGATGCATTTGCACAAAATAAGAAGCTGATACGAACTTTGACCGCCTTAAATCCTGGAGCTGTTGTTAATGCTTTTGAAATGAACGTGCATCTTCTTCCAGAAAAGTCGCGTTTCGTCAGCATTAAAAACTTGCTGAGGCGAGTATCCGTTGTCTTCTGATTTTTTTTTTTTTTTTTTTTTTTTTTTTTTTTTTTTTTTTTTTTTTTTGAGTGTCGCTGGAAATTGTTCCGCTGCTTTGTGATCTAGATTGAGTAGATTGAGACGTTTTTTGAAATTCTCAAACCACCCTTTGCTGGCTTGGAAATCGGACTTGGAATCAGAATTTTCATTAATCATATCATGAAGTTTTTTTGCCTTAGCTCTTATTAATGCCGAGCTCAAGAGCAATCTCTTTTGCGCCTCGTCTTGCATCCATAATCCTAATGCTTTTTCAGTTTCTTCCAGCCCTTTGTTTCAAATTTGGTACACTCTTTTTGCTGACGCTGAAGAGGAAGCTGCTACACTGCCCCTTACTATTTTCACTTTATAGAACTAACAGTTGATTCAATTTTTTTTGTATACTCAAGTGTTATTTTTCCGCGAACGCACAAGTCCGACCTTCCGTGAATGTGAAATCTTACCTCATTTTTTCATACGCGAATAGTGAAAACCGCAAATGTCAAAGCCGCTAATGTTAAAGGATTACTGTATAATAATAGATAAAAAGTATTGTGAAGCGGTTTAACCTCTTGCGACGCCGAACAGGATAGTTAATAGGTCACGGGGTAGTAACGTACTTAACCATTATTAATAAACTTTACCATTGGAACATGTTAATTTTTAATAGTAGAACTCATTTATCGTTTTACGTTATCGCATGAACAATGCAGCCATACAGGGTTTTCTATCATAATTCTAATATCAATATCATACTTCGTCCAATCAGAGGATGTTGGCTTGAAGTACTTTTTTGAATTCTTTTACTATTGAACAGATGGAAAAAAAGTATAGGTCGTTCTCATTTAAATTACACGTAGAATACTTACGATGATTATCCATTTTCCTTGTTTTCGTTATTAAAAAAAAAGTCTTCCTCATTTACGAAAAGTAGGATTTACAATTAAATATCGACTATAGAATTCTCTTATGACAGAACATGTATATTAGACATTTTAAAATACTTAGTTACCATTCTACAGTAATATTAATGACCAAAGTCAGAATGTGCATACATTTTGCGTACCTATCTAGACTGTTTATACAGACTTGAACTGTTTTAGAATTTATAAGAAATATACTCGAATGAACTTTTATGGACTTGAGTAGCAAAAATTTTTAGCTTACAATTTAATTATTGGTGAATATTTGATTGTAAGTACAGTTTCCAATATCTAATGATATTAAGTCAATTAATCTTTAAATATTTGTTTTAGTTTAGGTATCCAAAAAGTGAAACTAATAAATTTTCGGGCCTTTTCAAACTTGTTGTTTGCTTTGTTTTGTAACATTCAGCAAATGTACGGACCTATGATCTTAGAGTCAAACTTAATGAGAAATATGATCTGTTATTATCGCAACTTAGGGAATAATTGAACGACAGAAATTCTCATAATCATAATAGATAATTTAATTAGTTAGTATTTTAAGGTATAAACGGTATAAATTCGATATTAGACCTTGTAAAATAATTTCCATCATTCTGAAATTGACGACTGGTTCTTTTTCTTCACCATTCAACATTAAAGCGGGCGTCCCTCAAGGCTCGATTTTGGGCCTTATATTGTATTTTTTTTTAATAAATGTGCTGCTCGAACATAATTCTGGCATTGTACGTTGTCCACGGTACTGGAGGACTTTTTGAAACTTTTTTTTTTAATCTGGAGGTTTAGTGCGATGGCCAAAAATATTAACATGGAAAGAAAAAAAGAGTTTCTGCACCAGATGGAGGTTGAAAATTAATATAGTAATATTTAACTAGTGAAAAAATATGAACTTGGAAATTTCTAACTTACAAATACTGGCGAATATTTGATTGTACGTACGGTTTCTAAAAATCCACGTTCTTATTTATAAACTAATCGTTATAATCACTCTTAATAAATCTTAAAAATAAACTTCTTTTTGTTATACTATCCAAACAGTAAAACTAATAAACCCCGAACCGTTGTAAAATCAATGAGAAATATGATGACGACAGAAATTCTCGTAATCATCTCCGATAAGTTTAACTATCCATTATCAACACAGTTTCAATTTATAAATCCCGAGTTCTTTTGTAATGTATGAGACATATGAGTTATTGGATATTATTTCTAATATATTAATTTAATGATAATGTCTGACTGTAAAGAACATTTGAACGATAGAAAATCGATGTTCCTTCTAAAATAATATTTATCATTCTATAAGAATATTACTAATAGTAAACTCGTATCGCTATGTAGTTTTAACTAACATTTTTAAATTAACATTAGTCATTCTAAAATAATCTTTATAATTTTAAAGAAATATTAATTCTTCTTGTTTAATTGTAGGCGTTTTTTAGACGGCAGAAATTTGATGTTAGTCACTCTGAAATAATATTTGCTGTGGTATAAAAATAGAACTATTGAAATTCTCGATATGGTACATTCATTCCATTATAATTATTTTTATTATTCTTGAATCATTTTAGGACTTAGAGGAAATATCAACTATTTAATTTTATTTGTGTTTTAAAGTGGTTTGTTTGAGTTTAAAGTCGTTTTGTATGAATTGACCTTGCTGGTGGCACCCAAATTTTGCCAATTGGGCAGTGCACGTAGACGATATTTATTCCTTTGGGAGGATTAGTGAGATTACGAAAAATAATAATATGGAAAAAATAAAGAGTTAACAGTTAAGTTATTTAAAACTAGAGGCATTCTTTTCGCCAAATCTAAGCGTTCTCCCATAAAATAATGCATAATGGAAAGTCTTTTCATTTATAGAAATAATTAAGGTGAGTATGGTACTTTGGTTTGTTTTCTGATTGGAATAGACGGTAGCTTACCTAAGAATAAAACTCCAAGTTAAATTTTTTCTGGATCTCTCAAAAATACATCTGGCAAAGGTAAAGTTGCAACTAGAGTACGTAGTCTATCTCTCTTTAGGGATGATTCAACGAAGGAAATTAGATATTAGATCTTTTTGAATATGGAAAGTAAGGATGGGATTGTCAGGGTTTTTTTTGGCAAGAGAACTCTTGAAAAAATGGATTTTGTAAAAAAAATTAATTACAATATCAAAATTAACATAAAATGAAGTTTACCCCGCCAGTCGTTCGGAATGTCTATATTGTGAAGAACGGTACAGAGACAGGTTAACGGCCGAAAGATACAAGAGCCCACCGAAGCGTTATTTTTGTTGGAAGTACCAGAGAATAAAGCGTTCCGTCATGATAATCCAGGAAGAAAAAAAAAAGGACTGAAAACCCCGCGTCGCGTCGTCCGACTAATCTTGTTCGACCTTTGTAACTCTTTATGTCTTTTTATAGTGATAATGTGGCAAGACAAACAGCTGATGTCATCGCCGGCCAACTGCGCGTTTTTGCTTTTTTCCCCCTGGTCTCCGGTGTATTTTTTAGCCTGCAGCTATTTGAGAATCTCGATCCGCTAGTGACTCTCTGTTTTTGTTTGAAACCAAGTCGATATCCTAAACTGCTAGCCGCTCATTTGTCCTTCAGAATAGACACATCACACTAGAGATGCAATGAACAGAAGTTTGGACACATTCACTCCACCAGAGTACTTGTACCTAACCATACCTAACCATTCATCGGGGCGAGGTTGGACCCTTCCATTCTCGCTAATAAATTACTTGAACATTCCAGACGCCACACATCACCTCGGAGTACTCGATATTCTTCGGGGCGCGGCTAAAAAAAAAAAGACTGTTATAAAAAATAATCGAATATCAATTCTTGTCTGATAGTAAGAACATTTTAGACGTTGTTTTGTTCAGCGATCCAAGAAGTTTATATTTAAATACTGAATAATTCAATGATTTATGTGAAATATAAACTAAATTAATTATTTCTAATCTATTTATGGAACTAGTTTGGACAAGTTCGCCTTATTACTTTGTTACATTAGCTAAGTATATAATGCTTTAAGAAAAAAAGTTTTTTTGTTGGATAAATAATGTAAAAAACTATTACCAATGCAATATTAAATGAGTGATAAATCTGTAAGGACGATTTCAATGACAGATATTGGAATATTAGACATAAAAAATCATTATCATTTTGTAATATTAAAGGCCAAAAACAAACTAATCTCATTATTTATTTACAGTTATGTGCATTATTACAGTCAGTCAGTTTTAAAAATTTCTGAATACTTTTAGAAAATATGACTTTTATTTATATAATTATTTTTATCTGGGTTTTATTTCTTTTGGAATATGCGATTTTAACAATGATTTCATCGTGGGAAAATTTATAGTGTTCTTTTTTCAGTAATCATCATTTGACATTGATCAATATTAATGATTTCAAATTCGAGTTATAATGTTTAAAAAGGTTTGGGAAACATATTTCTATACGTTAAAGAAATAAAGGCGTGAACTTCCATAGCCCTTTGACAAACTAGTAGAGTTTGGCATTTCATAAGCATTTACGCCCCATTTGTTTGAATATTGTAAAGATCAATCCTTCCAGTCACAAAGCGCGGAACGATGAAATATTTTACAGCTCGGCCCCAGGGGAAGCTTTTTTTTTCAAATTATTTTCTTGAACCCCGGTTTTATTTCTTAGCCGGACCACGTGGACACCATGAAAACCTTTTAAGGTATTTGAACAAGGATGAATAGTAAAATGGGTGCTCAGAGAGACGTCGCGTGGAAAATCCTCTGGAGCTGTACAAAAAAAAAAGTTAAATCACTAAACCAAATAATGGTACAACAAAAAGTGACAAACCATTAAGAAAATATAATAATTAAGTGTGTAATATTTAGTGACCGCATCTCACGATCTTTAAATAAAATAATTAAGAATGATTTCGCCGCCTTTCAACTCCGAGAAAAATATACAATTCTTTGAACGGTTTTCGATAGAATTATTTAACTATTCTTTTATATATTTGTTAAACTAAGCGAAACTGGAGCGTAGTTGATTGATTAAGGAGAGTTATATGGGTCATTATACGCTTCGGGTCCAGAAGCCCGAGTTTATTGATTTTGCCGTCAAATCTAAATGTCATTTTCCTCCATTTCGAAGTTCCTTTCTTATAAAGTTGTAATATAAGACAATTTTTCTTTAAAAACGTCCTGGCTCGACTGGCCGTGTTTCGGTAAACTGGAAATGCAAAGAAAATAAGAAAATCAGATGTATTAGACCTTGTGTCACGGCCTTCGTTCTTGTTTTTCATGGTTTGTAAATTTCCTAGTTTTATTTTTTGAAATTACATCAAAGATGATTTCTCATTTTGTCCGATTAATTATTTCAGACGTAAATGTTCTAGAAATGTAATCGTGATGAGGTCAAGGTAACAAACCATCACTGCATCTCAGAACTGCATTAGATCGATATGGTTTTTATGAGAAAAAAAACAACAAAAAAACAAAACAATTTAGAGTGTTATCTGCCGGATTGTTGCACCATGTTCACGTTAGCCTTGTTGAAGTTGAAAATACGCCTGTTGCAAAATGCGCGTTACCAATTTCGGTCGGATCAGATAGTCTTTCGAATTATGCTTCTTACGTCAGGCGTGATGTTATCCCATCGCCGTTTAATTGAGGAAGACTCTTGAGAAAATGTCCAAAGGGTAATGAGCCAGCTCGTTCATCTAATCGCAAGAAAAAACAACGTACAACTTCTAACGTTAACGACACTCACAGATGGTTGAAACCTGCGTATTTTGGTTATTGTGAAATGCCATTTTTGTATGTGTAAAAAACGAAAGCTACTTCATTTCCGCATTTTTTCCTTTGTAAACGTGTTGTGAAACACCTTTTGTTCCTTTTGTTTTGCTTTATGGACAAATAATTGTAAGCTGTGAATGTTTCACCCATAAAAATTTGCAGATTGTCTCCCATAAGCATGTTTAATTGTATATATTCGGGTTTCCCAAATTTTGGCCCGGCTAACTTCGAGAAAATGTACAAAAATTACAAAAATAAAACGGAGAGTGAATAAATACAAAAAAAAAAAAAAAAGGAAAAAGAAAAACTAATAACAATGAGTTTATGAAGGAATAAACGAAAGCGTTTGTTTTTCTGCAGCAGTCATTTTGTTCTTAGCTTTGAAAGAAATGCCAGCCTCTTTTAAGAAAGTTTTGCGTGAGTCTGTTCAAATTATATCTAGACGCGCCAATTGTCAAATTTTTTTTATAAATACATACTATGAGTCGATTAGGAAGCCTTCGTCATTCCCAGCTTCGCCATACTGAAGTTAGGTGTCGTCTGCCTCTACACCAATCTGTCGTAAGCGGAAGTGCTCTCGTGAGAATCAGAACGTCCGATAAGGCCGGAAAGGCGGTGCGGACGTTAAAGATCCTTCTTTGTCCTTTTAAGGAGATCGAGTAGCGTGCGGAAACGAATGTCTGCCTTGTGCACTTTCACGATTAGAGGAATCACTGTCTGAAGTCTTACTTCTGTGGATGAGCCACAATTTCTAATTGGCAAACGGTTTCAATGATGAGAAATGACAATCTTTTTTTATGAATCTGTATGAGAATAGTACTTTATGATTAGTTCAAGTGGTAGAGCAGCGGCGTATCTAGCCGAAGATTGTGGGTTCGAATCCCGCTCGTGCCATTTGCTTTTTTTTAATCTCAATTAATTGTAAATTTTATACAGCATTGATTCTGTTTTGTCCAATTTGATTTTTGTGTTCCGGATTTTGTATATAAAGTTAAGTATGCTCATCTAATGTTTATTTTCAAAGTGATATCCATCTCCATCACCTAATTAGGAATGGACTGGCTAATGCTATTTTATAAATTTGCTGCATGCACTTTAAGTATCTAATTTTAAATATTTGAATGCGAGGGGAAGGGTCTTTGTCGTAGTGGTCCGAAGGCTATGGTAGGGAAGCCCTGGTGTAGATGTTACAGTCCTATGCCATTGAAATTATTTATTAGATCGTGTATAAACGAGAATATCATTTCGAACAAAGAAATACGAAATATAATATAGTTTTAATACGGGTGGTTAAAAATTGAAAACTATTTTAATTCGTTTATAAAAAGGGATTTGAGGAATGTTACCCTAGATAATTAGACTGCACGCTAAAAAAGAAGGATCTTCAAAATTGAGTCGCCCGGTTTATAAGTGAAATGGACTGCCTCGGAGAAAGTTGGCCGTGTAGAAAGTCTTGGGGGGCAGCCAGTTTATCGTTTACTGCAGCAATTGGAGTGAGGGATTGGAAAAAGAAGTTAATAATCTAATAGGACCCAGGGTTAATTTAAGAAACGTAAAATGTCGTTTGGTTCTACAAATTGTCGACCCCCTTGCCACGTGTCGACAAAGATACAGAATATAATGGAATGAAATAGTTTAAACTGCACCTTCCTGTTTTGAATGCAATGCCGGAATCAAATCAAAACGTTTATTTCCATGTCGGATTGATGTCTCGTTTCCTTTTTCCCTTCGGAGGTCGACATCCTTTTCTAAGTCCTGTGCGCTTTTATAACACGATTCTGTTATGAAAAAGCATTACCTCAGAACCGTTCCCTAGAATTACAATGAGAATCTTTATTAAAGTAGCTTTTATAGTTGGAATCGTCGGATTTTTAGCTGTAAAACGGGTTAGTTCTGCATAAGACACGGAGATTTATTACATTCCATTTTATAAAGCAGTTAATTAATTTTTTTTAATGTTCTCTTTTTGACGGCTGAACGACTTGTATTTTAATAATTGTCTGGATCATATCTCTGGAACAAATTTGCAACAATCAAAGAAATTTAGTCCAGTGTTTTAACTGAATTACAATTGTGTTTTCTAAACATTCCGCCAGTTTCAATTTTTTTTTTATTTCTGTAATCATTGATGTTTATTACTTATTAGCGTTTGTTTTTTTAATAATTAATGATCAACAACATAAAAGTATAAATGTAGGTTGATTATGGGTTTTGGTCTATTTCTATCTTGTAACAGATATTTTATGATCAATGAGTCAAAGATTTCTTTTATAATTCATGGTATATTTGTAAAAAAAAATTGTATTGATCGTTATAAGGACATTTTAAAATAATCAATCATTAATTTACCTATCCGGGCGTTTATTAAACAATGTTACATATTCACAATCAATTATTTTAAAATTTATAATAAATATAAACGAATTAAACTATTTGCAATATAATATTAAATTATCTGCTCTTAAGGACAGTTTCAACGTGAGAAAATCAATATTAACATTCTAAAATAATCTTTATCGTAATACTAATTAAACTATCTGATTTTAAGGACGTTCGATATTTAGACATTCTAAAATAATTGTTATAAATATTGTTGTTGTTAATACTAATTCTCTTATCTGATTGTAAGGACGTTTTCTTCTTAGTCAGAAATTCGATATTTAGACATTCTAAAAAACCTTTATGGTAATACTAATTCTTTTTTTTTATTGTAAGGACGTTTTCTTCTTAGTCAGAAATTCGATATTTAGACATTGTAAAAAACTTTTATGGTAATACTAATTCTTTTTTTTTATTGTAAGGGCGTTTTCTTCATAATAATTTTTATTATATTGAAATTGACTAGTTCTTTCCTTCACCTTTCAAGATTAAAGAGGGCGTTCCTCAAGGCTCGATTTTGGGCCTTTTTCTAAATGTGCTGCTCGAACATAATTCTGGCATTGTACGCTGACTACGCCCTGGAGGATTTTTTAAACTTTTTCTTTTATTAATATGGAGGTTTAGTGCGATTGCCAAAAATATTAATATGGAAAGAATAAAGAGTTTCTGCACCAGATGGAGGTTGAAAATGAATATATCTGAAACTAGGCATTACATTTTCATTAAATACGCCTTTGCTTTCTCATAAAATATAATTCCTCGTTGGAATGTATTTTTATTGAAAAAGTGTATTTTTTTTTAAAATGAAGTCCTTTAGTTATTACACTTAGGCTTTGTGTTTTTATTCATATTTATTAACATTATGTTAACTTAGTTAAGTTTTGATAATGTATTTTTACCATTAAGCATATTTTATGCTGTGTCATCTATCATCCAGTGGACGGGCGTGGACCTATTTTCCCCCTTAAAGTTAAGGTCAATTTCATTATTTTTTAGCTGTGCTCAGCGATTTTTTGTTTACGGCTTGATATATTGTCACGCTTTTGTTTTAAAAAGTGACTAGGAGCTTACAGCTCATTCTACATGACTCACTTTCTTTGGCCTAATTGATCGCATTTTATCCATGCCCCTTTTCTTCTGTTCATTTTGGCTTAGTGTTAAATTAAATATTTTTTGTTTTCAGATAGAATTGGAACAACTGAATAATTGCACGGATCAAATCAACAAATTGGAAATCGAGCTAGATGTGAGTATATTTAATTTATTTAATGCGTTTTTTTCGTAGGTGATAATCCCACTGATGATATGTTGGTGAACAAGTGATGCACTCGGGCTTTTTATTTTAAGTGTTTTGTTCTGCTTTTGGTTAAGTAAAGGAGAAAAATCAGATAGATTACATTTGGCAAACAAAATGTAGATCTGCGTTGACAGAAACGGTTACACCCATCGTAAAGCTCTTTCAATCCCCTTTGTTATATAGGTTGTTAATTCTGAAATTATTTTAGGCTGTGATACTCCTTTTGCTTTGTTTCCGTCTGTTTAACTTAGTTAGATTAACCATGGATTTATCACAAACACACGTCATTGTCCTCTTCCGAGAATGTTAAATACTTTTACCATTTTCGATTCTTTGTTGACACACACAAAACACACGCCCGCGCGCGCGCAACACACGCAACACAATCAAATGTTTTTTGTTTAACCTAGCCCTAGATTTAAAAATGCAATTGCATGTCACGAAAGTTTGAATTTATTCAGCTCATTTAAATAGAATAGATCGAATTTTTGATTTGTATGGAAATTCGTTCTCGGTTCTCAACGGGCTCTTGTATTTTCCATTCGATCGTGAGTTTTGTGACCCCTGCGGTTCGGACAATGAATTAATAACGGACCGCTTAGGAATATATTGAAGTCAAGATTCCACATGCCCTCGGCCGGATAATTTAACAAGCTTTTAAACCGCTAGCCGACGTGGCATCCATCCTTTTAAACGTCAACGATCTCAAAACGGCTGTTATTCAAATTATAGGCCTATTGATTGATGTTTATCCGCCTTAAACGCAGAACATTCTCAGGATGTGGAAGTGAGTGTGTTTTTCAGCCGCTGCCTCTCAACAGTAAAGAGATCAACTGAAACTCATACCGTCCTTAAAGTGTACTTCAGACATGCCTAATGATCATTCCATGTCGCCTCGTCCTTCGCGCTTGGACTGAATTGGATCTCAGAATCGATATTTAGAAACGCTAAGAGGTATTTTGGGTGGATTTAACAGTTCCACGTACCCGCTGTTGTTCGATCGAACTTAAAAGTAATATTTCCAGCTAACGGTGATTAATTTTTAGCAATGCGACTTTAAATAATAATTGGCTTCTAAAATTCCTTCTTGCGAAATATTTTTATTGTTTTACATGAATTTTTATTGATACTACAATAATACTGATTGAACCACCACATCAATATTTATAAATACCTGTTATTAATTTGAAATCTTATGAGTGGATATCTGGAAAGTCGAGATTATCAGCATTTGGGCCGCACTTTTATGTAAAACATTGCATCACAGTACTTAATTTATCTTCACATGTGATGGTCCGATGTCGGATAGCAAAAATTAACCTTAAAAATAAATCTATCAGCACTGCTAGGAATATAGAAATTACAAATTTTATGGTTATGGCTAGAAGTGGAAGGGTAGTCATTTTCTTTTATAGGCGACAATGATTTATTGTTTTATAAATATCGATGGAAAATAATATATTCAGCCTTCAATAATGGACTATTTTGTATACTAGTAGGACACATACTGTTTTCTATTAGATCTCCTAAAACAGTGATATATTTATGACCAAATAAATATTATTTCGTCGATCCTGATAAACAAAATGGGTAGCAAACCCTTTTAAATCAGAAATTCAATTTTTCGAACATAAGAAAGCTAGATGACAAACAGAAGAGGTGGCCAAACTAGTGCAGGAATATCCAACCTAGAACGATGTTCGTGGTTGGCAAAAAATTCAACAGAACATTACCAGATTAAAGGCAGTATTTAAGTGATTTGTTATCAAGGTGACTGAAGGGTCTTTTGCACTGCGTCAGTCAGGATTAAAATGCTCCATATAAGTCTTAACCTAGCTTCGGGGTTTTCATAGCTTACATGGATTTCATGGCACCAGAGTACAGACTAACTGCTACACTTCAAGTGAAGACTGCATTAGGTTAGAGGTTTAATTTAGATGTTAATCTGTTGTGGTGGCTAAAGAGTTTTGTACATTGCGTCCATGAAGATTATTGTTCCCCACTATATATGTATGAGCGAACTACCTAGCGTCTTGTTTTTATTCCCCTCCATAACTTCAATAATGGCACCTTAGTACAGCTGAACTGCTTCAAGAGCTCCAACAGTCTGGGATTTGGGGGTGTTCAATCTTGATGTTGATAAGATGTCTAAGGAATTTTGTTCATTGCGTCCTTCAAGATTATTTTTTCTCACCGTACATGTGTGAGCTAACAATCTGGTTTCTTGTTTTTATTCCCCTCCATGACTTCAATGGCTCCTCAGTACAGCTTAACTGCTTCATGAGGTGCAACAGTGAGGTTTGGGAGTGTTCAAACTTGGTGTTGATACGGTGGCTAAAGAATTTTGTGCATTGCGTCCATCATTAGGATTATTATGGGGCTAACTATGTAGCTTCAGGCATTGTATGAGCCGGTTACACTTGCTGCATTGAATTTTCTTTATCCGTGAATGGAAATTTTCTCAGATCTTCACAGTAATTCAACGTGGTCTGCAGTTACCTCTTCTCCTTCGCAGTTCGTACAGTATCAGTCGTAAGTATATTCTGGTCTCAGAGGTTGTTAAGAAACAAAAACGTGCAAATAATCAGTGAAATGATTTGTAGATCCATTGTAGAGTCAGGAAGCTCACCGAGTACACGCCTTTGATGTACCTTCTATTTTTATAAAACAGTCCTGACAACTATTGTTTTTGTATTGTCTATTGTATTTGTCCAGAAGGCTTCAGTAATCAATCATATTAAGAATGGAAAACTGCAGGTCTTTCACAAAATAAAGTAATCCAATTAGTGTTAACCTAATGCTGAACTTAATTTGTTATGTATAGGAGCTTAATATTCAGTCATTCACAAAACTCGCACTGTGAATCGGTCAATAACATCATTACTAATGAACCATTAAATTGTGACAATTTCCCTTTGTGTTCTGCTTGGTGATGAATCTGTAGTTTGGCTATTTCCAAACATTTTGTCTACGTATGGCGCGACAAAAATAGCGATTAGGTAATGACAGTAAATAATGGAACATGCTCACACGCTCCATTTATATTTTATTCTCTTTCTTATTTCAAACTTTGATTTTGCTCGTAGTTGGGTTTGTTTGCCACATTGAACACGATAACATGATTGTATGTTCCAAATGATTAAATAAAAAGAAAAGGTTTGGTTTTTTATCTAGCACGTCACCAAACGCAATTTTGCCAATTGGAATAAAATTAAACTAAAGAATTAGAAAACAGAAGGAAAGTGTTTTGTAATTTGTGACCCGATCGACTCCATTTTCTGATCTGGAAAGTGACCTGGTAGACCCCACATTTAGCGTCGACAGTACTTTGATTTATTTCAAGCTGAAACCGTAACTTTTTGGTCGATGGAAAACTCGGATACCTCGCCTGTCTTCAAGGCCCAACCAATTCGAAATCTTCCCTCCCTTGGTGACCTTTTAAACCAGGATCGCAAAAGGCTTTCGACCGGCTTTTTTTCAATCCGCCGAAGTGGAACGGATCGACGTTTTTCGGCCGAACGGATCATTTGACCCGACAAAAGGTCGTAAGAAGACGCCGTCTTGAGCCAGCGCTGTTCCATCCATGCATCAACTCCCATGTAGGCTATTCCACCTTTCTTTTTACAAATGATGGCGGAACTCTTGCGAATGCGCAATTACAATAAATAAACAAAACCGAAAGTTATTTATAAGTGCCAATTAGATATGGTCGGAATGTCTTTTACCCACTTTTGCCTTAATATATCGAGTTGAAAATGCAATCAACAAGCTCTTTTTATTTATTTCTAATCAATTACAAAACGAAAAATCCGCAAAGATAATCTCAGTATAAAGAAATGGAACACTTTCGTTTTACTTAAAAATATATGTGACCAGTAACACACATTAAGAATAATAAATTATTCATAGGTACCGTAATAGCCAGTAGAACTTTTCCGTTCTGCATGGCCTTAATGGTTCTTATTCAGAAATCCAGTTCGAATGAGGGATAATCTTTTGTTTTTAATTTATTTATAGCCTATACACACTAGATTACAAAGTGTGATCGCAGTATTTTTTTCCCACAGTCAGAGCAATAACACTAAAGCCATCGCTGCACCCGGAGGACACATGCCATGGGACGCCCCTAGCCATGAGCTTGAGGATAGAATTTTGTAGAATTGGGCAACAGTCGGATTAAAATGGCTCGAGAGGATGGTTTGAAACTTTTCTAATCGGGAAAGGATCAGTTCGCTGACAAAAAGAATAGTGATGTTATTGTGACTTAGTAAGGAAGGAGATGATGTGGGTTCGCATCACGCTCGTCACTCTTTTTTTTCTTATCTTTTTCATATCAAACAATACCTTAGGCAAAAAATAGTAAGGAACTTCAAGGAAGGAAATCCTGCTAGTGCCATTGACCTTTTTTCTTCTCTACTAAAAACCTTAATTAATTGTAATAAGGAACTTTGACGATTTGTCTGAGGACTTTTGATTGGAAGAATTATATGCGTTCGATGTTGAATGGCTTGACATGTTCAGAGTGGTCGCAGTTAAGGATAGGTAGTAGGCACCAGGTGAGTTAAGTGTTGACAATCGAGACGGATTTCGGTCCTAGAAGTATTTGTAGTAGTCCTTGATTTTTGTTAAGCTGTCTTTTAACAAAATGATCTTTATGCAACTAATTAGCTATATCAAAAATCGTCTTCTTTCGACGTTTTTAATTGACCAAATAATTCCAACACGGGACGGATTTACCTAAAATTTGAATATAAAATGAAGTTACGATTACATTTAACATTACGACGACATAGTCATACAATTAAATCTATTTTTTTTTTTAATTTAAACAAGTTGTTCTTCCTGAAAGGTTGTTCTTAAAAACCTATCTTCTAACGACACGTCCATTCTAGCAGTGGATCCGTCTTCGGAGTCATTAATAGAATTAGAAATTACCAAATTTAAAAAAAAAAAATTCCACTCACAGTAAGTTGTTTTGCAACGGCCGGATTTCGAGCGTTTTAGTTCATCATCATGTTGTAGAACTTACTCTGAATACGAACTATCTTTTTAAAAAGGATTGAACACCGCACTCACCCCACGATAGATCGTTTTTGTAACCAATTTTTCTTCTTAAAAAGTAAGACTTATTCCGATGTATAAATGTTGCGTTATTAATCGTTGAAATTTTATTTCATGACTCATTACAATTTTCATCTTCATTATGTTACAATTTATGAATTAGTTTCCTTTTGCATACTTGCATTTTATCCATGGAGACTTCAAATTAACAGTTTTGACTGCCTTCAGCAACAGGGAAAGCAAGTACTTTTTTATGAACCCCTTGGTTACTTGAGAAGCAGCTAGAATTGTAGAAGTAAGCAGAGATGGCTTGGTGATAATTGATATCATAACCTTCATGTAAAAAATAATTTCGATAACTAATAAAGATAACCTTTATGGAGAAAAAATTCACAAGGGCATAAAGATTGGTAGTCAGTCTGTAAGGTTCAAGTTCAGTAAATTAAAACTACTTCAAATGGCCCTCGCAGTTTAGATTGAGAAGAAGGAAGGTCATCTTGAATACTTTGAGAATTGGACATTATAGGATCACCAAAGGTCATTTAACGGCGCCGCGACTAACTACCGATGAACAGGTTGTACCATGACAAACAACTAAATATATTTTGCTGACTTGTCGATCGTATAGTACAATATACGAACCATTAAGAGATAATGGAGAAAGTATGGCAAAATTGTTCCAATTCGTAACAGCAGACAATTTAATTAATAAACTACGAATCATTCCACTACCGCTAACTAGAGCATCAACTACGATAATGAAGTTAACAAATCAAGATTTATGAGTCTTGGTGGGAAGGGTGTGTCAGTTTTAGACGTGCCTTAGTCCTCTTTCAAACGAGGCGGTTTGGTTATTCAGCTAAGTTGCCCTGTTGTGTTTTCACTACAAGCTTCGCTTCTTTTAATTTTATCACTATACTTCTCACACCTCATGTTCCGTATCATGGGATTAACACGAATATCTTCGAATGCGGCTCACGTTCTCATCCCAAATGGGGTCGTCTCAACTCAAAAAACACTGCTCGGCATTTGTTCTTCCCAACAGTCGCCTAGTTGAGTCAAATGAGTTCACCACATGGAGAGCATTGCAGTTGCAACGTTGAGCAGTTCATTGAAGATATTCCTGTTGGTCCCTTGATACATGAGGTGTGAGGAGTAGAGCGACAAAATTAAAAGGACTGAAGCTTCCAGGAAAGTAGCACAACAGTATTTGAGGGAAAGCGCCCGTTTCACAATTTTATAACAACGAATAAATCCACATTTTTCTTTACTGGATTTCTTCTTTTTTTCATCTCTTTTTGTAGAATAGCAAGCACAAGAAGTGCTCCTGCTTCTTTGGGTTTTAACCTACTATTGAGAAGAGAGGTTGATTCCTGCTCAAGTTGCCTGGTATGAAGCCAACAAAGAAGTCTTCACACGACAGTAAACTAATTGAGAGTCAACCGGGCAATTTAGTTGAATAAACCAAACCGCCTCATCTGAAAGACAGTTTTTGAAAAGGCTCTAAGGCCGCTTTGGACCGACCGCTACATGACCTCCCAATGTCTTCAGGGCGGAATTGACCCTTGGTTCTAGAGCTGTCGCTCCTGCTCTTTTATATAACGGACAGTAGCCAAAAAAAGTTTAAAAAAACACCAAAAAAAGCGAATCCTTTTGTTTATATACATACTAGTTTTACACGCGACTTCGTCCTCGCGGGACCGGTACCTTCGTAATGCGATGCAAAGTGCATAGTACGGTTTTCTAATATAATGTCTCGTTTCTCAAATTCTTCTCTTCTTCAGTTCACGTGGTAAAAAATTGTCCATATGAACCCCTTAGGGATGAAATTTCAAAAAATCCTTTCTTAGCGGCTATCCATGTCATTATAGGAATGCATTGTTGAAATTTCAGCCCTTTAGATTCAACGGTTTGGTCTATGCCTTGTCTGACAACCACGGAACTGTTTTATGTGCATAAATAAGCGAAGTGCGTCTTGTTTGTTGTCTGCTCGTAACGGTCTAACGGATTTTAACTGTTTGCATATTCATAGAATAGGTCGACCTACACCGGGCATTGTAGAAGCTAAATATGTTTTCAGTTATGCCATTTTGAACAATCTTTTATGCCTGTTATATATTGATGTTACAACCGTTGCACAAGGACATTTCTTCGATTCAACTGTCTTCAAACCTCAAACATAAGTCTTTTAATCTTATAGTACTAAGAGTACAATTATTGCCTACTTCCATTAAAACAAATTATTATTTGTTTTTGTTACAAGATTGAGCCTTTTTGTTTTACTTCCTGGTAACTGTGAAAGGGAACAAAGCGTGAATCCAGGACGCATGCTCTGACATTCGTGCAGCATCGATAAAGCCTGCAACAGGACAGGAAGTCGAAAGGAGGACAGTCGTTCGTTTTTGAAAAGTCGTGCGCTTCTAAATATTCAAATGAAAGAAATAGGATTTCGTAGCATTGAGCTCAGAGGGAAGCGGGAAGGCCGTGCGCGTTGCGGAATAAAAAATCTCAAATAGGAATTTTTGGATTGTACTAGGCCGAATCTTATTGTTCTCGTCTGTTGTCCGTTAAAGAGTCAAAGTACAACTTGGGGTTCAGACGGAAAGGCCGATTCAGGATGCGGTCACGCTCTGCTCCGGAGTCGCTCATGCGTTGTGGTTTTTTTTCCCATTGTTATCACCGGTCCTTGAGCACCTTTTATTCTTCCGTTGCAGGAGGCGAACACCACCTTCAGCATCCTCCTGAACGACTCGACGAGGAGGCTGAAAGTCATGACTTGCAAGCTCGGCAGTTGCATTGAACGCGCGAGGCCGTACTACGAGTCGGTGGAGATCGCGAGAAAGGCGAGGGTCGAGTGCCAAAGAGCCGCTGTCGAATTCCAAAGAGCCAATGGTGAGTTGTTTTTTTTATTAATTAATTACAGTATTAAATATTAAGCTGAAAGCACGGCTTAAATAGCTAAAAATATGAAAGATAATAAAATTATCGATTGCACTAACGTCCACGGCTATATTTGGCTGGAATGTTTCAAATTATTTAGCATTTAATTAGTTTATACGAGTATCGCTCGCACATTTTTATGGAAGAAACATGGCGGGAAAAAATATCGAATTCTTCATTTTCTTAAAAACAATTTTTCATAAAATTATACCGTTTATACATTACTATCTAATAAATATATATGTTGGGTATATGCGCATATTTAAGAGTATGTGCATAGATAGTAAAATATTTATAAAATTCAGCGGAAGGAGAGTAACTAAGTAAATCAAGTAAAATTTCCGTAGGACACACAAACCCACACACACACCACAAATATTATATTAATATATTAATAAAAACGCTCTTCTTTTCTTACTTTCTCTCTCTTTCTTTCTTTCTCTAACTCTACTTCTCATTGAAGGACACACGCATACAACCCACTCACTGTACAAACATATACACCTATACACGTGCAAAACAGCGCATAATGAACTTAGCAACGAATAAACGCACGCATACTCTCTCTCTCTCCCTCTCTCCGTCTGTCTGTCTGTCTGTCTGTCTGTCTGTCTGTCTGTCTGTCTGTCTCTGTCTGTCTGTCTGTCTGTCTGTCTGTCTGTCTGTCTGTCTGTCTGTCTGTCTGTCTGTCTGTCTGTCTGCCTGCCTGTCTGCCTGTCTGCCTGCCTGCCTGCCTGCCTGCCTGCCTGCCTGTCTGCCTGTCTGCCTGCCTGTCTGTCTGTCTGTCTGTCTGTCTGTCTGTCTGTCTGTCTGTCTCTCTCC
>CM077106.1:21717565-21838867 GCA_039619505.1 Cimex hemipterus | reverse complement strand
ACCCCGCTGTGACTATAGTCCCGCAAGGAAGTACCATCGGTCCGATCCTTTATTCACGTATATTGCTGACGTCCCTACCCATCTTGACACATCCTCTTACATAGCTTCTTACAGGCTCACATAATCAAATGAACCTTGGCTAAAAAAGTGGCGTATATAATAAATGTAGAAAGCCAACGTAACTTTTACCCTCCGAAGTGGAATAATGCCACCACTATACCTACATCACATATCCCTTCCTATAAGTATGGTGAGGGATGGCGATAGTTAACCACGTCCGCTACCTTTAGCGACTAACTTTATCCCATACATGTCTAGAAAAGCAAGACTATCAAAACTGACGCTTCACAACAAACTACTTTTATAAGAGACAATAATTGAATTAAACCCATTTGGACATACGCATTGAACTGGGGGGTTCAACCATACATTCTAATTATTATCGCATCCACATTTCCCAATCCAAATGATCACAATGACCTTAAAATTCGTTTTGCTAAAGTTGTCATAAAAATTTTACAACAACCGTTCATTACACCCCAACCGTTAGTTTTAAACCTGACTCCTGAGCTTTCCTCAATAGTCCTACAAGATTGAAGTGGCAATAGCCTCGCGACCTGTTGGGCACGTAGACCGTAGAAAGTGTTATCGCCGGGTGATTCTTCACACGGCACAATGCTTAGTTTCAGATTTGTCTTAGTTTTTCATAGAGTAAAAATAAATACAGTTGAAAAAGAAAAAATCCCTATCTTTTCTGCACATGGCTCAAAAACCTTTTTAGGAATTTTGTACTATTGTGACTTAATGCGCCTATTGAAGTCTATGTAGTATGTGCTGAACGTTTCAAATTTCCTTTAGCTGAAATGGCCAGTATTAATCAAATTTGATTACAGGCGATATTGCAGGACCTGGAAAGTCAAATTTTTTCTGATGGTCATATTGTTTTCCACTGTTTTTTAAAATACGATAAGTTGTTTCTCTGGTATGTTCTGGTACTTTATAGAGTTTTAAATTTCAGAAATTCACCAGGCCGCCAAAGAAACGGTCGCCCTCGCCGAGGACCGGTTCCTCAGCAAACAGCACGAATGGACGTTCGACAACGCTTGGCAAGAGATGCTGAACCACGCCACGACCAAGGTGAGACGCCGACCTCGATCCCCGACCCCTTCAGATAAAAGTTTATTCCTCGGTAATTTTCCGCCCACACTTCCCTTGCCGAAACCCGGCCATCAATTTCGACACGAAACGCACTTAAAAAATGCCTTTGTGGCTTAGGCCTTAGAACAATTTTTTAACGAGTAAATCCCCGACCTTTCTGCAGGTCACTGAAGCTGAGTACAACCGGGCCGAAAAAGGCAGGGAGCACCAAAAACGAGCGACTCTATTCAACATGGCTGAGCAGAGGGTGAATATTTTTTACATATTTATTTTTTTTTTTTTTAATTTCTACAAATGATTATTAATGGGGAGGCAACAATCATCAAAGACCAAATTTTCTACATTTAGGGTAGTTTGCAACAAAACTTTATAATAAAGCATTGTTCGCATTTTTAATTGTTAGTGTTGAGTTTTCTAAGCTTCAATCAATTAGTGATCAGCCTTTAATTATAATTATAAATAGACAATCATAAAAAAATAATTGTGTTTCTATAGGATTTCTTTATTGAAACAGAAGCTTTCAAAATAGCGAAAAGATAAAATATTTGTTAAATTTTAAATCAATAATTTATTCGTAGAAAAAGATAATAAGAATAAATAAGAATATACTCATGCTTGACAAAAAAACTTATTTTAAAATTAAATGAATATTTTATTAGTGTTTTCTTTCTAACTGGCCTATCCCTTAATAATATGTTTGTTAGCTCTTTAAAGGTTGTAAGATCTCAGTTTGAATTTTTTTTTTTCATTTTTCACAAAATTATTTTTCTATTAGCAATATTTAATATACATTGTTGAATCTTCACGATTCTTACTGGTTTAATCTTGCCAAGTGAAAATAGGCAGACCAGATGTTCGGAAATGAAGCACACAGATTTCTCCATGTGGTCTGCTGCTGGGCGATGAACCCGTAATTTTGTTGTTACGGATCATTTCCGCCTGCCTAACCTCGTCGGGTTGGTAATTAGATGCAATTCTGACAAACCAATACGGCGAGGATATGCAGACCAAAATGATCGGTAAAGATCAAGTTACATAATAATATGTTATACAAATCAACAGTTATCTATTTAAAATACTTTTTTTTTATTGTTGTTATTTTTTTAACCTAGGTTTGTCATTTAGATTGAATAAACAAGGAGTCAATATTTATATGAGTAGGAAAAATAACAAAAATAAATAAAGTGAATCAACGGGAGACAGTGTGACAACACATAGAGATGGTTGAAAAAAATTCTAATGTAAATTTAAAAAAAAAAATTGGATTTTGGAAATGTTTGCAATGAAATAGTTATAAAAAAAAACCTTAGACTGAATTTTTCTGTTTTAGTGTTCAGCTATTGTTTGTATAAACTTCAACGTCTTGTAGAATATTTATCATTTTAAAATAAACCTCTCATTCCCTCATACAATTATGTTCTTTTGTTTCCTATGTTCAAATACGCTGTAGCTTGAATCTGTTTTATCTGTTAGATACGTTTGTGCTTATTGCCATCTTCGGAGGTTGGTCTGTCAAGCGAAAGTAGGAAGATCAGGATGACAAGAAACGAAGTAAACCGATTTAACATTAATATAATTCAGCACTTATTTTGTATCCTTGTTTTTTTTTTTTTTTTTTTTTTTTTTATCGTCCTGAAAATTGTTTTTTCTTTCGTGTTCATTTGACACTATAAAGGGGTCATTTTCTTTGTAAGAGAAAATACGAAAGAATGGGTAAAAGTGAGGCTAGGGACAACAAAGAAGCCTGATTTTTTGTTTGTTTTATACTCATGAATACTGTTGAAAACAATTCCATCCTGTCTTTGGCCCACATTTTCACCATATTTGGATAATTAATCAATTTAATATTAATATAAAAAAATATTTTTAATAAGCAAGCAAATTAATACCAATTGTAATAATAACTAAGAATGACAATTCTTATTTTTTAGTTTGAAAACTTGACAAAATAACAAAATAATAAAGTGAAAGTAGGAAAATCTTTGGAAATAGAATATTCTTTCTCCCATTCCTATGATGATGGTTGAAAATATTTCATAAATAATAAATTTGTCCTTAACTTTTAGCCATTGTTTGCAACAATGAAAAATTTGTAGTTGCTTCAAAAATTACTTCAGTAGTAAAAATAGAAGATGATCTCACTTCATTTTATATTTCTTTAATATTTTGTTTTTATTGTTCTTTCATTGGGATTTCACATGGTTGACATTAGAAAGTTAAATAACCAAGGTAGTCAATTACTTTTACACTTGGCTTGACCAAATAACAAGGAATAAGTAAAAGTGTGTCTGTGTGAGAAACAGAGAAGTTCGGCCTTTTCTCATTCCCATGAGGATGGTTAAAAACACAGGAACGTGGGAAACTTCACATGCATTCCTTTTGAAATGCTTTCAAGGATGAGAAACCACGGATGCAAATGATCTTTTGTGTGATAAGAGTGATGTAAACTAATTGTTTCTTACAGGATGTACATGTCATTGTAATTCTTCTTTTTTTCTTTTGCTCTTTTCTTTTTACTTTTTATAACAATGACTACTGAGTATTTCAAAATGCTTTAGGTTCTAAATCTCGAGGGGAAACTTAAAAGGAGTATTATAAAATCCAAACCGTACTTTGTGGAGAAAGAAGTTTGCCAAGGTCAGTTGGACGCTCAGAAGCGACGGATCGACCAAGTCCAAGCAGAGATCGCGAAAGCAAAGTCTGATTATTCCGCATCGCTTAGGAGACTTGAACTTATATCAGAAGAGATTCACTCTCGAAGAAAGGATAAGGCAAATAAAAATTAGCATTTTATGAAAATTATAAATTGTTACATTTGTATATTTTAACAGAGCGGCAGTGTAAGTCCTTCACCCGTTGGCCCGAGGGAACCAGGAGTGGGCGCTGAACTTGAGTGTGAAGAGAAAAAGAAAATTCCTTGTATAAAGAAAGGTAAGGCAATCGATTATTTTTTATTAATTTGTAAGTTTGATGGTTTATTTTTGTAGACATTCATCTTGAACGGAAGGAAGACGCCGATTGCGATGGCGCGGTTGGTAGCTGCTGGGATATAGAACAAGAAATGGAAAGGGCAGATTTACGCAGTTTGGGCAGTCTCAGCATGGCTACATCTTCTGCAATATCGGATAACGAAGAACTCGATATTGAACCGTTAGAAGAGGTGGGTTTGAACTTGAATTTTTTAAACACTTTGGGGATGGTACAATTCGACCGGTCTTGCCTTTCAACTGTTCAACTACAAAAAGAAATCAACCGCATTTTTATATTGCAGAAAGGGAGAATTCAAACAATCGTCAAACCGGAATTCGGTAAAGGGATAGAACATCAATTAAATACGCTAGTATTATGATATAAGAGCACTTTTTCTCCTTTACTCGTAAGTAATTTGACGTGCTCTTAAATTATTAACAAAACAACACGGATACTAACAGCATTTCTGTACTCACAGTCATGATTGATAGAGTCAATTGGTCTAATAATAGTAAAATTTATTTGTGGGCTTTTTGACCTGTCATCTCACTGACGCTGGACAATTTACTAGTAGCTAAGAGAATATAAAAAAACAATCTGAGTACATTACCTACAGCAATTTTTTTAAACATCTACATTTGAGATAGATCTTAAAGAATACATTGCACCCAGATTTCAATAACACTCATCTTAGCATGCATGAAATACTTCAAATTGCATGTCTGCCACGGAAACTCAACTGTTTTTAGTTTGAGTTTAATATTTGTTGTGAGATGGAGGAGGTGATGAACTTGTGTCTAGATCGTCTCCGATCATCCTGGTCTGCGAAACATCTCGACAGGGAAAACGAGCGAGAATAGGCAGACCAGGTTGATCGGACATAATAAAATAAAGACTTAACGTTGTCTTTGGGGTAATGAATCTGTAATTTGTCGCTACTGATCAGTTTGGTCCGCCTATCCTCATTCATGGTTTCAACGTTTTGTTATCTTCAGTGTTGGGTCTAGGTGAAGGAGATTTGGCTTCAGACATATTGAAGATGATGAAATGCCAAAATACATCTGACTGATGAACCTAGTGAGGTTAAGTGAACCAAAATGATCAGTAATGACGAATATAAATAACAAATAATTTGTATTTCGGGCATTTTGGCCCATCACGCTGGGCTAGTCTGTCAGATGCATTTCGGCAGTTTGCTGTCTTAAGTGTTTTGCCTTGGCGATTTTTTGAGAAACCAAGTCTAATTTGCCCAGACCCATCACTGTAGATGATAAAATGCCCAAATCATTCGACTGACGAAATCAGTGAGCTTAAGTAGATTGTAAGTAACAAATAATTTGTAATTTGTTCGTTACTGGTCATTTGGTCTAACAGGCTTGTCTGTTAGATGGGCTAAGGCAGTTTGCCCTCTTCAGTGTGGTGCTTGGGTGATTTTTGTGAAGTCAAACCTTCTTCACCCAGGCACGACACTGAAGGTATGAAATTACGTATTATTTTTTTTTATTTTTATTTTTATTTTTATCGTGAGATTTTGTTAGGTTTAATATATTTTATGCTTAAATTGGAGCTTAACATTTGTAACAAATGAAGTAGTGTGAATGTAATAAATTAAGATGAAAACATTTATTTTTAGTACTAACTCACTAAGTTGAAAGTTTACAACGTCAGCAGGGAATTTTGTGTTGAGGTTTGCACGGTGATGTAACTCGATCAACTCTGGTCTGCCTATTCTTGACACTTTCGTCCACAAAAAGTGGTGACACATGATAGTCCAAATAAGCAAAAATAGGGGCAGATCAGAATGATTGAAGGTGAAAAAAGCAACAAACATCTCAGCTAAAGTAGGTGGAAATTGAATATGTACGTATTTACTGTTAAATTGGTATTTGGCACTTAAAATTTATGTTCTGGATAATAATACGTGCAATAAAATATGGGGGAAACACAGATTGGCATGTCCAGGGGAAAAGTACGCAAAAAAAAATAAAAATAAATGTTTCATTGTGTACATACGCAAATTGTGGGCTAGAGGAAGAACTAATGGCTTGAAAAATGGATGGGACCCGTAGCATGCTTTCCCAGTCGTCTAAGCTTCTATTTGTAACGAAAATTTTCCGTTTTTTTAGGATTTGGAAGAATTGAGGCAAAGAGTAAGGGATTTGGCCGTGATCGAGGCACCTAAAGGAGGAGACGATTGGGCGACGGAGTTAAGCGAGGCGATATCCCGCCTTGACAACGCCATGTTGCAGCAAGAAGCCAACGAAGAGCTTAAGGCACTTGCAGTGAAAGCTTCGACACCAATAAGAAACCCAACTCCCGGTGCATCTGGAATTTAATTGTCCATGTTTTCATTTTATCCTTCTTACCTGATTGATCTAACAGACGAAAAACTTTATTCTCCCTTATATTTTGTACTTGGAAAATTGTATCTCTTTTCCTCGATGATGTGATTTTTTTAAAAGTAAATTCTTTTATTAAAAGAAAAAGAGAAAATGTGATAATTGACAAAAAACAATTATGCCTAATTTATCAATAGGCCAATGATCTGTTTTGTTTTTGTTTAGCGATTTCAAATTAACAGTTGAAAAATTTATTATACATAGTTTTCTTTTCCTCTGACATCGGTCAGCTTATTTTTGTAATATTTTAAAAGAGAAAATAGTTGAAGCTTTAAGTGTTAATTTATTAATGTATTAATAGGATGTGATATTTATTTAGGTTGTTGTATTTGAATTGAAAATTTCAGAGCTGTAGATTGTAAATAACCTACATTTTTCTCCGTTTTTTTCCTTTCCTTGTATATGCTGGAAAAACAAATCTTGCCTTAATTTTGTTTGTTGTGCCATAATTTTAAGATTTTTTAAAAAGTTTTCTTGAAATCAATTTCCAGTAACTTTATTTAAAGTATGTACGTAAAAAAATTACGACTCCTTATTAAACTTGTTAATGTGTAATAAAGTTGTAACAGGAGATATTAAAATGAGGTAATAAAATGTGTAATTGCTGAGGTGTGTTTTTGTGAAACCAATTTCCTTATAATACAGTCCCTAGTCCACGGAGGGCAGGTCTAGAAGGAAATTGACAAATTTAGGAACTTCATATAGGTCGTACTAGGCTTACACATGGAATTTGTTGGTGGGAATGAGACCTCATGCCCATTATACATCAAGAGAAAAAAGATCGAGCATATTTTCCAATGCAGAAAACTACAAAGCTAGCATGATGAGCTCTACTTAGTCCCTGCTGACCTATGCATGGCAATGGGCATGAATTAGGCCGTAAATTTAACATTGATTGAATTTGTGAAGCTTTGCCAGTACTGTAAGTAACAAAGTAACTATTTGTTTAGAGAGGACAAGTTGACTGTCAGGAAACAGCAGAAAGGCTGTGACGGAGGTAAGTGAACACAATTTGAGAAATGACTGTTGTGAACCAAGATGAGTTGAATAAATTTGACTGCGTAAGAACAGCCCTATGCAGAACAAGTGACTATTGAGTTGAAAGCAGTGATGAGTCAAATAAGAGTTGAGTGATGACTCGAGCTGCCTGATGCAAACGAGCGACTATTGAGTGTCTCGGAAGCAGTGTCTAAGGGGGCTTAGTCAGACATGTCAACTTTCAAGGACTGAGATGAGTCGAAGCCTGATGCAGAATGATCAGCGGTCGAGTATCTCAGAAGTAGTGGAAGAGAGCTCAGTTGGAAGCGTAGTCACAACTTCCTCGGTGGCTTAGCTAGCTAGAGCCAGAAATGAGGCATCGAGTGAGATGAACTTGAATAGAGCCAAATGTCAATTTCCAGGAGGCAGTGGAAATTAGTAACTTGAAGTTGGTGAAGGATGTGGAAATGTAGGCAAGAGAAGTATCGATGGACTTGTGTAGCTTTTGTTTCAAGACAATTTTCAGTTAAGTCAGTCCAGTAAAGTATAAAAATAAACGTTTATGAATATATTGTTGTACCTTCTCTCCAAACAAAAATTATTTAAATAAATGCGCTAAATGTCCTATTACTTAGCATGTAGAGCGTCAGCACTGCTTACAAGAGTTTTAAATTGTATAATGTCGTTAGGAGTTGGCATGAATGTTAATTAGCAGCACAAATGAAGGTATCCTCTACTGAGGAATATCGAGCTCTGAGGGTCATGTTTGGGAAGTGAAGTAATTTATTAGCGTGAATGGGGTTTAAACCCACATTAAGGAATGTCCAGTACCATGAAAATGGATGTGTACTTCTGGCAGCGTTGAGGGGTGTCCTTTATGTCTGTTAGGGTCCTCGACACACTCTGGCTTACCAGCTGGAGCCAGGAAGCATTGAAGTGAAAATCTATAAAATCTTTGTGCTATCTGGTCCTTTTATTGGTAGTTTAACAACCTGAGATGACTTCAAGAGATTAGCAAGTTAATAAGACAAAACAAAAATTTGAGTTTCCGTGGGAAAGACAGACTAAAATAAATAAAATGCAGAATTTTCTGTTTTATGTGCACAGGGATAGAAATGACCAATAGGTTATTGGAACATTAATATGTACTACTTGTATTACAAAAATTTTACTATAAATTCTTAATAGATAAAATTTTAAACGTCTTGTCCTTCGAACTGGATTATCCAACTACAAATTTCCCAATATAAAGGAAATCGCTTTCAGATAGGTCAGAATTAAGATTCCACTCTAGATTTTGCACCTTCATAGTACCTACCACTTCAGATTGTTTTTTTCCAACAGACCAAACATTTTGAACAAAATTTTAGACTACCACTTTTTCTTGAAAGTAATGGGGGGGGGGGCTGAAGTGAAATAGTTAGCAATAAAATAATAACCATAAAACTGCATGAATTGTGATCCCAAGGAAGAATTGAACTGCTTGTCTCAGGATGCCAAAGTATGAAAACGGTTTATTTATATTTTTATTAGTTGTTATTTAAATACTAAAAATTGGTACTCATTATCACTTAATTTAAAATAAAACATAGTAAATATAAGCTGCATAAAATAAATATTTTTAAAATCTATACAAATTTGAAATTATTCGTTAAAATTCGAATTTATGAGGGAGTTTGTGAGCAAGGATGTTTTTGAATAACGACAACGTTTTCATACATATAGTGATATATTTTCTTTTATAAACATCAAATCGGAGGGAATGAAAAAAAAAGCACCCCGCCCTCGTATTCAACAAGCGCGGTTTACATTTTTTTTTTATTACCTCCTGCACATAAAATATCTTTGGTATCGAATAGCTTAATGATACATCACTTAAGACTTAGAGCCACAGTTACAAATTTATATATGTATGTTATATTAAGTATAAAATTGTTTTGTTTTAACATTATAGTAAAAATATACAAATTAAAGTTGCTTAACGCAGACTTTTAAGTTGAATAAATAAATATACATATGTATTTAAAAATGAATTATCTTACAAGTATTAAAAAGACTGGTGTTGACCATTTTTTTTTTTTTTTTCAATTTAAAAAGAGAGCAAATGAACATTTTAAACTTATTTACAAGCATTGGCATTGTTATAAATATAATCAACAACAATTAAAATACACGAAAGTGTCCTTTTCAGATAATAACAGATAATATTTTTTTTCCTTTTGTTGTAAATAAGAATGTACAAATGTAGCACCAAAAACATTTGAAGAGAAATTGTTATAACAGCGACCAGGATAATACAGTTTAGTATTTCAATTAGCATGCAATTTGCGTAGTAACATCTAAGCTGACACAGACATTAAATATTGGGAGAAGTACAACAACAAAAAAACCAACGCAAGGAAATGGAAATAATTAGGACATCCACGTTATTATATACATACATTAAACAGTGAATATTTACATTGAAGAACTACATCTTTTTTGTCTTGTCTGTCTCTTGATGATTTAGCGAATATCAATTTGATATTAAATTAGGAACAAATAGTTGAGGAATCAAATAAAATTTTCTGGTAGAAAAGAGAAAAGACTATCTTTATCACACAACCGAATCCTCGGCCAACAGACTTTGCTCATCCTGTTAGATTTCATAGAAAACTAAAAGGGAATACATTTAAAATGTTTTTCACGTTTAAAATATGGTCTTATCGTATTCATCTATTAGCTTGGTTTTCAAACTTTTTTTGTAGTGATGCTACTTTAGAGTTGGTCCTCATGATGGGTACTGCTTTAGGTTTAGGCACGACGGCCGGCCTGTTGCCCTGGGGCAGTCGCCCGTTAAGGACTTTTTTGGGTTCTTCTTTATCTTCTTTGCTTGAAATCACGTCTGGTGATTTCAACCCTTCACACGATGAAACTATGTCCGGTTTAACTAATTTAGCCGGTTGCTTTTTATCTTTTGACTGAGCAATGCTTAAGGGCTTTTTGTGCACTTCCAGACTCGGTGGGGTTTTCGTCCTCTTCAGTGGTGGTTTTTCCTGTGCTCTGTAGGCGTTTGCCAACGGACCACGGTGAAGGGCGCTATTATAAGGTTTATAGGGAGCAGATGTGTCAGGTACCCTGATTGGCTTGACTTCGGTTTCTATCGGTTTGGACTGAGTACTGATTGGACTCATATAACCTGAATTAGATGAACTAGAACTTGCAGAAGAGCTAGATTTTTGTTGATTAGGAGAAATATCACTCCATGATGTATTCATATAATCTGATGATTCTTCATCAGTGCTTTTCTTTTTCTTCTTAAGAGTGGAAGCTGAATAAATGGACTCTGTGTTCCTAGCTTCGATTTCTGACACTATTTCGTTCAAAAGCTCATCTGCAGGCTCTAAAGATTTAGGATTTGCTCTTTGTTCGACAGGACTTTCCTCTATTACAGCATAAATATTTTCTTTTGGGCTGTCATCTTCTATCTTTGCAAGAGGAGCACCCTTGACGTTGACATTAAGGCAATCATCATACGATGTTTGAATATTTTTGGTAGAATTTGGAGGCATAGGAGGTGGTGATTTCGGTCTTAATGCTGTTGGAATACTATTAGGTCTTTTATTTTGAACTCGCATTGAACCAAAAGTTGGTAGTTGTGGTCGCTTTATAGGCTGTTCCCTCATGCTCTGTGCTCTTGATATTTCAACTGAAACTGTCCCTTTGGGAATTTCGATTTCAGTTTGTGGGATTGGATCTGAAATTTCCAGATTCCTCAGTTTCTCTTTATCCAACCTCGGCCTCTGATTTTTATCAGATTTTTGCCCTCTCATGAAAGAAGCTATTCTCGTTAGCGTCGGGTGATCTTTTTTCTTTTCTTCGACACGGTGTTGCTGCATTGGAACTTTTGGTGCAGGTCTGATAGGTGATGCCATCCTTGGCCTTTTGTCCATCAGCTCCTGGGCAGTGTAAGAAGTGGTGCCTTCAAGAACAGGCCTTGAAATAATAGGCCGTTCATCATTCGTCTGTACAATCGGAGCTGATGGAGCAGGGCGGATAGGAACAGGTTTGGCCTGAATCGGAGTAATGCTAAAACCTTTAAACTGGCCGAGGAGTTCGTTTCGGACCTCTGTTGAATCTTGCTTAGGAAGAAGCGTGGCTCTCGAGTGGTCGACGTTCATGGGCCCTGAAATCTCCATTGGTTGATGTCTACTTCCACCATTTCCAAGGTGATTATGTTTCTTTTCAAATCTGAGAAAACACAAAAAGCATATTTACATTTATATTCCCCCAGACAACATGAAAACATAAAATTTTCAATTCCAACACGTATATTTTTTATGTAAAAAAATCTTGCAGGAATTTTTATCTGTATGTTGTGTGACAAATTTTTTCAGGTTCAAACATATAAAGCATATTTTACTTAAAATTTATGTACACACTGCAACTAATTTACTGTAAAATATTTAAAAAGCAGATATTCATTCATGCATATACCAGAATGAAAAACCTCTTAAATTTAAATAAATAATGATTGATTTAGTTTATTTCTTATTGATTTACAAGTAGTTTCTTGGAAAGTTTTATCAATTTTTTGTAATGTTCAAGTTACTATGATTACTTATTAGTTCTCTTTTTAAAATTGGTTCTATCTTTAAAAGTTAATGAAATAAAAAATATTTTAGAACATGACACCTGATAATTAATTTGGGTCAAAGTGAAAGTAGAAAACTTGAGCAAAAGACTTTCCATTACTAAAAAGGGCAAGATATTTTTCAGTCGCATAACAAAATAGTTTTAAAGCATGCACATATTAAATAGATATTTTGGTATTAAACATTAATTACTTTTTTAAATTTGCATTTAGCAAATCCATTGCCTGTTTGCTTGTTGTGGATATCAAATGTGAATTTGAAATTTCCAGCTTGGGCCTAGCGTATTCAGCTTTGATGCTATATTTTTTATAAGGCATTTTGTTAATTGTGTTATTGGCATTGGCCGGTACCATGTAAATGTTATTGGGATGGTTTTCGGCTATTTCGTCATAGATCGGTTCCTGAGTTAAAGGAGGAGGTAGTTTATGTACGTACATTGTCTGACGTGGCTTCTTCCCGAAGACTTTGTTCCTCTTGATGTAATAGACGAACAGAGACGCTAACGCGATTCCAGGAACAATTCCGAGGAAAATGATGTAGAAAGCGTTTATGACTTCACGACGGGCTAGAAACAAAATGAGAATAAATCGTTAATGACATTCTGGGTTAGACCTACTATAATCTAATATTTATTGGCTAAACAAATTTTATCTTCTTTAAATAATTTTTTTCCCAATTCATATGGAAGAGAACAAAATTTTCGATTTTATTGGGTTTTTGGCAGTATAAACTGATATTTCAAGTTGATTTTTTGATTAAATATTTAATTATTAAAATAAAATTAAAAAAATACAAAAGTTAGCTGTTTTCAATTGGATTGTACAATCTGAAATTATAAAGATAAAAAACAAAAATGATAAAATTTACATTTTTATAATAAAAGTATTAGTAAACAGTTTTAAACTTTAATTTGTTCAGCTTCGGAGATGTGCGTTTGTTTGTTTTATGTATATATTTTTATAAGTGAAGATAAAATTTGATTAGCATCTAAATATTGTAAAAATGAAATTCCATTTCATTTCAAAATAGTGTAAATAGCGTAGAATTTTATTAACTAGTTGCTGCCTACTTTGCGCTCTGCCAAAAGATTATTAATAATTGTTTGCGAAATGCCAATTTGCCTCAAGCCAAATATTGAATTAAAATTGTTTTTACAATAGTAAGTAGTCAAAAGAAGTAAACTATACAGATGCAGGAAAAAAATCTAAGTTCATCTACATATTTTACATCTTACACACCCTTTATTCGGCAGCGCACAGCAATTGGCCCTTTGGAAATAGAAAGGAAATCGAGTTTAAATAACTATTTCAGAATTGTACAAAAGAAACATTGAGGAATCTTTGTCGGAGTTTATTTGGTAAAAGTGGCGATTGTTACCGTTTGGTTGGGTAGCTGGGCCACTGTCTTCCGAACCGCCCGTTCCGGGATCCTGGCAGAACGGCGGCGCGTATCCAGGGTTGCAATGGCAATGACCAAGACTGTTGCAAACGCCGTTTCCGTTGCAGTTGTTTTTACACGCCGTACCAGCGGTAAGGGATTCGACGGCGAGGCATTTTTGACCCACACACATCTGAAAAATTCAATTTGATTCAATTTAGGTTTTAAAATTTATGAAAGGGCTTAAGGGTACCTTTCCCTCTGCACATTTTGCACCATCAGGCGCTAAACCTGGATCTACTTCGTTTAGACCCAAATCGACGATAACTGTCCTACACGGTATGACGTTTTTCCCAGCATTGATAAACGAATGGCTTAATATTGAGACTGACTCCATTCCGAACTCCAATCTCTCATTGAGATGCATGCAGTGAAGCATACCACAAAATATATGTCTGAAAATAAGTAAATTGTAATATACCATCAAACAAAATGATAGATATGCTGCTTACTCATCGTAACATTTAATATAAGACTGATTTAATCTATTATATCCACAATTTCCATGGCGAGTCCCTTTAGTGTTAAATTGGTAGCAGCTAAAGTTGGAAGACTTTCCACTCGGGCCCCACAATAGTTTACATTGATCATTATGACTCCGACACTCCCCCTTAAAAATAAAACAATTTTAAAATTATGTAAGGCAAACTCATATAGTTGAATATTTCAATGAAATATCTCACTTTGTAACAAAACGCTTCCCTTCTTGAACAACTCTCTCCATCCATTTTGTAAACATCGTTTGGACAATATTCCGACTCTCCTGTGCAGTATTCTGGCAGGTCGCACTCATGGTCGGCAGACCTGACCATAAATTTATTAATTAAGATCAAGATTCAAGTTTTTTTTGTTTTTTTAAAGATGAAAGAAGTAGATTCACCGGCACATGTGACCTGCTGTCTTAGGATGGCAGGTTGAAAGATCGCAGCATTCTCCAGTCGCACATGAAGCATTCGAATGGAGCATGCAAGTCGAAGCGTTGCAACAGGGGTTAGTACAACGATCCTTGAGACCGCAATCGCACTGTTCTCCGGGTTCAACAAAACCATTACCACAAACTGGACTGTCAAATAGGCTGAAAAAAAAATTGTTTAACTCTGCCAGTATAGGATAGGCAAAATTTTTTAAAAATACCTTTCTGGCCTATTTCTTAGGCAATAATCCATCCCATGCTCGAAAGCTTCAGCTAGATAACGCAAGCTACACGAGCTCCAATGAGTAGGGCATTCAGTACTAGAAAATGAAAAATTAAAAATTAAAATATATTAAGATATCAGTCAATAATGTGAAATATTCACCTTGAAGAAGCAGCCATTATACATCTATCGTCTGGACAGTCGCAAGCTTTTGTGTCATGCTCCATGCCAAAGTTGTGCCCCATTTCATGAGCGACCGTAGTGGCCACGAGGCCGACGACCGGGCTGTGGTCCATAGAGACACCGCCGCTGAATTCAAACGTGCACATCGGGCCTTTCAACGCTTTTCCGACGACGCCTCCTTCAAATTGGACCCTCCTGGAAATAGCATTCTGTCATTATCCATTCGCCAAGTCATTGAATTGTCTTCCTTACGTCAAAAGTTGGGCATTATCATTCGGGTGGTCTTTGACAAGCCTCCCTCTCCTGTAATGAAGAAAGTTGGTCAATGTCGTATCTCCTTTGGTCGAAAGTTCAATCTCATCCAATTCAGTCCAGACCACGACACCGACAAGAGCAATGAATATATTCAGGGGCATATACAGCTATAAAATCAATAACAACATTTAAAATTTTTTTAAAATTTTTATTAGTTTATAAATATTATTCTCACTGAATTTATGATATTTCCTAGATCCTTTGTATGTGCATGGACAGTATCTAGATTTTTGTTCATCGCTTCATAAAGTTTATTGTCTACGACTAAAACTAGTTCAACATATCTAGACCTTTTATTTGCGTTGTATGGCCCTCGGATTGATTGAAGACTTCTCTTTTCCTATAATCAAATGTCATTATGAAACAATGATATAAAAATAACAAGTTTAAGGTAACAATTTAACACAAACTCGGTTCGCGTGATGAGATCGCTCATAGAAGTCTAAAATGTCATACGGAGTCCCTTCATATCCTAAACAAAGGAAACAAAATACAATTAACATATTTAATTATAATTAATTACTGAAATAGATAAATCCTGTTTTTTTTTATATTTTTCACATACATTTGCTGTGTTCATATTTTAAATAACAAAGTATTTAAGCAATTCAATAATTCATTAAACAAATGAAACATATCATACAAAGAGCATTATAACTTTAATGATTTAGAAAATAAACAATTTGTTCATCTCGACTAACTTTGCAAGCAAGTCTTTGAAAAGGTCTATTCTTTATTCTTTAGGCAATCATTCGCTCGTGACTGAGTTACTGGAGGGAAAAGTTCTGGCTTTTGTTGAAAATTCTTCACGGTCTTGCTTGGTTGTGAATTTTAACCATGGAATTTCATGAGCAGCAAAATAGTAAAAACATTCTGTATACATTTAGTTATCGAATCAGTTTTTTTTCTTTTTTGTAAAGCAGATGGATTGGGATAATACTCCGTACAATGGATGGACTAAGAGTACGTTGGAGGTTTCAGATACCAGGCTTTGATGAATTTCGGTGAATAAAAAAGAAAGATTGGGAGAACTTCCAGGCATGCCAAGTGGTGAAACTTCTTCTATATACATTTCAAAACCCAGTTTTGGTCTGACTATTATCTCAAATCTCAGAAGATATTTTTGCTCGACACATCAAGGCATATTTATACAATTTCAAAAGAAGAAAATATCAGACTTCAGTCAATCATTTGAATACAAAATTTCTTTTCAAAAAACGCGCTGTCAAGTCACACATTTGCCACGAAATTGAAGGAATCAAGCTTCTTTTATTCCTATTTTTAGGGATGGACCTTTCTTCTGTGGACCACCGCCATAAGGAAGTTTTTCTTCAAAACCACACCATCACATCATACAATTTCCATTACATTGCCAAGTCCTGACCTTTCACCTTTGGACTACCTCTTCTAAGCAATAGCCAATTACTTCAAGAGACACAACATGGAATACACAGGGAAACATGAAACTTGCCAAACAAAATCCAATCTGTGAGCCTCCAAGACATAAATTTATATTACCAATCAACAAGTAGGTATTAATTAAATTATTTTACAGCTTACTTCTTTTAAGGTTACACACTTTTACAATTATAATTAGTACAATATGATTTTTAAATTCGACAATTTACAATTTTTTGACTTCACTTTGATCACTTAGGTTATTATTATTATTAAAATTCATCTAGCATTTATTTTATTATTACTATGTTTTTCCTATCTTACTAAATTTTTTTCCAACATAGGCAAGGATATTGTCAATGTGCTTTAAATGCCTGAATATGTCGATAATTTAATTATTAATGTATATGTTGGGATTTTCTATTATAGTTAATCATGTGATAAAAAAAGACTATATTCGCGCATGTTTTGACGATATGCTTCTTTTGTGATGCATAGTTTCAATTATGAATACTTAAAAGGAGGAAAATCACAACAGAGTATTATGTCTTTGAAACGCACTCCTTTTATTTATGAAAGACACATATTGAAAAAGTTAAGAAAAGCTGGAGTTGTCTCAGGGTAAAAATATCGATTTCGAAGTTCCAAACAATTTCTGTTTGTTGAAGATGAAATTGACAAGGAGGGAATCGGAAGTCCTGATCTCGTCCTGGAACGGGTGGAAGGAAATTGAGTTTTTCGGCCCGTAAAGATAGAAGTCGGCCTCGGTCGAGATTATTGGGACAAACGGCCCTTTCGAAGATTGATGCCTGTTTAAGGCGCTACGTTAGGCAAGGACCGTCTGGACCCAGGAGAATTGCGTGACTTCCTTTCCGCTAATTTCACGATATTCACAGACGGGGGGAGGGGAGTGGAAGAAGAAAAGATCGATAGGCATCCGATAGGTTTGCACTAAATCCGTCAATGAATCAACAAAAACCGTTAATACAAAAAAGGAGATTAAATTGCGGGATCGTAAATCCCAAACCTACACTGCGGCCGATAACATTTTTTCCCCTTCAATGATTAATCAACAAAGGGAACGCCGAGAAAATTTATGTTAACTGTACAATAATATCTAATGTTCATAAGAAGCAGGGAATTTTATCGGTATTATCTTTTTAAGGTCAAACATCCGTGCACTACTGTAAATATGGAGCAGTCGAAATCTAATACAGTTTACACACAAAAACCAGAGTAGTAAATATATTAAAAAAAAAAAAAATAAAAAAATGCTGTAATACAAAAGAAAAATAGTTTGGGAACGTGACTTTTGTAATTATTAAATAATAATAAAATCAAACGTAGCCGGAATAAAGTACCCCTGAGCGCCCTTTTATGATAATATCATACATATTGTATAAAATAGAAATATAATTGAACATCATATTAGGTTCGACATAAAACAATTAAATAAATTTATGTAATAGGGCGACAGTAAAATAGTGAAATTCGTATCAAATTAAGATTCAAACAATCCAGTTGTACAACAGTACTTTTTAATACATACAATTTATTATATACCGATATATGTACATCTGTTTCTGTTTGTATATACACTCCAAAGTAACTATTTTATATATATACAACATTCATTATCGATGGAATTGACGTTTATTTTATCTTTAATAGTTGCTATTTTCTTAAAGTTTATAAGGTCAGGGAAAAATTTATTCTTCGAGCGTTTTAAATTCCTTTTGTTTATTGGACTTGTTAACCTTCAATAAACCAAGTCTGTCATAACGGGAAAGGTGAACAAATATCGCGCATTTAAGGCATAAAACGATTTTTTTTTATGTTTAATGACGAAATATGCGATCGATTTGTGTTTCTACCCAAACCAGTTGAAAGGGTTGACTTCTGCTTCAAGGGAAATCATCTTTGTCTTAAAGGGAAATTTAATTCCTCAGACAAACGGGATTGAACGTGACATCAATTGATTCGGTAAGAGAAAAGTTAAGTCAAGATTTACCCCGAGAGCCTGTCTTTGTTTATTCATGACACTCCCTAACCTGTTTTTATTATTTTCTATCAGTGCATTTCGTTTAGATTTTCATTTTTTACAAATAATTTTCAATATAAAAAATTCAATATATATGAAATCACCTTTATTCTGAGTTTATACGGTTTTTTTGCTAGATCAACTCAAGCGATTCGTAACAACTCCGCGTTGCAATTTTGACGGAAGTTAATTTACAAAATCTTCAGTTTTTTTATTTAGTGCAAACCGAAAGTCTTTGGGGACAAGTCAAGGAAGGGAAGGATAATCAAATTCGTTCTCTCGGCGTTAACCCGTGGACCCTTTCATGTCTAGAATTTCTCAAAACTTTCTTGAAACTCAATTCTTCCTGTCTTTCGAACTAGAATAAGTGATAGAGTCGCCGCCCTTCGCCTCCTCGGGTTGAAGACCCTCGGTTTTACTTCAATTTTTAAATGTCGAATAAGCAATTTTCATTTTCACCGTGGAAAGTAAGTAAACTCTTTTTAAAAAGTCCTAAGTTAATCCAATCCCTAAAGGCAGTGCTTTTGTAATGAACGTTTCGTGCAGAAACATTGAGATTTTGCTGTCCATCTTTTAATTGTGTAGAAATATAGATTAAACCATCGATAGTTAATAACATGGAAACGGTTTATTTAGTTGATCTTATTCAAAGTTTAACTATTGAGGTTAGATGGTATCAAAACATCGATGTTTTGACGATGATGTTCGATCGGCCAATACATTCGATGTTTTGGTGTTGAACTTTACCTCTTTGATGGATTGGAACATCGATTAGTCATTTTCCTATTTTCGATATTCTGTTGTTGGTATTTGTTGGACCAATATATCAAAATTTTACTGATCATCTTTGTGATATGTGGCTGTTGACATGAATATTTTCTTGTTGATATTCGATGGATCAAACCATTGATGTTTCTTATTGATTTTTGCCTCTTTAATGGATTGAAATATCGGTGTTTTGGTATAGTTTTAGAAATATTCTTGTTTATTTTGGATATTTTGTTGGTCGTATTTGATGGACCGTCATAAATGTTTGGCTGTTCGCGTTTGGTATTCAGCTGCTGATTTATGATATTTTTTTGTTGATGTTCCATCCATTAAAACATCCATGTTTTGAAGTTGATGTTTGATCCTTTGCTTTTCATGTTCGATAAATGGAAACATTGTTGTTTCGATATTAATTTTCGATATTATTTTTAATATTTTGTTTTTGATGTTCGCTGAATCAAATCATCGATGAATAAACATAGAGCACAGAATTAAAACAATCGATTTCGACATAATCATCGAGCACAAACTTTAAACAATCCATTTTACAGTATTAAAAATGGAATCGCCTATCGATGGAACAACTACGATCAAGACAAAACAATCCATTTAGATAATATCGGTCATCGATAGATAAACATCGAACACAAATTAAAATAAATCGATTTTGAAACTGAAGATTTTCCATTGAGGAGTAATACGAGTAGGAGATAGTCTGAAGAAGCTAGGTCAGGACTATAGGTTGAAGCATCTTTCCATCCGTATTTTGTTAAGATTCTTTTTTTTTTTGTACCTGTTCATTAATAAACATTGACAATTGTACGTTCCAATTTTACTTACCACAGGTATGGTTTGTGGTTAAATCCGCGTGATCGTATATTAAATGTTCCCCTATTATATCTCCATAGTTGCTGGGCGATTTTTCAATATACCTCACATTCTTGCCGTCGTGAATCATCCCCCTGCCAAATAAATTCGCATTGTTGATAATTAACTGTAAAAATATTAATCAATTAATAAGTCGTACCTTATACCGTTGCAAGTAGAAACGGCCGCCCAGGAAGAGGGCATACCTCGGACTTTTCCATGATAGTGGCAAAGTTCAACCTCCTTGATGAAAAGAAAACAATTGTATTAGGGATGGTATACATCGAATTAAGGTATTTGGCATACGTAAAAATACAGATAAATATCAATCATTAAAAATAAAACATAACGCATCGAATTTTTAACAGCCTACATTTATGATAATTTCGTAGAAAAAAGAATTGTAGAATCTCTAAAAACACAAATCAATCTTTTCCAGCTGTTATCTCGAGTTCAATAGACTAACTTATCACACTCATTAATTATTGAGAATTCTAATCTTGAAACTTGTATAGAAGATTGAACACTTCTAAAGAATGTAACAAAGTTTGATCGTATATATTTAACAGTCCAGCATCATTTTTGTAAATAATTCAACAACATAACGACCCCGTAGTGAACATTTTAATAATAATACTCATCTAACTTTCATGTACGACTCTATAGAATATTGGGTTAACTGCGTCATTATTAATTCCTTTTGTAAAAGTCTTAACAATCCCCCAAGGTAAAGTATGTTTTGCCTGTTTGAGTTTTTCTAAAAGGCTGTTATGAGTTGTTTAGAAAGAGTAGGTTTTCATATAATTCAAAGCTGGAATGCTTATATTTCTACGTCTCACTAAAATGCACCGTACAATTAGTAAGTTAAAAACATTTAAAAGTATTTCGGCCAACAATATTTACAAGCTGGGCTTTAACACGCGGATCTAAACGTAAAATACGTAACAAACTTTGTAAATAAAAAAGATTTACGTGCAAGCGCAACAACTGGAATAGGCTGGGAAACGTGAAAGTTACTTATTTTTACAAACTCTTCTAGTTCAACAATTTTTTGAAAGGATGTAAAACGGTAGATTCGTTTATGCATTTAACGAATTTTCTTTGTTGACAATTTGGATATATCATATTTGACGAGAATTTTGCTAACGAACATTTTTATAAGGGTTCAAAAAATGTAAACATCATAGCTATAATTTAATTTTGGTGTTTCAAGCGAAACATAATAAACACGACGTTTAAAAAAATCCTATTCTTCTTGTCTTCGTTCATGAAACTCCTGTTTTATCCTTCTGGTTTTGTCTTGTTATATTATTACTTATTCGAAAATGTAAACATTTATTAATATTTTAAAAATGTTACAAAGAAACTATAAAAAAAGTACGAAAAATGTATGAATGAACCCTAACGAAATTATTGGAACAGTTCTATGAATAAAGCACGCTACAATATTTAAGAATTGCACGAATGAAACCAGCGACAATTTCATCAATGAAACCAAGTATTGACCAATTCTCCGAATGAGACATTCTAAAATGTTGAATATTCGTACGAATAAAACCAGCCACAATTATTGAACAATAATATCAATGAAACTTTCTAATTTTTTTTTTGACTGGGGCTTCCGACATCTAGGTCATTTCAGCCCCAACCAAGTCTATATTCTATTTACCCTTTCAACCAATACATTCATACACATATGTACATCCGTACAGTACTCTCATTCCGTTTGGTCGGTGGAGTATTCGATATTCCTCCATCGACCCCGAACACATTCTCTTACGCACTTAACGTTCGTGGGGCGATGTTGAAGTTATATTTCACCTTCACCCTTTCGCCATTCACGCTAATAAATACACACACTTAGACAAAGATATAGGCATAAGACGTATTATATATGCAATTAAAAAAAAAAAAAAAAATCCCCTAAAAAGCGAAACAGGGTACCCAAGAAACTCGCTGAAGGGCCTAAGTACCATTTTCAGTTTGGCTGGCATGCTTACACGCCCCCTGTAGAGAGCCAAGATATGCATGTTTCCAGTATGTGGGACATCGAGCAACCGCAAGCTGCGCGGGCTTTGGCCCAAAAGCAGGTCTCCTTGTGTCAAGCGCATATGGCCAATTCTCAGTCGGGTGAGGACGATCCCTCTTGTCCTGTCAGGTTCTCCGAGGGCTATCTACTCGCAAGAGCTCTTTTAGAATTGTATGTATGAAACATATATGTATTGAACAATTACTTGAAAAAACTTGTTACAATTGTTTTTATAAATATTTTTTATTACAATTATTTGAGTCTTGTAGAAAAAGTTGTCCAGCTACAATTATTTAATTCAAACCTTCTGCAATTGTATGTATGAAACATGTAAGTATGGAATAAACCTGCTACAAGAATTGAACAATTCTACGAATGACACTTTTTACCAATATTGAATATTGGACGAATGAAACCTTCTACAAGGTTTGAACAATTATGTAATTCGAACTTTCCACAATTGTATGTATGAAACATTTAAGTATTGAACTGTGTTATAAGGCAGTTTTGTCATCATGGAGAGAAAGAAATCCATGACCTATTTATAAGAGTTGTCCAACTTGAAATATATCCTTTAATATAAATGTTTGGCCTGGCAGGTAATTAGTATATAATGTTATTAAACCTAAAATGAGAGATATATGATTTCAGCGTCATCTACGAAGCACACGTCAATCAAAGCAGTTAGTGATAAAAAGTGCTAATTGCGTCGTTAATCTCACCCTCCCCCCCTCGGGGACTTTATCGGGAAAATACCTTCGCGTACTTTTCCAAGTCGTAATTTTCGGAAGTCGGTGTCATTCGTTGTAAGAGCGTGATTTGTGTCCGCGCAGATAGAATTGTTCAGATGGAAACTGATAATCCGCCGATCTCCCGCCGACTTCCGGCGGTATGGATGAATACGAAAAGAAATAATTACTTTTCCGTTTCTTTTTCGATTAACAGCCGTCACAAAACGTCGTTTAAAGAGAATAGTTTAATTGTTCCGATTAATCGAGAGTGACTCGGAATAATTAAACAGAGATCGATCCGAGAGAGGGAAAGTTTATGAAAGCGATTTTAAAATGGTAGGTCGGGCCTTTGTAAAGCGATTTTGTCAAATGAGAGTGTTAAAAGTAGAAAAATGAATGGAATTTTTGGATAAAAAAGTACAAACAACAACTTCTAGAAATTCCTACACGTATTGAAAAATTTTGTCATCCTGTTTACAACTTGGGAAAGTTTGTTTTTGTTTACTTACGTGCGGAAGCGGACGGTGAACAATTTTCGAACCGTTCTTTTGCGTTGAAATGAAATGATCCTTTGGTATGAGATTTCTGAAAAAAGAAAGATTAAATTAATAAATAATTTGTTTATTTTTGTAACAGTAATTCTTTGTAATTCAAGTAAAATTGTTAATATCAACAAATTAAAAAGAAAAACAAACCACAATAAAATCTCTAAAAATCTTTGAAGCATTTGATGATGGAGAATGTAATTATATAGTCCTTTTGAGTTTTCATTTGTCGATAACATAACAAACCGTGGAAAAACAAATAAATACAAAATCTAGCAAGAAAAAAATTCGAGAAAATTTGGCACTAGTGTGCGATACAATGGTGTCACTTCTGGAGAGTCTACGTGTTAGGTCTCGCTGCCCAACAGTTTCAAGGCCACTGTCGCTTTAATCTCCTAGGGGGATAGTTCGGATGTTATGTTAAAAACAAAGGGGTTGGGGTGTAATGAGAGCGCATTGTAGAATTTTATGGTCATCGAGGATTAGTAAATGTGAGTGCGATGGTAGTTGGAACGTTGATTGAACCCCAGCCGGTTCAATGTCGAATATCCAAATGGGTTTAATTACTGACGTTTGTGGTCAGTATTGATCGTTTATCTAGAAGGTGTGAAAGTGTTTTATGATATGTAGTCACTTCTTACTTTTTTTTATACTTGTATGTAGATTCTGTGCCAGCTTTTGTCGATATAGTCCGAGGTAGCGGGCGTAGTTAACTGTAAGAAAGGATATGTGTTGTAGCTATACTGGTGACATTATTCCTCGTCTGAGGGTAAAAATTAAGCGTTGGCTTTTGCTTACATTTATTTTTATCATTTGTTCAGTCAAGGTTTTTGTCGAGGGGTGAACCTGTTTGGACGGGATCGTTATCTGAGGCAAGGACAGCAGTATCATCCGTAGGGAGGTGAGCAGTACGTTGAATACAGGATGGAACCAAACTACCCTATGGGACTTCTTCCACCTTAACAAGTAGCAGGCATAGACGGATGTACCCTGACTGACCTAAAAGAAACGGCCTGTCAGGTATGATCGAAATATGAGGAAGTCGTTGAAGAGAAGCTAGATCCTATCTAAGACCTGACCCACGTCAAGGAAAGCACACAAGCAGTTCAATTTCAGCTCAAGAGAGGAAAATCTACATGTTGCCACTACTGGAATAAGAAGTGATGTTGATGGAAACCGAACTAGTGAGATGGAATTGTTCTTCTAGGATGGGAAGGATTCTTTTCAAAAGGAGCTTCTCTAGGTTCTTCCTAGTGTACGTAAGAGGCTTATCGGGCAATAGGTTTAAGGGAAATGGTTCATAAAGTTTTTGGCTCTTTTTACAATTGAAAACTGAGTACTGGGGCATTATATAGGTTTACGTGTTGTTAGAAAAATTGCTTTTTACGGAGATAAGGATTTCAGAGGTTATAAGGCCATATCCAAGAGCTTTCTTTTTGGGAATGTTTTCGATGATGTACTGGATTTCTAAAAGATGAAAAGCTTTTTGGGAAAGGGAAAGAGGAAATGATTGGACTAATTCTTTTTCTATGACTTCTGTATGAGGGATCTGTTATATCAGGACGAGGGCGGAAAATTTTGGACGTACGATGGACGATGACTGAAGCTTTTACTACTACTTGGCCGATGTTCAATCGTCATTGTGAACTGGAATGGACGTATTAACGTAGGAAAGGATGCGTCGGGTTGCTGTCTTCAGTAATTAAAATTAAGTAAAAGTAAATTATTAACGTAAAATGAAATATTAACGAGATTAACAAAGGCAAATAATTCTATTAATTGAACAAACTCAGGATGTTTTCTTAACAAACGTTAAGGACTAATTAAAGATTTGTGTATGTATTACTAATTAATTAGGTTTATTACTATTAAAGCTTACTATTTGCAAGGACATATAAGAGCCTTTTTTTTTACTCTTCTGCTTGGTTTATTTTCGGAAGGGGAAACGTGCTACTCAAGCAAAGAATATGGTGAAGATGCCTGTAAGCGGGTGTGTCACAGGTGGGTTGCCAAGTTTATAGGATAAGATTTTCCTGCAGGAGACAAAAAATACCCTCTTCGACCCTTTCAAGGTTTAATCGAAAACGATACAAGGTATATCGTTCGTACGATCATGATATCATAGGGGAATTTTTAATAGGACATTTAAGAAATTTGTGTTTGAGATTTGATATCTCATCATCTGATAGCGATTCACATTCATGTGGTAAACAATCAATGTTTTTTTTTTTTTTAAAGTGATCGCATATATCGAATTAACTTATATTAAACGATTGGGGTGATGTTCGTTCATGAAACGTTCAGTATCATGGATCATTGTCCATGAATGGCTTCCTGAAAACGAAACGGCCAATTCTATAAAATACACTTTCCCAAATCGACCGGCTAAATGCAGCCATAAAGAAAAACGTCCTGCATTATTGAATAGAGATGTTGCCCGTTTCCAACGGTAACGCTGAAGGGGGGGGGGGTTCCACATTTTCCTTGGCGACGCCGCAAAAATGGTCTCAATTACGATGGGACGTGTTATATCGCCCGACGTATTTGCCGTAGATATGCAAATTTAAGTTAAATACAAACGAATACTGAAATATTTAGATCTAATTGCGAAAATATTTTAATAACGCTCGACTAATTCAATGAAAAAACAATTTCATATCAGAAAAATCTACAATAATTGTGGGGTTGTTATGAGATAAGACAGACAAAAACCCACTTTCTCCTAAATTAACTGTAAAACCGTACACGTCCATCATCATAAACTCTTAAATTATGCATTAAATAGAGGAACGTTTTCTGTTTTCTCTGAACTGCAAAATTAAGCAGCAACCCTGTTACTTTAATTATGAGACTAATTACTTTCAGAGTAAGAAATTTTTAAGATAAACAATAAATTAAACCCTAAATTCTAATTAAAATGGAACATCGTTCAGCCAAGGTTTTAGGATTGAACGACAGAACAATGATTAAACGGTAATGCGTGTCTCATCATGAATAAATATTTATGTATCCCTATGTATTGGGTTGTCCGGAAAATAATGCAGGATTTTAAGTTTTCATTAAAAAAAATCTATATAAAATATTCTGTTTACGTTTACAGGATTACTCATTTGTATGAATGTCAACACTTATTAATCCTCTTCCAAATGATATTGTTTGTTTACCTCTGTAGCATTCCGCTACTTGGAAATAATTCAGTCATCCTTATAATGTCAAAGCGAGAATTTCGTACGATTTTCTTTTACGAGTTTAAACTCGGCCGAAGCGGAGCCCAAACGGCTAGAAACATTAACCAAGTCTGGGGCGAGGGTTGTGTTAATGAGTGCACTGTGCAAAGGTGGTTTAAAAAATTTCGGGAGGGAGATTTCAGCCTTGAAGATGAAGAAGGTCGTGGAAGGCCTTCCTCTCTTAATGATGATGTTCTGCGATCAGTGGTGGAAGAAAACCCCAAAACAACTGTTCGAGAACTTGCAGAGCAACTCAAAGTCAGTAAAACGACCGTCGCTGACCACCTCTTTGGTCAATCGGAAAGGGCCCATTTTGTTGCATGACAACGCTCGACCACATGTGTCACGTGTAACGTCACAAAAATTATTGGAGCTTGGCTATGAAACTTTGCCTCACCCACCCTACTCTCCGGACCTCTCGCCTACTGACTACCATTTTTTTAGACACCTGGACCACTACTTACAACACATAATATTCAAAAATCAAACGGAACTGGAAAATGCATTTATTGACTTTATCAATTCTAAAAATTCTGAATTCTACTCAGACGGAATTAATAAGTTACCAACACGTTGGGAGAAATGTATTGAGAGTATGGGAAATTATTTTGATTAAAGAACATTGCTTTAAAGTAACTAGTTTCTTTTTTTTTTTGTTTAATACCAAAATCCTGCATTATTTTCCGGACAACCCAATATTTTGACAATATATTCCAAATTTTTTAAAACTTTATTTCACAACTGCAACATGCCACAAGAAAAAAATAAAGCATTTATAAGGAAAGATATACAGGGTCTATCAACTTCTTGACTAATTACAATTAATTAAGGTTTTTGGTTGAGATGAAAAAGTTAATGGCACGAGAGAGATTCGAACCCACGACCTTCGGCTAGATACGCCGCTGCTCTACCACCTGAGCTCTCCACTCGGACAACTCCTTCCCATCTCCACCTCACCTTACGAGTTTTCCCTCCTTTTGCCATATTTCAAATGTCGTGTAATCGGTTTGGATTCTCGACGACAATTGAAATGGCGATGGAGAGCTTTAGATGGGGAGTTGATGTCGGACCACGAAATTAGTGAATTCTTGACTAATGTGTTAGTCACTGTTTATTCGGAGATCGTGAGATAACAACAATATTTTTCTTATTATTCACATTCAAAATTCATTTACTATGCTAGGATTTGAACCCAAGACCCTTATCGTGGCAGTACTCTCAACACGACTCACAAGAATAACACATCTACACGGAAAACAAACACTCTGAGCCCTGAAGATGATCTCAATAAAGATCGAAACGTGGCACGATAAAGAAAATGATGTTTTTCTAAACCTACACCACACCAGACCGCATCTCACGATGTCCAAATAATAATTCTTGACTATAGTCCATCCATTTAATTTGGCAACGATTAACATTAGCAAAAACTGGTCCCAAGTTAATTTTGGCCAGGAATCGCGTTTCACATAACTTTCACATCTAGCCGGAAAATAACACTGATTTCGTTAGTTTAAATGGGAATCCCATATTTTTATTGTACAATTCGATTGTAGTGCTTTATGGCAGCTTTCATGAAGGTCAGTTTGATAGGATCGACCTTTTATGAGTTATGCCCGACGAAAGACACATGAGAGGGTATGCTTTTTCTAACAACAAATAGCCCGGCTCCTTTATTTCGAAAACGAACTTCAGCAAAAACTGGTATAATCCAAACCCCAAGTTAATTTCCGCTAGGAATCCCGTGGTGGTAAAGGATTCACATAACTTTCACATCTAGCTGGGAAATGAAACTAACTCCGATATTTTAAATAGGATTCCTATATTTTTATTGTATAATTCGATTCTAGAACTTATTTTATGTCACTTTTACTGAATGGAAAATTGTGATAGGACCGACCATTTCTGAGTTATGCCCGTTTTTTTTGCAAGCAAAAATATATGTTCTCACTTGCGTTACTAATTTTGTTTTCTTTGAAGAGGTGTCCTATAATTTTATCATAACACATAGCTGCCTGTATGTGTATATTTTTATGTATATTTTCGTTGTCGTTGGGATCTTTAAAAATTTTCCTTCATCGCGTTTTCCTTAGTTTTAATTTATCATATCATGTTCTTACTAGTGTACTTTTGTTTCTTTTAACGACAATTTTTGCTGGGTTGGAGCCATGTTAATATAAAAAGATGTATACTTAAACTGGAATCATGAAATGAGAGAAATAAAAAAATCATGAAAACTTCAGTTCAATGAATAATTGTAAACGTAATCACGAGCCAGAGAATATTTATATCGAAGAAAAAATCAATCTGGACTGCCTTAATGAAAACATTCTAGACATATTTCATACGGTGCATACACTCTTGCAGTGCATCCATATTCTTATGGTAATTTAAGAAAAAAAAAGGAATTACATTTTCCTTTACCTTGGTGCAAATACCGATGAAATTGTTTATTTTATGGAAACGATATTCAGAGGGCGTAATTAAAAATTCCAACATGAAACATATTTTGTAATTCTAAGGGAAATAATAATTCCCAGCGTCTTTCATCATTTTTATTTCCTCTGAGTTGCATTAATGCAAATTCTGCCTAGTTAGATCTGGGAACGTTCAGAAGCGTCACTTGGGTATTCAGGGCGCTCCTCACCCCCAGTAATCCTGGACGGTTCCGAGGGTGGGCGTCGCGGTTTTCCAGCTGTAATTCCACCGGCTCGGCCTTATCCTACACACGCCCAACAGGCCCCGGGGGCGTTTTCCAGAAGTGGTTTTCTTTTCTAGGCTCAGGGCCGACGGTGTTTCTGCAGAATTCAAATGTCCGTCCCGCAGAACCCGCAGAGCGCTGAGTAGTTTTAATACAGCCTCTGACCTGAATCCTTAATGACCCCCCCTGCGGATTCAAAACCGACACTTTCCTTTTTACCCTACGGTTTGATTACGGGCTGTTTTACTTTTTGGGGTTAACGCAAGGCCTTTTCAACCTTCTTTCGACCTTTTTACATTTTAAAAGGTTTTAACGGTGTATGGTAACTTTTCAAGCAGTAATGGGGTAGGATGAAGAGAATCGAAAGATTGGCTGGCTGCTAGTGGATTCGGAGAAAATATAAAAGAAAATAACGAAAGGGAAGCCCATTATTCTGTACATATCTCAAGAAAAAGACATCGCATTTATCCTCTGGGATTTAAGATATAAACGCAGAGCACCTCTTTAATGCCATTTCCGCCTAGGTCATTAAAAAGAAAAAGTGCATATAACATTTATTATTATTATTATTATTATTATTAAAAATTATATATATGTATATAATATTGTATTAAATCATAAATATGCTGGGAAATACCATTTTTATTTTATATACAAGGGCAGAATTTTTTTTTCTTCATTTATTTGTATCTACAACTGTACATGTATAGTATATAAACAGAGATGGGATAATTTATGTTTGTGGCATTACAGGTGCTATAGAGAAGCTACCCCTCTTGGTAGCCAATCTGGATTAATAAAATGGTATTAATCATTTATGAAGACTCTTATCCATATTATTTTCACACGTTTTACGTGATAATTGTGGTTAATCGACTAATGGTATTTTGTGTGCTAGTGTGATTTCGTAATTTGCTATGAAACGTCTGTACAGTTTTGATGGATGATAAAACTGTTGGCGTGTAAAGGGTGTTATTCTTTACGCAAAAAGAGACAGAAACAATTAGTCTTAAAAAGTCCATAAACATACTCCGGTCTGAGTAGGTATGTCTATGTTGAAAGTTTTGATTTTACTGTTAATTTTGATTGTCGGTTGAGTAGGTAACAAAACGTTTTAAATCGATTGTTGCGCGTATGTTTTTTTTAATCGTGTGCACGAATCCAAGTTAGTCTTCTATCAAAAGTAAGTCCAAATTAATTAACAAGTTTATTGTATATATGCTAGGTGATATGTTGTGACTTTGAAAAGTTAAACTTTATTTTGTAAACATTTTGCAAGTTGTTTATATGTGGTTTTGTAACCTAAGTGATGTTTGTGTAGAAGGGGACGACTTGTTAATATGGTGGCAAGTGTATTTCATATCAGTCATTTGTATTCATAGCAGGAGTAAAACTTGTGTACAACAGCGGAGCCAGTATTGACCCTTGAGGCACACCTGCAAGCGTTTCTTCCAGGTACTACCCCTGCGAAAAATCTTTCCTTAAGGTTACGATTGTATAATGAGATAATAGGCCTGGGGTGGATGGATGGATGTGGATGGATGGATACCAGGGACTGAGCACTGCAGCTGTACAACTTATTGTACTATACCCTGGCTCCATTTTTGGGAGAGGGCTCACAACACAAAGTGAACTTGAGCCCCCGTTGTACCAGTGTTCTTCCATCAAAGAAACTCATTTTTGAAGGGGGTTGAGACCAGGTTCAGGGTCGCTGAGATCCGGTCCCGCCCCTTCCATTGATGAGTGCCGTGTCAATTTCTTTTAATTGCGGCCACCGGTCCCCTTAGGCGTCAGAAAAATTCCAGAGGCGACGATGGGGATCGAACCTACGACCGCGGGGTCTACGCCTTAACCACTCGGCTACCGCGGCCTCCCTTTGGGCCTGGGGTAAAAATAATTTTAATTTGTATAATAATCCCTTATGCCATACTTTGTCGAAGGCCTGAGAAACATTTGGAAACACTCCAGTCGCGTACAGTTTCTGCTCGCGATATGAGGAAACGAAAATTTGTGTACAGTTAAAAAATTGTTCTTACCTGTTTAATTGTAAGTCTAGAATTTGCTCTTGGCCATCTAGCAGTACGGACATGGTTAGGTCCTGCACGTGTTCCAATTTTTCCTGAAAAAAAGAAATAAAAATATAATAATATATTTGGTAAATTACCCAAACAGATAAGACAAAACTGATTCGCGAAAGAAGCCCTCACAAAGAAATATGGTTTTCAGGGCATGTCGGTTGGATTAAAGATTTAAAAAATCAATCGACCGGGGGATAAGATAAAAATAAAATTTATGCTTTTACCACCTTATCAAGTTTTTTTTTTAATACAAGGGCCGGCGCGAATAAAAAAACTGCCGAAGGAAAAATTTTTCCATCCTGCAGGATATTTTTCCCCCTAAAAGAGACATAATGAGTTTTCAAGTGGTGCAGTAATAAAAGGAAAGCAGCAGCGAAGAAGGGGGCAACGAGGAGCTTCCACCCCGTTGCAAGGTGCTGTTAAATTGTGGCTCATTTTGGCCAAAGCCCAACTAGGTCGAGCCCATATCAAGTTTTGTCTCAAACGTTCTTTCACTGTATCATAATTGGATATTTAGGCGTTTAAAGAGGTCAAAGGAGATAAAAACAAATACAAATGTATCGGCAAATATAATCAGTAGATTTGTCCTTAGGATAATTCAAATAAAAAGTATTTTTTGGGTCATTTTGTTTTGCAACCGATGGCACAAAATAAACTTTGGTTTAAGGCAATAAATATAATTAGATCTCAATTTTAAGAAAAATGTTCAGACTCAATTAATTCAAAATTCAATAAACAATAATTGCTGTAGTATAATAATAAAAAAACATAACCTTTGATTTATTGATGTTGACGGTGAACTTCCACTGTTCCCAATACCACAGAAGAACAGTGATATTTCTTTAAAAGGTGTGTAGCCCTATAATACCCGAATCACGAGTCAAGTACTTCTATGGAATATTGACAAATTTTGTGGAGATGTTAAGGGATTTCGACCTTTACTACCAAAGGTAGAATAAACAATAAGAGCTTCTATAAAACAGGAAAAAAGAACAGGACCCAGAAGACCACCTTGTTCGACTTCCGAGCTCACCTGGAACTAATCTGAAATTTACTAATCCTTCTAACAGAAGAAATCTTTCAAATATTGGTAAATTTTGTAGGGATAGGGTAAATAATTCCAGCAATAAAGGATTTCGATAAATACCATCAAAGCAAGCAATACAGCTTCTCTGAAAAAGGAAAAAAGAGTAGGACACAGAAGACAACCTTGTCTCGCTTCCGACATCTCCTGGAAATATTGTAAAATGCACTCTACCCTTCTACCAGGACACCAGGAAAGCCCCATTGATTGATTCTTTTCAAATAGGTTAAACAATTTCAGCAATAAAGGATTTTGACAAATATTATGTAAAGAGGAACTAAAAAAAGTAAAAAAAAAAAATAAAATAAAATAACAACAGAGCTTCTGCCATTTCTTTAACAACTAAATTTTGTGATGTCTAAGGTCGAAAAGCCTGGACTCTCCGAGCATGTCATTAAATGTGACAAATAATCCAAGACGACATAATAACATAATTTAAATAAGTGCAATTATTGTATAGTTTAAACTGACAAGAATAGATGGTAAATGGTTAATAACTAGTTTGGTTTAATGTATTTGATTTATTTATAAGTTCGATTCATTTTTAGTAAGCCCTTGCGATTGATATGTTAGCAATTTATTTTCCAGTAATCAAATTAATTCCTACCGAATTTTCCAGGGAGAACATGATTAATTTTCCGATTGTTTTTGACTCTTGTTTAAACTTTCAGTTGTTGAAACGAAAGGATTATGGCATTTTTCAACGCCAACGTAGAAATCAAAGATTAATTTAATTATAACTTCATACAATTTATCTTTATTGCTTTATACTCATTTTTGACAAGTCGTGTATCAAAATTGGTTTCGATTATTGATGATTTAATTAAATTAAAACCCTGAGGTTAATATGTCTCTTCTGAACTCTGAGCTATCAAAGTAATAAATTCTAACCAAATTTCAAAGAAAATAAAGATCAATTTTTTTGACGGTTGTTTAATCTTTCCATTGATAAAACGAAAGGATAATTGTATTTTTTTAATATAAACGATTCTTCTTGTCAAAACGCCAAAACAATTACAAAATAAAACTTTAATTTTAAAGGCATTAACTCATTGAATTTTAAATCATTTTTACTTTTTATAATTACTATAATCGAAGTTGCTCTAAGAGGTATTGTCAATTTAATTTGTAAAATCTTGCATCATTAGTTTAACGAAATGCAAATTTAAGCCGCCTGGTCTTTCTGGTTTTAGTTTTGTCTGAGCAATTCGCCAACGTTAGTTCCGTCATGATCGTTAAGAACATGACAAAGGGCAGACAAAATCAGCTGGAACAAAATCAGGATGGTCAAAGACGATCAACATACGGAGCAAAATGACTGGCCCCGTTCTTCCTAGCTCACCTATTCTATCTAGTTTTGGTTTTTCCTGAGAAATTGTAGCAAGTCCTCTCTGTCATACAAAATGAAAAAATGCTTCATTCAGGGGGACCAGGATGATCAAAGATGATTACGCTCTTAGAAGCAAAGCGATGAAGCTGTCGCTTGCCTGTGTCTGTTCATCCTGGCCCACCTAGTCAAGTGGTTTCGTTTTTACCTGAGCAATCTCCATAAGTTTTGTCTGCCATTCAAAAATAGGTAGATCATCATGATTAAAGATGATAAAGCGACATGAACCAAACATTTTTAAAGGACTCTTCCCAATTTCCATTATCGTCTAAAATTAAAGCTTTTTACCAGATCCTCATAGGTTTGTTAAAGGACTTGGGAAATAACCTCAGGCCTACAGGTGTGTGATTTCGCCATGTTTCGCTGGTTTTTCCTGGCAATATCTGCACAGGCCTATTTCTCCTGAGTCGAGTTTATATATGCCTTACGAGTCTACAGTGTCCAGCAAGCATCCTACTCTCATTCTAGTCCTAACATGTTCTAACCTATGAAATTGAATAAAATTGATCCGGCATGCAGAGGAAGGTTGCTCGATGGCCACACCTAATGGAGTGCAATTCCTTGGCCCTATACCCGATTCTTGGAGGTTTGTAATAATAGCTGTGTATATCTAGTTTGGGTTGTAAGTGATTGTGTTTATTAGTGGGAATGTGTGATGTGAGAGGGTCGGTGGTGGCATTAGAGTACCCAATTAGACCAGGTGTATAACATGAGAAAAGGTCGATGACGGAATATCGAGTGGTCCATCACCCTAATCGAAATACATGGTATTTAATTGGAATGCGTTGGGTACTAAATTGACCCGGATGCTGACGCCCCCGGGCTGCTGACACCCGGGGTGGATGATTCTCCAGACAACCGGCAATTTACTGTAAATATCTAAAAAGGGAATTGTTACGGGACTGCGAGAAACTAATGGGCTCATTTTCGAAAAAAAATTAAGTTGGTCTATGAATTTTTGGAAGAAAATGAAATCCAGCATGTTTAAGATGAATTGTTTTAAAAGATAACAGTAAATTGCGGAATTGGAGTAAGATTGTGCTTGAAGGTCTTAGATTTTAATAAATTAACAATTTCCAGGCATCGGTACAAACTTTTCCTTGCTAATTGAGATTTAAAAGTGAATTAAAAACCCCTAGTTTTCTACGGTGAACGATTATCTTTTCCCCGTGTGTAAATTTGAGATTATATTATTAAAAGCCGTTGGGGGCAGGAGGCCGGCACGTATGAGACGTCGGTTTCCTCCACTTTCCCCCCTTCTGATTCTTGATCCATTAAACAATCATGGAACGCTTCCAAGGAGGACGAAAGCCCGCTTATCTCCGCTATTATCTGCTAGAGTCGAGTCAATAATTAAGGAAAGGCGTTTTGTTTCCCGAAGTAATTCCTTATGAAGAAGGGATCTAATATTCTAAAGCTCCCTGGCGCTTCCTCGGCTCCCTCATGACGGCGCTAAATTAACAATGGCCTATTAACGGAGTATGTTAACTCTAAATGATAAAACACTATTCCTGGCAACTGTAATTATAAGGGGATTATCATACAGGGAGGGTTTTTTTAAATCTAAAAAAGCTTAATTTACTGAGTTTAAATACCCTTTAATCCTATTAAGAGATGGACAAAAAACGTAGAGGGGTTTTGTGCCAGGTAATTATTTAAGCGGTATCATGATGTGAAGAATGTAAAATTCCCAATCTACCTTTTTTTTCTGGCGGAAAGAAAATTGTTTTAAATACTTCAGTAGACAGAGTACAGAATGGAAAGAGGAAAGATTAAAACTTTATCCGGATGGTAAACTGACCGAAGATCACACAGGGGTAGGTCATTGGAGGAGAATCGCTCTACCACGAACTGCTTCCTGGAGTCGAATCGTTCAATCCCATCAGATAAAGTTACCAACTCGAAAGAAAAGAGATTACCATTTCCTAAAAGAAACGGAACAATCAACCTAATACACAATGGATTAATTATTGACTATACGTTAACAAATAAGAAATAAAAATTTAAACAAAAAAAAATCGACTCATTTATACAATAGACGTAAATGAAAAGTGTAGTTACCAATCCATTATATTTAATGGCCTATTGATCCAATTACATAATCGTTTTATGTAAGGTTTTGATCGAAATAAAAATGTCAGTGTTACGAGAGTGATTTGAACCCACTATCTTCGGCTAAATACGCCATTACTATCATTTGTGCTATTGTGAGCATCGAATCCTGATTACATGAACTTTGAAAAATGGCAAAAAGGAGGGAAAATTCAAAAGGTAGGTTGAGATGGGAGTTGGTGTCGACTGGATCGAAGTCACGAAAGCTCAAGTGGTAGCGCAGAGGAGTATTTAGCCGAAGGTCGTGGGTTCGAATCCCGCTCGTGACAATGACTTTTTCATTTCAACCAAAACCTTACGTAAAAAGATTAAGTAATTGAAAGTAGTTACCAATGGTCAATCTATCGACTGGTTACAAGATGTCTTGTTAGGTAGATTTTTGAGGTGAGGAAAAAAAAATTCACTTGAACAAACTTAATTGAGCCTCATATTAGAAGCCCTTTTGAGGTGTTTAGATGGGTACAATTATCGGGATTTACCTGGGTATAAATAACTCTTGTGCAGCTATGATGATGATGATAGCAATGATGGCGCAAATGCAAACCAGACTAACTCAAACTTCTCACTTGCAGGCATATTTTATAGAGATCTTTAATACATTGTTAGCCTGACAAAATGTGACCATCTTGTTTTTAGTTCTGGTCTATAAACTACTTTTTAGTAACTTGCGAAACTCTTGCAATAAAAAGACGAACTTTTTTACATTTAATTCGACGTAATATATAATTAGATTTACTTCTCATTTCATTCAAGAAAATAAGTTTGAAAGAAAAAAAGCTTGATTCTTTCTTATTAGAGAAATAGATTTTTGATGACGGCTGATGAAAAAATTGACAATTTGTAAGGTAAAAGGTACTCATTAACGTTATATGCCAAGTGATTAAGACGATTCGATTCCGGGAATAATATTTTTCCGAGATGAGAATCGATCAGGCCTGCGGTTCAGTGGTTTGATTACAGAATTACTCGGCGGTGTGGGCTCAAATAATATCTTAAGTCGATGTCCTGAATATCCGGCCGTGATTAGATCCTTATGATTGGCCCCAAATCCTGAAGATAAACCACGAGTGGATCTGCACAAGTTTGCGACAAATTTCACGACAGATTTCTTCGATGAAAAGTAATTATATAAATCAAATCCCTTCGAACATAACAATACTCCTATAAAAAGGGCAATTAGGAAATTTATAAAAAATTTTTAACTTTTGTATTCTTCATTGCCATACCCTGCATATAGCCCTGACACCATGCCATCTGACTATGATGATTTGCACTTAATGCTGGTCTTTTTTTTTTTTTTTTTTAAAAGGTTTATTATAAAATTAATAAAATAAGTTGAAATTAATCACATCTGAAGAAACACGTAGGTAGTTAAAAATCCTGAACTGAAAGTATTGGAAATAATAAATTTCTTTTAAATTTTTATATTTAATTTGGACTAAGTTGTTTCTAGATAAAAGTACTTTTGGGACTGCATTTAGAAACTCATTTTTTAGTAGCTAGCTTTTTAATAGACAGAGTTGCCTCTCCCATCGTACAACCCTGACGCCGTGCCATCCCACTAGAGAAAGGAAAATTTCTTGTAATTGAAAGAAGAATTTTTCTCCTAAATCGGTTATAGTAGATACTTTTTTGTAAAGGGTTTTATTAGATACATCTTTTATCAAGTATTACCCCACCCTGTTTATAACCTTTACGACCGGCCGGCTTACACAATACAATTAGAATGCAATGTTTTTTCCCCAAGACCAAAGATAAATTGTCAATAAATTTTCCTAATTGGATATTTGTGTATTAAGCTCATTTACTTTTATAAGAAATAAGTAGATGTTAATTGATTAGTATGGGTAGTTAAACAATATTTAAACAAAAAGGAAGTGCATTGTTGCCTTTCTCTGCATATGTCCCTGACGTCGCGGCATCTAGATGAAGATTTATTTTATAATAAAACTCCAAGAACGATTAAAATGTATTTTATTTTTAATTATTAAATAAATTTTTATTATACGTTTTTCTAGTATAAATATTTATGAATGTGCAGTATGCCACACCCTGCTTATATCTCTGATGACATGGCATGTAACTATAGAATTAGAATATGATGAGTTTTTTTGGCTTTTAACCCTAAGAAAATTATCAATAAATTTTTGTGATTTGGTACTTTTGAATAGTACAGATTCGAGCACACGTACGTACTTTGAGAAGAACTGAGTAGTTTCTAATGTTTTAGTATGGGTTATTAAATACTTTTTATGAATAGTGCAATGTTGCCTCTCCCCGCTTATATCCCAGACGTATCACCTGACCGGCAATTAGAATTGTTGCACCAAACCCGAAGAAGCGCACGAACGTTGACAAGAACTAAATAGTAACTTATTTAAATATAACCTTTTTGAAAATGACGTTACTTTGCCCGGATGACAATGCAATTCGAATGTGGTTTTTTTGTGCTTCTAAAGCCAAAAAATTCAATTCCTAGTGATTTTGTATTGTTGAATAAAACTGTTTCCTACGGGCCGTGCCATCCGACTAGGTAAATAGCTTTTAAAACAAAACCACGACGATATGAAAATATAATGCATTGTAGGTTTTTTTTCAAAACTTTCAATGTCAATCATTGTTTTATTACTATGATCAGCTTTTAAGGATGGTGCAGCATAGCCTCACCCTGTGTATTATTGTGATGGCATGATGAAACTTCAAGCTTCGTAATTTGCCTATTTTACGTTTTCTATTGTAGTTGTTACAATAATCGATTTTTAATGAATATACAGAGTTAACGTTCCCTGCATTTATTTCGCTGTTCTGCTGACAGTAGAATAAGAATCTTAAGAATAAGCTTTTGTCCGAAAACCGAAGAAAATCGTATCCTGGCTGAGATATGGATAAATGTTACAAATACATAAACATTTAGATTGTTTCTTGCAAAACGTTTTTTCATAAACTGCTATCTCATTAGAGAGAATAAGGTGATGGATAATTAATTTTTTCTTCGTTGATTTGTGGAAAGATCAACTGTTCTCGTTGCGGTACCGTATTGACAAAACGCCAAAAAAAGAGACAAACTTCCTTTTGTGACGGCCGATTTATCCTTTTGAAAGCTATTTTCGTTTTCCCGAAGAATCTATACGAGGACATAGTATCGCGGCCATCCTTTTTTTTGTACATATACAGAACGTTATTCCCTTTTTCGGATTCCCTGTTGGGATCGGAGTCTTGTTTATAAATTAATCGAAACTCCCTCAACTCAGTCACTGCTGGAGAATCGGCGTAGGAAAGTGAAGCATCTCGTATGGTGTTACAAATGCCATATCGAGTCGATCTTCCCCCATTGGGTTACACAGATTCATACGTACTGCTTTTTTTAAAATTTGTATATTTATATATGGTATAAACTTATAAAATTGATAAAAATTTACGTTAATTTTGGAAAAATCTTGGCTACGAAACTGTGTCGCTGATAATTAAATTACTAATTTTTAGGTTTGAACTAATAAATACTTAATAATACAAATTTGTTTTATTAGTTGAGTCTATCACTTGTCGCAGTCATCGGGCATTTCCACCTTTTGTAGTTTACAACGAATTATCGGCTTCGAGAATCAGATACCCGGAGTGTTGGCAGTACGAGGTCATTCCTAAGTCTTATCCGACCTGTTACCGAGGACGAGCTCCGCTGTCAACAGCTTGGTCATTTCACCAACCAACGCAAATCAGTTCCTATATCCAAACTCATTCACACGCTCACCTACTCACGTACTTTGTCATTTACTGTACTTAACTTACTTTACTAACAAAGAGTGGTTGAAGACTAGATATTCCTCCAAAATCCTATTATGGTTATTAATAACCTCACTAAGGGTTGTATGGGTAATCGATATTCCACCATAGACTCTCTCTCACATTACACGTTCACGCTAATAAATACACTCATTCTTAACACATACTAGGGACACTATACTATCATTATGTACAATTAAATTCACTAGTTTCGTGGTCCGCTTTACCAAATAATATCTTATAATTAATTAAGGTTTTCAATTGAGATAAAAAAAACTCACTTCCTTAGTGTGGTTGAGCAGCGGCTCAACTGAAGATCTTGGGTTCGAATCCCGCTCGTGCCATTGACTTTTTTTATCACAACTGAAAACCTTGATTAATTGTAATTATTGTTTTCTGCAAGAAAAAGAACAGCGGACCAAACCAACAGTGGAAGCACGATGGACAGATCATTGAGGGAGGAGGGTCGAAATGGAGATCGAAGCATCGAAGAAGCATCAAAATATTTTGTAAGTACTCAACACTATTCATTACCATCTGTTTTCTGTTGGCTTAAGACCAAGAATATACACACCCAGGTAGTTGTCCAGATTGTAGATATAATGAATTAATCCTATGTTGTTAACCTCCATCGTTTGAGATTTACAAAACTCAATATCACATGCTTACCGAATAGAGATTTGGAGTTGACGGAAACACAATAAATTTGGATTGTTTTTGTTTGCACCTATTGTTTGTGTGTTGATAAAGCGGCTTGTATGATGCTGATCAGCTTTAATTTGCTATTCTAACTACAAACCGCTCAAAATAAGTATTGTGACGACGTGAATTTGCAGAGTAGCCCATTAGAAAGAAGCTTTATGAGGTGCGATACATCTATCATGATCATGGAGTGAGGTTCGACGTTTACAATCCACGGAGAACGACCCAAAATATGAATAGACTAAACTTAAGACATTCAAAACGTGAGAACAATAACAAAATTTAACAGGACACGACCAGTGGAAAAACAATAGTTCTTTTGACTTTCTACATAAGCAGTAAATAATTAGATCTCAAGTAAATTCAGGATACCAGAAGGAACTTCAAACTGCCTCAAAAAAGATCAAGGATTATTTATTAGATTATTATTGGATCCCAAAGGACTGGTTGATAACGGTGATAAAAGAAACAGTTTTTTACACGATTGCATAAGCGAAGCAATGATTGCTGGTACAAGAATGACATAACGCAGGAAATGGTTAAATTATCAAAGGATGACCCCCCCCCCAAATTAAAACGCTAAACGAAGTTAAATCGCTTCAAATATTAGAGTTTAAATTTTTTTTGTAAAGATCAAGTTAAATGTTTATCACTTGGCAGATCTTAAAGACGAAATCTCGCCATGTTAAAGAATAATTTTAAAATAAAAGAGTAGAAACTTTACTAGGGGTTTATTGGACATTTCATGAGTTCATAATTAACTATATAGAAACGTCGAGTGGGCGAGTGAGATAAAAGGCCTTCCTTTTTTTCCGAGGAAGTTTGATAAGGAAGTGAAAAGGAGGATGCAAACAGTTCCACGTCACTTGGCGAAAGAACCTGTCAGAGCTCTGTAATCTTCAGATTAAACCTTCTTCCGTCCCGTTTGCCAAGAATTCTATTTTCCTTCAAAGTGAACTCCCTCTGCTCCTTTGTCTTAAGCGAAAGAGAGAAGAAAAAAGAATCGCTCCATATTTCACCCGAGGGGATTTAATTGTGAAGGCGGAGGCGGCCGGAACGGTCCAACGTCCTCCGGCTGAGGTGTTTTTGCCTGACCGTAAACTAGAAGGTATTGTGCACGTGGCAGCCGAGGAGATTAGCACCGGAACGGGCCCTGGCCCGAGCTACGGCCTTCCGAGAAGGTAGTTACCGGGACCGTTTGTCACCTCACAACCCGGCATCCTCATGGATACACGCTAACATTTCCCACTTACGTTTTTCTCCCTGGGCAAAAAGCTTTTAATTTCATCATACCGTCTGGCAGTTAATATATAGCCCACCTACAAGACGCGTGACACAAGTGAAAAAATTCTAAAAACAGGATTATTTTTTCTTTTTAAGTTTTCGAGTGTGTGATGCTACAGGAAAAATGACTCAACTGTGAGTAGACCTTTAGCTGAAAGCACTATGTGTCACTTGAATCGACGCCCACTACTTTCATGAAAAGTAGCATATTTTCGTTCCCTGCTTTGATTCTAAGCATTTAGTATCGGTTTGAGTATTCAATAGGAAAAGCGGTACATTTCGAGTTAAGCCAGTTTTTGCTTGTGTAGTGACGGATTTTATGCTGTACCGGAGTCACGGTCCGATGACTGCATGTGTACAATTTTTACATCATGAAAAAAAAATTGTTCAATCACTTGTACAAATATGCATAAGCAGAAACCTTGGCAGTAACAACTAAATTTTTAAAGTCCATACCTTGAAGTATACAATAGTTATTTTAGGTTCATATGTTTTATTTTAATAATAATGTTAATCATAATATTGTTTTTCATAATTTTTCCAAATGTTCTCTTTTAACTTTTACATTTCTTATAGTTTTTTGTTTTTTTTAATTTCAAATAATTATTCTTTTTATATTAGGTCTTGGTTGAGATGAAAAAGTTAATGTAACTTGGGATTCGCACCCACGACCTTCGGCAGGTATAGATTGGGATGGGGAGTTGGTGTTCGAGTGGATGGACGTCACGATAGCTCAAGTGGTTAAAGGAGCGGCGTATTGAGCCGAAGGTCGTGGGTTCAAATCCCGCGTGTCACACTAACTTTTTCATCTCAACCAAGGCCTAACATAGAAGAATAATTAATCGAAATAATTAATATGATCAATTATACCACTATATAAATGTTACAATATTTGTAATTATCAATAAAACCTGTATTTCAATAATTAATTTTAAATTTTAAATAACTAATTAGCCCTGAATCCAGGAGGAAAACGTATTTGGGTCAAAAATAATCCTAGTAAAAGCTACTACATGGATATTTATGCTCGTTTGTTGTCTGTTACGATCACAAAGAATTAATACCCTTTCAGTCATTCATTGACCGCTATTGACCTACTTTAAAATAAGAAGAGTCAATATATGCAAGAAAACTGAATCAAAAAGGGGTAGTTTTTATGGGATGTATGGTTAGAATTTGAAAACTTTTGTGTTTTCTCTTAAGTCTTAGTCACACGAAAGACTATATTTGGGCCAAGACAATTTTTCATATCCAGCAACTATAATGGTGAGTACTTAATACATAAGCAAAAAAAAAAAAAAAAGTAAGCATCCATCTATCTCTCCTGTCCTCTTTGTTTTTTTTTTTTTTTTTTTTAGTTGTCACTTTTCTTGTGGGCGTGCGATGTATCGGGAGAGTGAGACGAAAATGCCTCGTCTTGTCTAATTAATCAGCAGTAACGAGATAGGAGCAACGTCACAGTTATTGTTTGCAATTATAAACTAAGCTAATTAGTTATATCAGATTCGGGATGTTTATCCCATCCCGTAATCTAATCCATCGCAATAAGCCCTCGCACGATCCTGACTTTGCCTATGATACGCCTTTCAACTCCAAGTACGGAAAAATGAACGTTTATTTATCAATAATGTACCATGAGCAAGTAATTTACTATCGACCCAAAGTAATAAATAAATTGGTTGGAGAAGATTTTGTATATCGGAAAAAACAGTGTTTCAAAAGAGTTCCTATATCACGTTATCCTGGAGATAAGAAAGATCGAAACTTTTCAGTTCAACCAAAAAATAAAAATTTGCGTGTCGGGGTATTTGCCAAAAAATGGCCCAATAGAAATAAAATAAAAGCGGGGAACAAAATTTAAACTCACCATGAAGTTAATCAATCGTAAAGGACCCTTCCAATAAGTCCAATCCCTAATTCTCTAGTTAACTCCTAATCATAGTCTCTTTCTGAGTTGGAACAAGAACTTATTTCTTGGAAGATAATAAATTTCTTGTAACTAACCTTCCAATTTCAAACGGTATATATTATTTTTGATTAAATGATACTTTATTATTTTTTATCAGAATGCTTCATACATTCAATTTACAGACAAGGTACACTTATATATACAAACAACTTTATTTTGACACTTTTGTAATAAAAACTGTTCTCGACTCATTTTTTAAGTGTGCTGTAGTGATGATAATAAAATACACTAATATTTTTTTTAATGTTCATAATAATCAGCTTATTAAATATTAAAAAAATACGTATGCAACAAATGACCAAAACACACATCGGATAAAAAGTCAAACTTAAATTTTGCAATTTCTTCATGTCACCTTTAAATTGATGAAATAGCACAATAACATACAAATCTAACGAGAATAAGTCAACCGAAATCAGTTAATGATCAAGCTTCATGTGTTATTATCTCACAAACCTCACCACAGTCTCTCACAATTTAAGAAATTCTAACTTCAATTTTAAAAATATTGTTCCTTTTATCTGTTTCAAATTATATTGTATTTAGACTTCCTATTTCACCTGGTTCCAATGGAAATCATTTATTAGACTAATATAAAATATTTTAATATTTGGTATGAGTAAAAAAAAAAAAAAAAAAAAAAAAAACATACTAAAAGTATTAATTATTATGGCTCAATTTCTGATCTCCATATCCGAGTTTTTGATAGTCTGATATGTTTTGATATAAGTAAACATACACACATATATATTAATTATACAAATGTTATTAGTAATATAAAAATAACATTCAAATAATTAAGGTTTTAAGTTAAGATAAAAAAAAGTCCGAGCGGGATTCGAACCCACGACCTTCGGCTTGGTACGCCGGTACTCTACCATGTGAGTCATCGTGATTCCGATTCCCTCGGACACCCACTTAAATTCTGTCTCCTTTTTGCCATTTTTCAAATGTCGTGTAATGTTTGATGCTCGGCGACAAGAGTGAAATGGCCACGGAGAGCTTTAGTGAAATATACTTCATTTTAATTAATTAAATTCACTATCTTTCGTGGTCCGCTTGACCAATTAATATCATTCAATTAATTAAGGTTTTTAGAACAGACCGCCAAAAATAGTGAATTTATAAAAGTAACGTTTGATTTGATCTTTTGCCTATTAATCACCTTATAGTACGCCAGAACTATAGAGATTTGGATGTAAATTTTATCTGGGTGCGACCTAGATAACCTAGAAAAAGACATGTTACAACAGGAGCTGGGATGCCTAAATTAATAATTTATTACTAAAATTGTATTGCCACGACTGAACCCTTTCGAAAAATCTGTTCGATACGTCTTTATTGGTGTTCTGCTCCGCCGGACTCATTTCGGTTTATCGCCAACATCAGTTCTAGGCAAAAATGATCAAAACCGAATCAATGATTTTGTCTTAAAAGAAAGAAGATGCGTTTTTTTCAGGAAGTTTCCACATCCGTTGAAGCAGCACGGGAAATCATGAAAAATGAAATTGTCGAAGGCCTTGGTTTGACGAATAAAAGTGGAGATTTGTCTTAGGAAAGGACAAAATGGCAAAGGGTGACATTGATGATATTCTCTATCATGCTGTAGAATGAAATCCAACGAAAAATATTTACTTATCTTCCAGGGTGTGTCATAAGTAGTTTATAGGATTTGGAAACATGCTCAGCAAGAATTTTCGCCCAAGAAATCCGCTCAAAGGATAAACACAGAAATAATTTAGAAAGCAAATGTGATGTGAGATTTTACCAAAATATTATCAAGTGTGATAACAAGTGGGCTTTATGGTGCAATCCTGATACGAGACGACAATGGGGTGTCGGAGTCAAACAGCTAGCTATTCGAGTTGGCGCAAGGTGCAAAGTTTGAAAGATGTATTTTTTTTAATGATTATTAATGTGTTCCTGAGGGATGTTTACGAAATCAACCCCGAAATCTACTCCGAACAGAAGTACGCGAAAATGACTGAGTTCTGTTTCAGCGGGATAACGCTCGGCTACACGCGTCCCCTGGGACCAAGAAAAGTTATATCTTCATGGTTCTTTTGACACACCCTATTTAGTCGAAATCTTCCTCTCTTCAGATTACCTGTTTCGATCCACGGCTCTTCTTTTCTCAAGGGGAAAAATGAAAAATTACGCTTTAGCGGGAATTTTTCGACTGCCCGTCGTAGAGGAAATGAACAACTTTTGTTGAAAAACCATCATTTTGTAATACATATTTATAAAGTATTTTCTGTTATTTTAGAAAGATAATAAGATTAATGATATATGATAGGTTTACACGATGTAGCTATCCGTGTCAGCTCGGTTGACACGAACAAATGACTCTAGGACGATGGAAGTTATGCAGGACATTGACAACTGACAATGTGAACACCGATCGATCATCATTTCTGCTGATGATTTTGATACCAGAAGAAACATAATGAGAATGACTAACAAAGTCCGCAGACGGAGAAAAATTAGCTTTTGTAGTGCATGGAAGAAAAAAGCATTCGCACAGGTGCTCTATTTTGTCACCAGTGACTGCGATAACGTAGTCTTGAGGTCCACCTTTATACCAATATATTTCTTTGATTTATTTTTTTACTAACAAAAAGTAAATTTTTTGCTACTTAATAGTTCGTTATCGATAAGTTTTAAATTTAAAACAAAAATAACAGATTATTTTCAAATGTAACCAGTGATTCGGAAAACAAACCTGGCACGATAATTTTTCGGTTTTTTTTGTAGTATTACAAGTTTATGGGTCTGTTGTAAAAACTAATAGGCAAGGGTAATGGCTTAATGGGAGCAAAGTTGATTTACTCTGCCCGTTTCACCTTTTATGAAGTTTAATGTGTTTAACATGCAAATGTTCTCGAGAGTTAATTTTTCTTATCCTTTCTTTTTGTTTTAATACATACATCATAAATGATTCTGAATAGTTCTGTGTTATAAAAAGGAAAAGAGTTTCGCTTATAAATGAAGTACTGCGTTAGAATAAAAAAAAACAAAAACGTTATTGACTTTTAACTTTCTAGAACGTGCATGTACTTTACTCCAACGATTTAAACATGGATACTTTAAATGTAATTTTTGTTTGTTTCGTTATCATATCAAAAGATAAGTGTTTAAGTTTTGGTAAACAGTTACCTCTTTTAAATGCAGTGAAGGAAAGAAGGAAAAAATGTCGGAATTTCAAAACTTGCAAAGATTCGGGCATGCACCCAATTCTTAAGATTTAAACATCTCTAATAATTTATTATATCTGTAATTTCTGTTTATCTGTATATCACATCAAAAGAAAATCCTTTTTAAGTAGAATATTGATCTCCTCTTTTGAAGACAATGGAGGAAAAAATGTCGGACTTTCAAAACTTGCAAAGATTCGGGCATGCACCCAATTCATAAGATTTAAACATCTCTAACAATTTATTATTGATTTAATAAATTTGTATAAAACTATAATTTCTATTTATCCGTGCTGATGAAAAGAAAATCCTTTGTAAATAAAAAATCGATCACCTTTTTTGAAGACAATAAAGGAATTAGAATTATCGACCACTTTTTCACTTACGAACACTCTTGATCGTCTTGGTCTTGAAGAAGAAAGCAAAATTTAGTTTATACTATCAAGCTTTCAGCTTCAGCACAGTCCCTGGCAAATGTTGGGTCTGAGTCGATCTTCAAGAAAATTTGACTTCGCCTGTAAAAACTTAAATATGTCAAGCTTTAGGCATATTGAAGGTTGTATTTGGTCTTTATTACGACCTTAAAATAAGTCGAAAGCTTTGCAGTAGCAACTAAATTTGTCTTTTTCTTCAAAACCATAGCTTGATCCAGAAATGTTCGTAAACAATAAAGGAACGAAGGAAAAACGTCGGACCTTCAAAAGTTAAGATGCACTCAAATCCTTATGATTTCAAAATGGTTAGTAATTTATTATTAATGTAATACTTGTTATCTATAAGTCTTTTAAACATCGGTACTCATTTATTAAAATCAAAAATCACTGTTATTTGAATGTTGAAACATAGTTTAACAATAAATGGACGAGCCCATCTATCTATGAGAACGCAAGAAAAACTTCAAAAACTTCATGGAATTTGATTTTACACAACGCTAACGATTTTAATATTGGTATTTAATTGTAAACTGGTATATATTATTTGGATGTCAAATTATAGAATATCCTTTAAAAATAAAAGAGGTTGAAAATCGTTTCAACTGTTTTGAAGAAAAACGTTGTTTGGACCTTCAAAAACTTTAAGAATGTTATCGTACTCAATTTTACGCTTTTAAACGGCCTTTCTTATTTATTATAATTATAACTCTCTTCATTTAGGTGTACAATCATAGCTAACCCTTTTTAAATAAAAACATGAAAATATCTTTTGAATAGAATGAAGGAAAAAATGCGAGAACATGCTTATAATAATTTTACCAACTCCTATGACTATCGTAATTGTGTTTTTCTTTAGAATCGTAGAATCAATCAATATAATAGGATTTTTCTCATTGCGCTTGTATTTTCTCTAGGATACGACGAAGTTTGCGAGCACAAAGTAATTTTTATTATTTACGAAGTCAAAAGGTGTCAGAGTTGAATTATTTAACATGCACGGGTATGTTTGGAAATAGGGGGGGGGGGGCTTTTTAGACTCAGAAAGTAGGATTTTCCCAGGAATCGAGGAAACGCCCCCCCCCGGAATATGGTCGCCAACAAAGTGTCAAGGCAACTAAGGGCAGCAAGTCGTAAAAGTGTAAAAACCCAAATAAAAGGATTAAGCCGTAAACGTGTGAGGTCAACCCCCGCCTAGTTTTTCTTTTCTTTTTTTTCCCTTTATACTGGGGTGCATTCGTTTGATTTACCCACTTTTATTGCCTTGTACGGCCGCAATCAACTTTTACGAGTCCTCCTTGGACGAATTTCCTTAGGCAAATGCACCACCGGGGCCCTAGCTTTGACGAAAGCCGGCACACGCATGGGCGCGCATTCTTGGAACGCCTAGCGTTCGCCGTAAATGGCTTTCTTAATTAAATTTGCAACATCGCGATTAAGCCGGAAACACTTCCCAGGTAGGAAACCTTTCTGGTCGAAACAGCATTCTTGAGGTCGGTAGGAGCAATCCAGGGATTACAATATCTCACGTGATAATAAAGCTTTATCGGTCTAAAGGATCAATAGATTAAGGGTTGGATATATTGTCGGAAAGGGCTACCCTTCTACCTGTGCGAAATATGTACGTTGATTTAGTACGAAAATTCACTTTCTTTTTAGAGAGTTTTTGATTTACACAATGGATGGGAATTAAAAAGTGCCTCCTAAACAATAAAACAGCAGGTATTTTTTTGCTGGCAATATAGTTTTTTTACAACGAAAAATGTGACAAAATTTAATTTACAAAACACAGAAAACAATTATTAAAAAATTCTTAACTTGACAAAATAATTATGTACGAATGCCCCATTTTTTAAATAATAATCATTGTCCCGCTTGGATGGGGGGAAAAGTAAAATTTTGATTTGTTTCATGTTCGTTTATGAGAATTACAAGTTCATTTATCAAAGAAAATATGCCAATTTATATTGTAAAAACTGTAAAAATATGTTTTATCAGAGATGATTTATCTCTTTTAAGGCTATTTCTGAAAATCATTGGCATTTTATAGTATTTTAATAAATTTTTATTATTACTGATTTATGAGAGATCGTTAATTTGGTATCTTTAATTTTCATCATATCAAATTAATTTTTTAAAAATTTTCAACGATAGTTTTGATAGTTCGATATTTGTACTTTCAAAAATATATATTTTTTCAAAAAGTTTGAAAGCCATTTTGTGGAAAGCTTGAAACAAGAAAAATTATGATTCAAAATACGAAACTCAAAAAGTTATTTGGAAAGGATGAGTACTTAAAAAAGTAAAACGTTAGTTTGGCTCTTAAAATTGTGTTCATAATTTTAACATAGATCCTTACTTCTCATCAATATAATTATTTTTATTGGAATGAAAAACCGTAGGAGTTTGTTTGTAAAACTAATTAATATTTATTAAATTCACTATTTTTCGTGGTACGCTTGACCAATTAATAGCATCATCCAATTAATTAAGGTTTTAAGTTGAGATAAGTCAGTGTCGCGAGTGGGATTCGAACCCACGACCTTCGGCTTGTTACGCCGCTACTCTACCACTTGAATTATCGTGACTTCGAAACAAAGGATGATACTTGAAAAATGGCAAAAAAGAGGGAAAATTCAAAAGGTTTCTTTGAATATGTGAATTTCCAATTCACAGCTTACTGATTATAGATCAACCGTGAAGAAGGCGTAATGTCGAAAGTTGAACATACAACGCTTGCGGTAGAGCCACTTTTTTTAACTAGTCAAAATTATTTAACGAACTTTGCATAACATTTTCTTACGAAACATTATATTTTTAAGACAACATTTTTATATATTCTGCAGGGCATCTCCTATGCAAGTTGCTCTTACTGCAAATCTATTTCGTCATGTTACAACAAAAGGGCTCTTTATGACGTGTAGCCGGCTCAGCCGAATTCCTCATAAGCCCCTTTCAGGGGACAAGGGGCGTCCCACCCGGAGGAACTAGCTTTATTGGTAGACCGGTCCCTTGTTGTCTTAGGGCGGAAGGCTTCTCCGGCGGACACCCCTAAGCGGATCATCTCCCGTCCAACAGCCATGGACAATGGCCATTTCCGCGGGTAAACCGGCATAAGTCCTGGAGAAAATCTCATTCCCTAACCCTTGTAAAAGACCATTTTAACCATAACAAATTGAAGACAATTTTCGGAACTACTTCTACAAGACGGCATGGTACCAGCATAGCTGAGTAAGCCCAAATGACTTAATGGATATACCAGACGATCGGATGTAATTAAAATCGATTATAAACAATTTATAATCGATTATTCAAAACATTTTTTATATTAAAAGAACAATTAATCTATCTCAAGATATGATTTACGATCTAACTACAGATTTTGACAAACTATATTTTACGACAGTATGTACCCAGTATTTTAAAATATAAAATTTCCTCTTGGATGTTTTTATGTGTATGATCATTTCTCCGACATATAAAGGAGATTTGACGAAATTAAAATCACACAAATCGACCACTGATGATGATGAGAGGCAAAAACGCTTGACAGAAAAAAAAATGATCGGAAACGATCAAACTACAAATGTTTTTGGCTTAAGATTTTACCATTGAAAACTTCTACTTTCCACTGTGCTATATCATTATATCATATTTGTTCAAATTAAACACCTAATTTTACCCGGCGGACTAGCTACTATAGCCTCCTATTTCCTATTAACATTTCACCCTTCCACATGTGAGTGTGAACCAACATTCATCCTATTCACTGTTTTCGTGGTCCGCTCGACCAATTAATTTATGACATTTAATTGCGGTTTTTAGTTGAGATGAAAAAAAGTTAATGGCACGAGAGGGATTCGAACCCACGACCTTCGGCTAAATACGCCATTGCTCTACCACCTGAGCTTCGTGACCTCGATCCACTCGGATATCAACTCGCCATCTCAACCTCACCTTACCAGTTTTCCCTCATTTTGCCATATTTCAAATGTCGTGCAATCGGTTTGGATTGGATGGGGAGTTGATGTCCGAGTGGATCGAGGTCTCGATAGCTCAGATGGTAGAACAACGGCGTATCTAGCCGAAGGTCGTGGGTTCGAATCCCTCTCGTGCCATTAACTTTTTTTTCATCTCAACTAATTAATTAATTCATCCTATTAAAACGATAACCTAGTTTAAGTTTGGCGGGACTTAAAAATTCTTGATATACTTCTCCTCGATTAGACTTAAATTATGTTACAACTAAAGTAGGGAAGCAGACAATTATGTTTTTTACCTTGACGTTCACGCCAATAAATACATTCATACTGAATAAAAATCTCGAATTACTAACCCTAGTTAACGTAATTGGTTCGCCACGTCTGGAACTGTATTCCATCACGGTCTTTGTCGACAAACACATTCAGCTAATGACTCGGTTTACTATGCTTTGATATTATTCCCCTAATACATAAAAAAATATGTAAATATAACTAAACAAATTAGACTACTTTTGGTGAGACAATATTTGAGATTCCATGACAAATACACGGAAAACATACACAAACGTTCAATTATATTAACATATGAAAATGGTTCCTATACCGTATAAATTTATCTGCTTCAAGTTATTTTAATCATTACTGTGCCATAAAAGTTTTTGTTTAAGTTTACGGGTATATAAGGTACATCTTATGATGTGTGGCAGTAATTGCTCGCATTCTGTCAATATACAATAATTTTAACCGATAATTGTGCGTCGTATAATGATCGCCGTGGACAAGAAATGCTCATCTGTCAGCCTGATGAGCCCTGTCCGCAGGCGAGTAAAAGCCATCTCTTCTTTTTTCCCTTGTCATTCACGGCCCACGATTTGAGTCAGAAGCGTATAAACTTGTAGAAAACTTGAGAACAGCTGGTCGATCTCATACTTAAAATAATTGCAATGAAAGTATTCTTTTTTAACTGTTTAACTTAATGAGAACACCACTGATCTAATATCATTGAATATTTCAAAATTTCGGAACTTTTAGGAACATATTACAATTCTGTTATCCCACCAAAAACGCGCTGATGTTATGTGATTGACGGCGGAAAATGAAGAAGCTTTGGCATTTACATTTCCCGTTTTATATGGGCCAAAAATGTTCTAATGAGAAGTTTTATTGTATTAATAATAATAAAAAATATATTCAATATTATAAATTGTGAAAGGCTGCAGTATTAGTTGAAAAAACGTCTTTGTGATGAACAAAATATTTTCATTTTGAAAATAGTCAAGTTGTTCAATCTTCATTCTTTCTATAAAGTTAAACTTTTAATGATATGCCCATTGTTTTGACTGTTCGTCGGTTTTTTTTTAAAGTCTGGTTTGTTAGTAACGGGTTTGACAGAATAACGAAATTTTTATTGTGTCCCAAGGAAATACAAGAGTGGTGTGAACGTAGTATATCTGTAACGTTTGAGTGTTTCAAGTTTGATATCCTCAAATCCATCGCAAGCTCAGACATAGATAAAAGCAAGAAGGGTAATGGAAAAAAAGGTCTAGGGAAGGTGTGAAGGCGGACGTGATAATTTGCGTGAGTAGGTGACGAAACCTTGACAGTTTCTGGGCTGTATGGAGGAAGGGTGTCGGAATTGGGCTACTTGCCTATGCATTGGGGGCCTATTTTACCTTTCTAGATAGATGGCACCGAGCCAAAGCGCAACCTGTTCGCCAGCGTCCAATCTCGGTGGATTTCCACCCTTTCACAGTGTATTGGACGGACTTGGCCGAGATCGATACGATTCAACCGTCGGTCCGAAAACGGCGGACTAAAACGAATAAAACTGGCGAAATAAAAGGGAAAAACATTCTTTTCCATGCCGGCTTCGCACTGTACAATTGTCGACAGCTTCCTTTCCTGGAAAATAATGCTGACCGCGGACCCTTTTTTCCCGGCCTGCGTTCAATATCACGCTTAAAATATAACGTTTGATTTTTTGTATTCATTTCCATATGCGATTTCTCACTTTATTGCTTCTTCTTTCTCAACTTTTTCTCTTTTCCGGCCTAGCGGCAATAACCAAGATTGTATTATTATGCTGTTATTTAATTTTAGCATTGCAATTTCATTTATTCAAGCAAAAATTAAAATAAAAAGCAGTAGAATCAATTTACAATTTTTGTAGTTTTTATTAGTATTATTCTTATTTTTAATGACTAGAAATCGTGAAATGCGATCTGGTGTCGATTAACTATCGAGTTTTATGAGCAATATAAAATATTTCATACTAGTAGTTAAACAATATAAAAATTAACTTTGACCAAATATTGTGAAAATGTTAGTAATTACAAACTTGAAAATAATATGTCTTCAACAATCCTGAGAAATTTCGACTTACAAATTGAATTGCAAATTTAAAAAGGGGGAGCTTTGTCTACAAGATTTGGTCCTTTTAATCCTACTTTCTCTCTGGCTGAATAAAAGGTTTTTAAAAATTTAATTTGATTTAACGGTTTAATGACCTCGAACGAATAGTAGGCTTGTTATTATCGTTGACATCCCCCTATCAACTCGTGTGGTATATGACCCTCGACGACTTCCTTATAGAATTCAGCAAAGGGAGATTAGAGCCTTGTATCAAAATGAAAAAAAATGACTAAATCATCCTTCAACTAAGGACGCAGCATCATCTCCGCTGTTAACGCCTCATCTCTTGTATGACGCAATTTCCAGGTTCAAAGTTGACTTCGACAGACGTGACGGCAATACATATTTCCACGTAGGAATTTGAACTTTCCCAAGGCAATTGTAGAAAAAAAATCGATGCAGGGTCGTAGAAAATATCGCCTGCACGTTCACGATCGATCTTTGTCTCTCGGAATCGGAGTGGGTCCGTACATTTTAAACAGAGGCTTAGTTGTCTTGAAAAATTCGTAGAGGAGATTCAACTTAAAAGCCACGTCTTAGTGACTGCTTCTACGTGTTCCGGAAGCAATCAATCCTCAGCTTCTCTTTTTCCTTTCTGCCACGAAAGGTAGCTCTTCGATCTCTTAAGGACGAGTTTATTAATTGTATTTATAAAAAACAAAAACAAAAAAAAACAGGGAAATAATGATACTTCGATAGGAAAAAATTAGTTCTTCCACACAGAAAATCAGGTTCAGCTTCTGTTGGAATTTAATTTTTTATACGATTGATTTTATATAATTTGATCGACTATAAACAACAGCCTACGTATTCTACAACTAAACGTTTTCTAAATCAGCCAGCCGAATAAAAGCTTTTTTCTTACTACTAGTGAAAGCTATTGTCAAATTCGTGTCCCAGCTGATGTTAAACTGTACATTTAACTTTCAACTACACTTTTATTATCGAGGGTAATAAATCTACGACAAACCCAAGTGAATTGAGCAAATTAGGTAAATCTTTTGTATCACAGGTTCATTCCTGTTTAAAAAAATCTTAGTTTCAGTCGATCGTTTATTTTGTCATCATTTGTCCGTGTGAAATCTGTAACAGGTGAACATCAGTTTCGCTTTCCAGGATGTATTTTTTTCAACAGATTGCTGCAAGCCTTAGCTTTTTCTTGTCCGAGTTAAGTAGATATTTGTTCTTTTCCCAGTGGAAAATCTGTACTTTCATTTAAAGTTCTAAGATTCTACTTAAGTACTTCTAACCATTTTGACATTCTGGCGAGTCACATTTGAAATGATGCAGGTTTAAAGGCAAATGAACATCCTTCAACTGGTGGGCCTCTCATCCTGCTTTATCCCGGAAGAAAGGATTTCAAAAATTTCTAACTTATTAATTATTTATTTCTTAATGTTTAACATAAAAAACCCTGATTGTTGATTATCTGTTGAAAAATTGAACCTTGCAAGCCTCAACCTTAAATCTATCCTACTGTGAAGGTCCTTCAAGACAATGGCGTATTTCTTCAAAAACCGAAACAGGCTAACAATAAACAAACAATAAATTTCTATTTTCGAAGGATATTTAATGAATGACCAAATTTTAATGTAATATAGTAGCAAATTGTCTTATTGACTAATTTTCTGTTATTACTATCTTCTTAAACGTGGTTCTATTGTACAAGCAGTATGTACATAGTAAATTTACGCCATTATCGCTCTCATTCTTCAACCGCACAAACCACACAAACCAACCACTGATGCCCTACAGATTAATCAGCTTCCTTTGAAACTTTAAATGCCCATCCTATATTCTTTTCATATAGTTGCTCAATCCGGTTTCCGTCGATATCACAAGTAGGTTTTTGAGTTGTTGACACCATTTCGTCTGCCTTAGAATAAAAAAAGTCCAGGAAGAGACATTCTACATGTTTCCCAGGCTCCCAGGAATCCAACTCAAACATTCCTGCCCATTTTATAATCCCATCTTAGAATACAAACTGAACGCTGATTAAGATTGAGGAGCAGGAACAACTCGAAGATCATAGAAGCCGGTGTCTCAGAAGGGTAGGGTGCATTCTTAGCACTGTCCTATAGACCATTAATATTGCTGAATTGCCAGATGAAAATTTTTATCAATTGCCTATTCTATCGAAGCCACTTTCAACATTTAAGAACACCAGAGCCCATAAATGAAAAATATTGTTCTCCACTGTACCTCAACAAGATGGCATCCATTGAAGAATTTAGGACAATACTTAGAAAGCCGATTGGCGTGGAATGAATACAAGGACTAAGGGCCCAGGACGTAATATAAGACTTGCACAACTACAATGGCTAATTAGACGAAAATCTGTCATGACTATAAAAAATAACGCAATTTTATAAAGTTTTACTTCGGCTATTTTGGACATACGGAGAAGAACGGTTGGATATCCGATATCCATCTCCTCCAATCCTTGTAGTTAAAAGTATTCAAACGAATGGCTAGTCTTTGCTACAATGACTAGCACATTTTGCTTTCGTCAACGAATTGATCCACTTCCTAGTTCTGTTAAAACTCTTCTATCTGTTTTAAACATATGCGCAAACTAGTCCATCTCAAGAACCCTCCTAGTAGACTTGACCTGGAGGAATGATCTCAAAACCTCTTGACTCTTGAACTCTCATCTACCATGGAGTCATAACAGTAATGTAACAATATGTTCATATGTCCTGGAAACTACGAACCTAATCATTTCTTACCCTCTCGTTATTACTTTATCCTTGAACCATATTTTGAGAAGAGTCCTTCCCCTTCAGAGACGGAATATTCAGATATCAGACTAATTCAGACCGGTGTCTCACATGGGAGAATTTTTGGACTCATATACCATGTACTGATGGTTTACTTGAATGATATTCTCTGTATATCCGACAATTTTGACTTTATCCAAAGACCCTTAATATCCAAGAACACGTTCTAAAACACATTAGCTCTGTGAGATAGAGACATTCCTTTTGGATAATAATAGGTGAAATTGATGGCGACCGCTTTCGATGAGGTTATGAGGAGGTTAAAAAGGTTATGAAACAGTTTTTTATAAATTGAAAGTAATTGCAAGTTAGAAATATTAAATAAAAATGTTAACTTATGTAAATAGGAACACCATTGAGAATTGGTAGCGGTTCAACACAAAAACCATTCGTTACGACTTTCTAGCGTTTTCAATTAATTTAAAAATTTAATAAAGAGTTCGAAACCCGTGGTCGAAGAAAGCTGAGATAAATTGCATCCATTCTTTCTCCCCCGAATCAACAATGCCGAAGAGGTTTATTACAGGCTAGAAATATTGCCCTAAGAGTTTAACAAAGCCCAGAATTACTTTGTTATTAATGTAACGTTTGCTGCGGTTCTATTTATTAAACTGTAAACCAGGTGAGATAACTGCGGGCTGTGATCATTTATTCGGAAACGGATATCCGTTGAAAACTCTCAGAGTACGAGGGAGGTTATTTTCTCCCCTGATTCTTGGGCGAAAACTGTTGGAAACTTATAAAAATAGGCGCGGAGGTGCTCTAAAAAAGGGGCCCACTTTTGAAATGACACGTGTTCCACTCACATGTTTACTTCCATTGAAAACATGCCAAAGCATTATAATGGGAGAATGCCACCTCTTGCAACGAAGTTTGTATACACGACTCCTAGTCGGACAAAAGCTCTCAAGTAATTTCCGGCGTTATTTATTAACAGAGACGCCTATTGAATTTTCCTAAAGACTCTTCATTACCGGATGAATGATGTTCGTAGTAAAAGTAAAAGAAACTGCCATCTGGCATTTCCACTCTGGACTATTTAACGTCCAAGTTTATAATGGAATAAATACAATTTAACATTTTTAGATCTAGATTTAAGGTACAAAATTTAAACTAAGTATTAGTCAGGCCACGCCCGGGGGATCACAGTCCTCATCAGGGATCATCACAGATCGTTAAGAAAATTAATAGCAGTAACGCGTCAACGTCCAGATTTCGATATATCACACCGATGGGGCCAGGTTTTTTTCTCCCTGACCATAATTTATACCGTAACTTACAATTTATTCCCACAATTGAAGAGAAGACGTTTGAATAATCGTCAAAAAATCAAAATAAACTAAGGTGCAACAAAAGGTGTAAAATGATGAAGTAAAATGTCTTCTTGATACTAATATTCTATATATATTTCAATTAATTATTCTTTTTATTCTTGGTTGAGATGTAAAAGTTTGTATCGCCGAGCGGGATTCGAACTCACGACTCGACGATCCACTCGAACACTAACTCCCCATCGCAACCTACAACTTCTAGCATTTTACCTCTTTTCGCCATTTTTCGAATCCCTCTCGCATAAAAAGGATAATTAATTAAAATATTAATAGCCAATTCGGCCATTAAACATAAAGGGACTGTACATATCATTTAAGTCTAAGAATGTTTTGTCTCAACAAAATACATTTCCCTAAACACAACCTAAAAATCGACATTCTTTGGCCGACAGTCCTGACCTCCATCAGACTACTATTAGGCGTTGCTATGCCTAAATCAGACAACAAATCTCTGCATACAAAGAAAACAACGATATTCTGATTTACTAACCAAGCTCCGTCAGAAAAGTATTAGTAAAGAAAGTATTGAGCTTTTACTGAATACCAACATATTTCCTTAACCGTTTCGTTTCAAGATGCCAACCGCAGGAACAAATTTTGTCGATAAGTAAAGCAAAATCCTTCCTATGTTCAGATTCCTACTGCCGAAAAAGGATTTGGCCTTACCGAATCGCACTTATGTACCCGACTTTTAATCGGTTATGATGTTATTTATTTATCAACCGAAGTCCCCACATTTCTCAAAAAAATGGACAAAACTGATCTTCTGCAGGACCAACTGAATAAACCTGAGCTATCCCCTAGAGCCTACCATTATTCATTATTGAAGAATATTTTGTTTCGTCCAGGCAACCTTCAGTTACCAGCAGTACTTTTCTCTATAAGCAAAAAAAAAAAAAAGACACTTTCAAAAACGGATTTCTGGCTCCATGGATTGTGTAGATTAACGAAATAGAAGTACTGAACTCGCCCCTTCAGACTAAGGTAAAGCACACCCTTTACGTTTTAGATCGAGAATGTATACCTCATCTACTAGCACATACTAAAGTCCCCATTACTCTTGAAGAAAGTCTTGTTTAAACTAGTCAACCCACAGCAGCACCTTTATCGATGATAAAAGCAAAATGAACGAAATTGAGATCGTTACTACACTCCTGACTTCAGTTTTCAGTTCTCTCACTCGTCCAGTCATGTTTGGTCGAGATTCCGTTTTCAGCATTGATCCAGTGTTCATTTTTGGTGGACACTGTACAAAATAACTCATCCTGTTTTGGATACAATGGATCGTACAATTTCGAAAGTTCTCGACCTTCAAACTACTACCTCTTCTTTGCAAAGTTTGCATAATAGATCGCCTTAAGGTGCTACCTCAATTATCCCATAAACCATCATTCATAACTATCATGGATCTCATTCATATAAACGTCATATTCTAGTTTCCTTACAACCTCTCCCATGGCCATTTCTTTAAAGAAAAACAGCATGCTAGATGGAAGTTCTTCTGAACCTACTTCACAATTTGATCTTCTAAGTCCTCGGCTCAGTCTTTCTACTACTAATGGAGAATGCTTCATGATAGTATGACAACCGTTCTATCCACACACTTTCTGACATAGAAGAAATAACTTCCCAATATGGACAACATCGAACTTTTGTCGCATCTACCGTTCAATTTCGACCTTGCGCCTTCAGAATGAACTAGAATGTACCATCTAGCAGAATGTTTTATTTCAATATGACAACGCCCATCCACATACTTCGTATCATGCTTAGTGCATTCCAAAATCGATGGAATCGATATTATTTCGGTCCCACAGAACAGTCCTGACCTCACTCCTTCTGGCTATCTTCCGTATAATGGCTATTTGCTTTTCGTAAAAAGCATAAGTTGGAAGATTTACGAAGTTCCTTAAATTACTCATTTCCAGTCAAAATTGAATCGTAGATGAAAATCGAATATGTACTTTTAATACTGTTTTTTAGGCCTCCCATATAATTGAACAATTTTTTTCTACTAAATTTTCCGATATATTTTAAACGTCTTTGCTAGATTTTGTATTTATTACATGTCTATAAATCAACACATTTTTTTTTTCAAAAAAAAAAGTAATCTTTACATATCCGGAGAAAGGGACCATTTCATGATAGCAAAGGCACTTTGAATGTCGTGAAAGTAAAATAGTTTTGAAAATGTAAAGTAAAGTTGAATCTGCGTCCATTTGTTTTTTCTCACGGCATTCAGGCCGTGTTTCTCACGCTCGCGGAAACCCGAGGACGCCACGGGTACCTTCGGACAGCACAGAATCTACGCGAAGGGAGAGGGACTCGTGACATAAAGCATATCAGCGATGACAGGGAAACAATAAGTAGTCCTCAGTTATCGCGCAGACACGCGATCTAGTACAAATGTGATACTGATAACGCCCGACCGTCCTCCCCCGGCGTAAAAGTGCAAACTCACCCATTTTCCACCATCGGTATAACAGGAGAAACTGTTGATAGGTCGAAAGATAAATAATGATCAATAATTTATGCTAATACTAAGAAAAAAAATAATAAAAACACTGTCGATTTGTCTTGATGCTTCCTCATTCCAATTTTGTTGAAAAGTGTATAGTCCTGTCCAATGGTTCTCTCAATCTCTAGTAAAAATTCATGGACATCCACATATTGACAGGAAAAATCAGAATAACAAATAATAAAAAATATATCTTTGCTTTATTTTTCCGACTTCAAAGATCTACCTTCTGATCGCACAATCAGTCAACCGGTTGTTGAAAGAAATTGTACAATCAATTTGGTCCTCCGGGCCGGATTTTGTTTCCATGGTGGTCAGTAAATTTTAAACAATTTTTTTGTTGTAATCGTTTGGTCTATTTTATTTGTGATACAGGTTCACACGTTTATGCGAGATTCACATAATAATTGTTAATTTACTTGCAATCTAATTGACTTTTTGTGTCAATTAAGATTTTTGTACTTTAATCGTATTCAATTTTTTTCCATATTAGCCTAGTTAGTTATTAACCCTCTGTAACTTTTTTTATTTACATGATCGACTAAAACGGAAAAATATTGCTTTTTCGCATTTTTTTATCCCTAAGGCAAGGTGAATTTTGGCTTTCTTATATGGTTGATTATCTACATCTATAATTTTTTCTCAATAGGTTTTTACAGTCTACACTATAAATTTAACTAAATACTTTTGATTTCGTTCAGCCATTTTTTTAATATAGAAAACCAACTGACACTTGGTAATATAATGGTTTTGGTCCTCCGGTCAGGATATTTATACAATGGCATATCAGTTTTGGCATATTATTTTTGTAGATGAAATATTGTCTCAAATTATTTTCAACCAATTATTATTGCCATAGACTTTATGGATAATATACACAATAAGAAATATCTATACGATCAAATCAAACGAAAACAATTATTTTTTCTTAATTATAATTAAGATTTCCTAATCTTTGTATGAGACAGCTTAATATTTAGAGTTTATTTTGGATTTAATAACATTTTTTCGGACGAGTTAAAGTTAAGTAAACTTTTGGTCCTCCGGGCCGGATTGGTACTGTCGTTTGTAAGTAAATTAGTTTTAATGCATTCCATTCTTATTCCTTTGCTATCGCAGACAATTTAAAATAACAATTGTGAGCTCTTGAGGTCTGAGGGTTGTTTGGTAATTTCATAATTTTTGATGGCTTATCTTTCATACTAAAAAAGTAATATAATCAAGCATTGACAGATAAAGATAACGAATATAAAGAAACAAAGAACCAAACTTAACAAAGATTCCCACTAATCCTCCATTCATTATGGCGAAAAATAGAAACGCGTTTTATAAACCAAACATTGGTGATAGGCGGTGACAGGTGACAAAATGATCGGATAGGACTAAGTTGAAGTGAACTATAAATAAATATATGATTATAGAAACGCAATGGTCCTCCGGGCTGGACCTTTTTTTCAATAGTCAATTACTGACCCTGTTGTCTTATTGCGAGAGGAATTTTTTATATAAGAAAGACAGCCGAGATTTACCCACGTACATTACATTTCGGTATGTTTTATGAAATCGTTGTTGATAAAAACGTCGAACTACAATAAATAAGCATATAAATTTGAGTAGAAACATTTTCTGTTTGACCTCAACTGTAAGTAATAGTAAGTTTCCAATTCCCCCAATCACGGGATACACGCGGATATGAATTTGCTCACTCACGCAAAGGGCGTATATCAACTCATAATTTTCACTTCTCCCAGGCATAGAAAGTGTATAAAATATTCTTCAAAACTTTTTACGGGATTTCTCCTTGGGCCTTTAAGATTTCCTTGCCGTCAAGCTCAAGCCACTTTCCGCATCGGAGGCGTCCTTCGGAAGGGCTTTAAAAGTTAAACCGACATCCCTAGCAAAGGTGGGTTAAACTTTTTTTTTTGACGACCAAAGTCGACGTAACAGCATGAGAGAGTTATTGTCCGAAAAAGTTTCTTTTTTCCTTTATTTTATCAACGGGATGTTACCCTTTTCTCTCTCCACGTTTTGTTTTGTTTTTCGCCATTAACAAAACTCATGTACAGATGTTAAAACTTAAAAGTATTTTATTCCTTGCTAGGTAGTTATAGTCCATTTTGTTTAAGCAAAAGTAAATTTCCAAAAAAAACAGCAATATTTTTAAATTGATACGGTTTTTCGCTATAGAAAAAAATAAATTGGCAATTTATAAAGCCACTTGAAAAAGGGCAGAAATAAAAACACTAAAGTAAAAAAGGGAAGTAAATGGGTTAAAGCGCACGGTCTTGGGCATGGATAGGGTTCGAGTGAACCGGGTAGGGCAAAGGCAATAGCCAGAAATAATAAGAAAGGGACAGAAAAGGAAAGTGGAGAGGCATAACCCAATCAAGGGACATTTGGGTCAAAGGGCTCTTGCCCTAGGACTGGCCCTTTGTGAATTAACTATATCAGTGACGAAGCCTTTTCCGTTATGTGCACCTAAAAAAAATAAATAAAATAGAATCTCGCGCCATGATTTTTTCGTCAAACAATATACAAATGCCAGTGAAATTAGTGTTTTAACGTCTAGTAATAACTGATCGATAATCATGGGTCCTAGGGGTTAACTCTTATTTTCCATTGCCATCAAAATCCACGGATTTGAGACTAAAAAACGTAATTATCTTCCTTACAACAGCACTAATCCAGCCCGGAGGACCAAAAGTTGACGATTTGAACTTAATACAATTTTATTTGAACTTAATCATAATTTCCAATAAAATATATCAACATCAAAATATGTTTAGGTTACGATAAACAAAAACAAATCAGGAAAAAAAGTGTTAAGTGATCAATTAAAGAAGACACTTATATTTTTTTTCTGTTCATTTCAAGGCCTCGAGAAGAGATCTGAAATCACATTTTAGAGTCTCACAGAGAAGAGAGGATTTGATCCAATAGTGTATCTTACAATGCAATTTACTCTCTAACAACAGTACCGATCCGGCACGGATGACCAAAAAATAATTTCGCTAAACCCTATTTTCTGTTGGGTTTGTTAAGTTTTCAATAAATTATATAAACAACTAAGACATGAACGGCAGATGTAGTAGTATTTTATGAAAATTTCATATAATAAATTATGAAAAAAAAGAAAAGGTATTGTGTTATTTCAATCAAAATAAACATTAAATGTAGTTAATCTACAACAAACAAAAACAATTAGGAAAAACGATTCATGGATCCTTTAGATAATATTTAAATGAATCTAAAGCTTTTGTTTTCATATTTGTTACTCCGCAAACCTAACAAAAAATCATATTTTCATCATTGATGGCATCGAGGTCAACAGAACTTTTGAAAAACGCAATTTACTCTCTAACAACAGCACCAATCCGGCCCGGCGGACCAAAAATGCGCCTAACGCCGAAATGCGTCCTAAAAAACGTAGGCTTATCAAAATGATTGGAAACCATCAAACTACAGGGTCAACATACTCAAGAGAAAATATCATAATTCATAGGAAAATCTGGATATACGTTTTTCTCTTTTTAGATTTGATTATTCTTTAATAATACTAGCATCACTGTTGAGATTATTTTAGTGCGGATTTCAAAACATATCATGACCAGGTACTACTGGAAATGTTAAATCAAATGAAAAAGTCAGCTTGTTTTTATACTGTCTACTACTTCTCGTAGTAGTCTCCAGTGGACTGGTTAGGGAATGGCTATTAGTCTATACAGTGTACTCTTTCCAGTGGAGTATTGTAATACAATCATGTCAAATAATTATTTCTTCCATATGTTACAAATTTCTTAGCAAAGAACGTTATTTCGACCCCCCCCCCGAGTAAAACGGAGTTGAGATTAGTAGACAGCATTATTCTTGCATTATGTATTGTATGCGTGCATCTCACAACTTGCCTAGGAGCAAGGGAAGAGTCTCACGCAATTCTTAGAACCTGTGGGTCAATTGCGATGGAATGAAACAAATAAAACGCGTCAGACTCAAAAAGGAAATATCCTTTTACAGGCCTGCCCCCCGTTGTTGAAGCTGAACAAAAAGCTGTAGATTTTAATCAATTAAATGATATTATTTCGTTATAGATGCACGCATTGTTGATCGGCGACGGTTAATCAATATTCGGAAAAAGAAAAAAATATTGGGAGAGTGATTGACAGTAGAAAATGGAAGTCGAAACCCGCCCAAATAAGTCAGAATCGTTCCCTGTTATAATTTCATTCCTACATTCTCTGAATTTTTCTCATATACCTGTTTTTAAGACATGATCGATCAATCATATTTGAATGTATATTTCACCCACTTCACATGATTACATTGGCATTTCCCTAGCACCCAGTCAAAATGTGGCTTTTCTTTGGAATGGGCCCCTCCGGTCTGCTACTGAGTCACGGATCATCGGAAGCTTTCTCGAGAATTAAATGACGATCGTGCTAACAGATTGATTGCGAGTTCAGGGCTGTTAGGGCGTTGTATCGGCGGAATCTTTGGTAAAGCACGAAGTACCGGCGTCTCCGAACCGGTTCTTGGTGAACCCGCCTCTCGGAGCCCCAGCCGTTACACCGTCCGAAGGACAGAAGCTGAAATCGACTTGTTGCCGACTATTATCGTTTCCGGGCCTATGCCAGTTTAATCGGTCTTATATTTAATAGCCCAGTGAATGTCATTCGCATTAAATGGTCCATTCATTACACCGGGATCAACCAACACAATCGCTATTCGGGGAACAATTACAATTGTAATAGATAATAATGATGATATTTGTGCTCTGAACAGATAGCACATGAGTACATTCGGGTCAATTTATTAATTTTAAATCAATGAAAATTGCGTGCTATGGACAAAATAAAGGATTAAAATAAGGTTTAAATCAAGCTTTCCAAATGATGTAATTTATGTGAGCTTTTGAAGTGTGGGTGATGAAATAAAATTTTGGTGAGTTACGTTTATTGGAATTTTGGTCTGCCTATCTTTGCGTTTAAGGCAAGAGACGCGTTCGGTTTTTCGCCAAGCATTTGGTCGGGGAGGATAGGAACTGTTGCTAGCGAGCTAATTACGCTTTTAGTCATGCTATGCCCTTAAATTTTTCCGTTAACAATCTAAAATAAACGTTTGAAATCTTTTATTGAGATCACTGGGCGATAAACTTGAAAAAATCTAAGAATTATTTTGTCATTTAGACGAACTCTGAATCCGTAGGTGAACGTATTTGTGAGATTGTTTACATAGCTAATAGCAGCTATCAGATCAGGGATGATCCAAAATAAACTTTTTATAAAACTTCTTTCAATTAATTATTATTTTATGTAAGGTCTTGGTTGAGATGAAAAAGTCACTGTCACGAACGGGATTCGAACCCACGACCTAAATACGCCACTGCTCTACCACTTGATCTATCTATCTTGACTTCGATCCACTTGGACACAAAATTTCCCATCTCAATTTACAACCGTTCGAATTTTTCCTCTTTTTGCCATTTTCAAATGTCGTGTAATCAGGATTGGATTCTCAGCGACTTATCAAGTGACCACGGGGAGCTGTTAGTAAACTGACACTTCTTTTATTGTTAACTAATAATCCATTTATATTTTACTCGTCAACTGACCAAAGTACTTTTTTCAATTGATTATTCTTTTAATGTAAGGCCTTGGTTGAAATAAATATATCTGCCTAAATTTTTATATAACAAAGGAGGGGTTCAAAGCTAATTTTCAAGTGTTTAGAATGATAGATAATCTTGGGGTCGTTTAAGAGTCGTGAGGTGTGTTTTACTAGTGCATTTTTGAAAGACAAGATGGCGAAGAGAAGAAAATCAATACGACGAGCACAGACGGACCAGAGTCGATCGATTCACGGACAACGCATTGATTGTTGGAAGACTCACAAAGAAAAATCAATTAGCGGGAAAACCCCTCCGGTGTAATTCCTTACCTTCTTTACCACCCCTGGGTTCGTTTAAAAAGAGGCACCTGCGGCGTCTCGGAATGGAAAGTGGCTGCAAGTCTCGATGCAGGTGGTGGATGATGGCACGAGCCAATGAGATAGGCACCTGCTTTTTAAGATATTCACCTGCCACCGGTCTTTAACTTGTTTTGCGTTCGGCCAACCCAGAATTTAATGCGACGGTTGCTTTTTTTATGTCGATCCGTTAAACGCAGTTTAAACCCTGCCAGTGTATTTTTTGTGGGTGTGGAACGAGGAGGCACTAAACGGTTCTGTACCTGCTTCGACCTATCTGGCCCCTAGGGCCACAACTTTTAAAAACGATTGTCAAATCCTCTCATTTAAACTGTCCGGTGAGAGTGATCGTTTTCACGTGTCAGAAATGCTAAATTAACAGATTTGTTAACTTACTTCACTATCTTAAATATTGCTTCGTCATTTTAGGCTTATCGGGCTTTTTCATGTTTTATTGCGGATACTGTAATATATTTTACCGAACATGGAGCTAGTGGGGTTGAAATTGGAAAGGAAGGAGAATTGATATTGCTCTTGAATGCACACCAAACGCACCAAATAATATTAAGAATCAATAGTCAATATTAAGAAAACCTACTGCCTTCGTAGTACCTTCATTCAACAGTTCAACTTAAGTATATGTAAAATTTTATGTTAACCCTAACTATAAACAATAGTATATCTAAAAATATAATTTACTTCTTACCAAAAGTACCGATCCGGCCCGGAGGACCAAAACATAACTGACCGCTAACTTAAATTAATTCAGTTGGATTTTGTTAAAGCAAATTGTATAAACATGTATGAATAGTGTTATTAACCTAAATAAATTTTAAATATGGTTAAGCTACTTTTATACGATAATTTAAATTACAAAATAAAACTGACTCTTAAATTTTGTGTTTTCAGGTTTACCACACATAAACCGCCAGAAAAAAGTTTATTATTTAAGGTAATATAATGCTACATCAGCTTAATTTTCGATAGTCATCGAAAGAAAGGCAGTAGTAGATAATTAAAACAAATAATTTTCACACACCAGGACGATCGGCCCGGAGGACCAAATACGATTTAAGTTGAACTTAATATAATTTAAGATTTGTTAATTGTTTCAAATAAATTATGATATACAGAAAGAATTCACATCATAATAATCGTAATAATTATGACACGGTCTACATAAAACTAAACAGAAAATATAGAAATCAGGAAAAAGCGATTTATGGATATTTTAAATGACAGAATGACTTTTAATGTTGAGTTAAACAAAATTCCAGTTAAATAAAGCAATAATTAGGGATAAAAACCTGTAAAATCGGTAAGACGATATTTCAAAGAGAAATTCAACGCCTTTTGACAAATACAGAACGAATACATATAAAATAGACTGCCTGCCGGTTTTAGGCAACAAAAGACAAACAATCCAATGTATTTATTTTTACAACATCTTGCCCTATACTCTTTTTTCAAAAAGAATTGAATGTTTTTCATACCGAATTCAACTTTTTTAAAATACAAAAAAAAATTTACTTTACCGGCCAGTTTTACTTTTACAGAAATCAAAGTGAACATGCCGCGTCCAAAATATAATTTAAAAAATAAATAAATTGGACAATTCTAAAGGAAAATAGTGTTTTCTTCCAAATAATAAAAAATAACCGAAGGCAATATTGTTTCTAAAAACGTTACTTTCCAACAACAGTAATGATCCAGCCCGGAGGACCAAGATATGATTTATGTTGGACTTGTTATTATATTGTTTGTACTTAACTGAAGACAAACAAATAAAACAAGGATCAGAAATAAGCGATTTATAGGATGACAAAGTAACTCACTGACATAAATAACTTACTAACGAGAGTAATGGAATTATAATTTTTGCATAAAACATAACTATTGCTTTTTATAAGCGATTGACATTTTAACTGATTTATTATTTTTAGAAATTCAGAATAATGCAGGGCACAAACGTGCGAGTCTTCAGCCAATTTCTCAAATCCAAGGGAGCTGATGAACTTTCCAAAGGCTTTACACGTCGAGAGCGATAGTCTGGATCATAGTTTAATCGACCTTCGTATTAGGCGAAAGTTGTTCAGTGGATTTGAAACCAGTGAATCTTGATATTAACACGGCAGACCTGGGTCCATTAGTTGGAGGATCTTCAGCCGGTATGATTTATTGCGCCCAGGGCTGGATTGGGGCGTGACATTTTCAACACTAGTCTCCATATCCGTAGGAGGCCGATGTGTCCAGTTCTTCAACGCAAATAAATGGGACCGGCTTGTGGACAGAATAGCCAGCTCATTCAACTGTCACAAGGGATGTCCTACCGGGACACGACGCCCTTTCCTATCCTCCAAAATCTACGGTATGCAAATTAAATTTAAATTTTTACCACACCCAATTGAAAAACAACGCCAAACCAAAGCGTCACGATACTTTATGTGGTTGCGTTTAAATTAGTTTTTCATTAATAAACTTAACTTTAATGTTAGAAAGGTAATTCCTACAACACAAAAGACAGACAGATACGATTGTTGCAGGACAAGAACCTTTCCCAGGGTTGACATTTAAATTTTTTTTAAGGACATTAGTAGGATGATAAACGGTTATTAACATTCCACAGCATATGTTCGATAATATGTTGCTTTAATTGATGGAAATAAGAGGGGTCTGGCTGTCCAGGGGATTATAGAACATGTGTTTCATCCGATTCCAGAGATCAATAGAAAATATCATTCTAATATCCGAGTATATTTAAAATCGTTTTTAAGGGATATATTCATTGTTTCAAGTTGAATATATTGTTTCATAGCAAAAAGTATTGTCAAAGCTTAATCATCGCTTCCAAGGTAAATTTTAATAATAAACCTTTGACCTATGGACAAGATAACCTTGGGATCGTGAGTAAAACTTAATAAAAATATGGGAAAAATATGGCTTGAAAAATAATCCGCATCGATCAAACATTCCATCAATATTAAAGGTATTAACTGTTTTCTGAATCGTAACAATTTTTTTCCGAGCTTTTCAACACAACTTTTCCTCTGTTCTCTTAACAAAAAGAAATTCAAATACTGCGAGAGAGAGAGAGAGAGAGAGAGAGAGAGAGAGAGAGAGAGAGAGAGATAGATAGGTAGGTAGGAAGGTAGAGAGAGGGAGAGAGGGAGAGAGAGAGAGAGAGAGAGAGAGAGAGAGAGAGAGAGGGAGGAAGAGGGGCAACAGAAAGAAATTATATATACCCTTGGGAAAGTAAAACAATTTTCCTCGGCACAGAAGAAATACAAGAGGGATACCATTTTTTTAAAAAACACGTTGGAAAGATAAAAATCAATAAGACGATTGATGATGTTCAATTTGAACTGGTTGACAAGACACCTTTGAATGTCAGATTGATTTCTTTACCACTTTTATGTTTTCGTTCAATGTTTGCCGGTTTTTATTGCTTACAAACAAGTATGTTGTGATTGTTTACAAGATTGCACCATGTTTACACTACGGTGTGCATTTAATTTTGTTTAGAGCATTCTATGAATCCAGTTTTAGCTTGAGCGAGCTAATTTCCTAGTAGTATTTGATTAGGGGTGGTGCCTTTGTCAGCCGGCCAGACGGACCGCAGCTAATCATTTTAGTCATTTCAAATGGCTAATCATTTTAGCCGACTAGAGAGCCATTGTCAGTCCATTTCTATACTGATTTAATAGGATTAAGTAGCTGGAGGGGCAACCGGTGGTTTTTCCCGTCCTCGGCTCGATCTAATTGAGATGGGAAAACAACTGGACTTCACATGGCCGTCTGGGAAACTTACAGTTCAAAGAACTCATCCAAGAGTGTAATTATTAAAAACTCACTCCTATCCTGGGTAAATTAAAATTGTACGTACGTATCTAAATATCTGCAAAGATATTTAAAGAAAGAAAGAAATTATTTCACAGTGGGGGTAACCTTTCCCTAAAATAATGACCGTTCAAGTCGCCATTGTAGTAACTACAACAAAACATCCATTCAGGAAATACAACAGCGTAAACTCCCTTGGCCTAAACCATTACCAAAACAAACTCTAATTCAATACATAAAGCTAATCAACAATAGACAGCTCAGGTGCAGACTCAAAACTTCCACATCCTAATTTGTAGGGAATATAGAGCTGTCAGGCTGTCCGAAAAATAAGAAATTCAGGCAAGACATAGAAATGATAAATGGTGGAGTGAATGTGTTGTTCAATCTTTTTTTAAAAAGATAGTTACCATTCACAGTTTGTGATAACTGTAATATTTCCTTTATCGGCTTTTGAAATAATGTTGTTACTTTTTAGCTTTCTATCAATAGACCTAATTGCACATGAGATTATTAACTTTTTTGACGTTTAGATTTACCAAATTTTGTTTAATTACTTCAGCACATTTATATTTTGCATTTGTATTCATTTTTCAACATTTTACCGATGAACCAAGGGATAGCAGTTTTTTTCTGTATGATGTTTTTAGGACATATTTTAAGCCTTTTTTTAATAAATTGTCTTCTTCTTTATTTAGCGCCATGTTTGTTAAGTTTATAGCCCTTAGGAAAAAATTAATAAGCATTTTTTGGCCTTTATAAGTACTTTTATTTTTAAGTAAACCGTCCTTTATGTTTTTAATTTTTTTATCCAGTATACTTTGTTTTTTTCAATGATAAATTTAAATTTTGATTGCGTATCATAATCGGATTTATTCCATTGTACTGGAGTCAATAATGAGGCAAACCTAATGTGTACAAGATATTGGATAAAAACGTTTTGTATCTTAACGATCGTTACTTTCAAGCCTCCCACAGAAAGTCATTGTCTCCTATCCATCATCTTCTAGAGCAGGGGTTCCACAGGGAAGCGTGCTCGTTCCTTTCCTTTTTTCAATTTGTATCTCAGACTTACCTAAGCAACACTATCACCGTCACCTTTCCCGATGATACCGCAATCCTGTCACCTCCTCTTGATAAAGATCTGTCACAGCTTTCCGTAATATTCAAAATCACCTAAACATCCTAGAATGCTACCTCCGTTAATGAAGAATCAAGGTCAACCGAATCGACAAATATAATATTTACCCTTGCTCCCACCAGTACACTTCAACAAAGTTCCCATCCCAATTGCGAACCATGTACCATACATCGGACTCTACCTGGATAAACCACTGACATGCAGTTGGAACGTCCATACAAGACTGAAGCGACAGACTAACATACGCTTCATGCTTCAACGATTACTCACATTTCATTTAAATTCACTTTTTTCCATATCCTACATGTACATAGGATTTAAATTCACTTAAATTTCAACAGTGTAAATCCTAGGCCCTGAAGATGATCTCAATAAAGCTCGAAACGTTGGCACGATAAAGAAAACGTTTTTCTCAAACCTGTATCACACCAGACCGCATCTCACGATTTCTGTATAAGTATTTATTATTTTAATTTATATTAACTTTATATTGGTTTTATTTTATATATTTAGCGGTGATACAAATCTATTCCTGGTAATATAGCCAAGATGAAGTTTATGTATATCTTCTCGTTTTCTTGATATCAGATGATTAGTAATGAGACCCCATTTTTTTTATTATACCTTTCCAACCGGCTAGTTCTATTTAGCCAAATTAACAGGTAAATAAAGATTAATTTCTGTTTTAATAAAAACAAGTATTTATGGATATAAAGAAAATATCGAAGCTTTGAAGAGGGACCAGTGAAGTGACCAGAGATGCTTAGCGTTTGAAAGATATGATTTAATATTAATAATTTGCGTTTTTAGTTCACGAAAATAAACTACAACCTAGATTTAAAATATCTATTTACGTTTCTAAAGAATCATTTATGAGATCTTCCACTTTAGGTGTTGAATATGATAATAATAAGAATTTTTTATGAACGATACTTGGTTCAGAGAAGTTCTTATTGTACTTTTCTTAAGATTAGGGTAAAGTGTACATATATTTCCCTTAAAAAACACGAATCGTTTCCGATTGTACGATGTAAGATCTAATTATATTTGTTACTTTATGCTTTTCTTGGAGGGCGGGAACAGCCATATATATGATGATGGATGGTTTCACTCACCTTATGTGCCTTTGTGGTTGCAAGGGGGCGTTTATCTCTGCCATGAAAAACCTTGGGCCTTACAACGGAATGCTTTGAGAATTGAGGAGACGGGTGAACTGAAACAAAACAGTAGAAAATTCGATTAGCCGAATGAAAAACAAAAACAAAAAAAGGGCCCAGAGGCGAGGGTTGAAGAGAGAAACAAAACGGAAGGGAAATGGTAGATGGGTTGTTAGGACGGAGAAAGAAACAGGGGTGAATGGTTGAAAGTGAACAAGGGTTATTCAACAAAACATTATTTAAATGGTAATTGCTGTACAATTATTTTTAAATTACGGCATTTTTAAACATCGCCATTACTCGACTGATTATATTTGTATGATTATTTGTGTTGTAATGCACCTTCCATTCAACACTATTTACATATAAATATAATATATACACGTGATCATCACGGTCATTCACACGTTGTAAATTCTCGTTTGATATGACATCCGACCCGACATGGCCTCTACACTTTGCACTTTATTTTTTCGATTTAATACTTTTGCCCCTTCCTTGATTGTTTCCTACTCGGTGTTTCGATTGGAATGTTTATTCATTTTTAAACTGTAATGCTACTAGACATGAATTGTGAATTTCGCCCAACACAAATTGACTATACTTGGGTAGTTATGTTGGCATTCATCACGTTGCGAATATGAATTTAATATGAACGGTCGGAAGGGAAAACGGTACTAGACGATATTTTGACAAAAGTCCCTTAACGCAGTCTAAACTAAGTACCAATGGGATAAGTCCTATACTTAGCCTGTTCCGCCTTGTCGTCGTCTTCTTTCGTCTCGGCGACCACTAGGTGGATGTTGGACCTGGCACGTATATGAAGTAGTAGTATCTCCTCTAGGATAGCCTACGGATCCCGTCCTTCAATGGACATCCCTTAACCCTTACAATAATTTTTTTTATACTGCTTGGATTCGTTGCTCCTCTAAGATTAGTTCTAACATTATGTCATCACAGGGGCTGTTGTGTAATTTTTTCTCAATAACTCGGTGAATCCGGTCCGATGTGGTTCCTCTATATATGGAAGCCACGTTGCACTATCCATACTAATCCATCGTTTTATTTGGATGATTCATATGACAACTGGCGCAACGTTGTCCTTGGAACTTTTAGTTTCCTTTGTCAATTAAAATTGTTGCAGGATATCATAAGATTCTTTTTGGGGTTGCTTGTACCATCTGCTGTAAAATTGTGCTGTGGTGTGACACGTTCTTTGGATTCATCCTATCTTTAAGGCCTCGTCACTGTCCCGCTCATAGCTCAGGTTGCAGCCAAGTAAGGTAAAATGCGACACCTGCCACTCCCTGGGTCATTAGTTTAGTTTTGCTGTAGAAGATTTTCAAGTCATTTTTGTTAAGAGTGAAAATAGCTCGTTGCAAATTGTCACTTCTTTCCTTAACTAGTCATAACTGCGGGGAACTTTGATAAGTCTTAGTACTACTTACTACAATCTACTTGTGAGATGCAACAGGAATATGAGCTTCATCAACCAAAAAGCCTGAACTGCCTGAGTGGAGAGATAATGAAGGTACTTTCGCTTCAATCCTTAATATGACAACTGGCGCAACGTGGTCTTAGTGCATGGTACCTTTACTTTCCCTTGCCAATTACCATTTTTGCAGGATATCATTCTTAAGATTCTGTTTGGGGTTGTGAAATTGTTCTGTAGTGTCACATATTCTTTGGATTCGTCCAATCTTTAAGGGCTCGTCACTGTCTCGCTCATAGCTCAGGTTGCAGTCGAGGAAGGTAAAGTGCGACACCTGCCACCCCCTGGGTATTTTCAAGAGTCATTAGTTTAGTTTTGCTGTAGAAGATTTTCATATTTTTGCAGGATATCATTCTTAAGAATCTTTATGAGGTTGTTTGTACCATCTGCTGTGGCATGATGAATGAATGATAGATACAGCTTTTAGTTGCGAGTGATAGTAATGGCCTGCCATCCTGGGGGAGAAACGTCTCTTTTAGTTCTGTTAATAGATAATCTACTTAGGTGAGATGTCAGAATGATGACCACTATTTGACACATTTTTGAAATTATAATCGTTATACTGGAAGAATTAATTTTTTTATTTAACTAACCTTTTAAATTGAATAGTATTACATATCATCAATACAATAATCATTTAATGAACTTGTACGAATGTGTTAAAAAATATTAAGTGATAAACCGTAGTGGACTTAGATTTTATTCACATTTGATTTATCTAAGCTTAAGGACCAAAGTTTAAGAACCTTTGCAGTAACTTCTATAATTGTTTATAGTCTATTTTGGTTAATTAATAATCCATATAAACAAGACGGTTTAACGCTAATTTTCGGGATTAACATAGTTACAATTTATAGGAAAGCATATGTAATTTGCAATATTTAATGTTCGGTTCGAGATCGGGGCAGGTGTAGTGTGGCAGCGAGGTATCAACATAAAGCCCGACCTTCCGCGTTGCCGGCTACTGAATAAAACAAAACATAACAACCCACTATGCCTCCCCTGCCATAAATCTTCTTATTAACCTGGAATATTTTCTTCGCCTTTTTTACCTTCACGGTCGTTCCGAGCCGATGAGAAGCGCTTGTCGTCGTTTTCCCAACTTCATACACTCAAGACGGGCATAATAACTTATGCATGTTGCCGTCTTTTTGAAAAGTGAGATGGGCTTATATGACAAGTAGGTGTGTTTTGTTTTGCAAGACTGAGCCGATTTGTTTGTGTTTCACAAGTTCATTGTTTAAAAGCTTTCAACGCCTCGTTGTTACGTTGGGTAAATAATTAAGAACAACTATAAAAGCTTTTTGGGAAAAGGTTGAGCTGTCGGGTATCTTCGAATTTAGGAACATGGTTGACACCTTTCATATCGATGCGAAAAAAGTATCGCTAATTTTCTCGAATACCCACACTTTTGGCAAAGTATCGAAAAACAAATAAGCATACGTGTTCCACTTGTATGAGAATTCGTATATACCTTTTAGTTTTTTTTGTTTTGGTTGAGATAAAAAAAGTCAGGGTCACGGGCGGGTTTCGAACCCAAGACCTTCCGCTCAATACGCCGCCACTGTCTTACCACCTGATATTAAGGAAAGGTCAGCAGCGTATTGAGACGAAAATCAACGGTTGACACCATTCTCATAGATGAAAAAAAAATCGATAATTTACTCGAATCTTTACACTTTTGGCAAGGTAGCTTAAAAACAACTAAGAAAATGATGAAAGAAAAACTTTATATAAAAATAATTATTCAGATATCGTGAGATGCGGCCTGGTGCGATGTAGGTTTCAGAAAAACACCAACACAAAAACACAGATTGAATATAAGATATATTTTACATTGTATAAATTCACTTTTCCACATCCTAAATGCATTTGTTAAATGTAAAGAATGTTTGTAAATCCCAGGGCCTTGAAGATGATTTCAATAAAGATCGAAACGTTGGCACGATAAAGAAAATGTTTTTCTGATACCTACATCAAATCACGATACTGAATCATTATCGATTAACGTTCACTAATCTCTAAACACTAATATAAAAAGAATAATTATGATAAATGTCGAATAAAATATGGAATGTCAAGTTGTAAGTAGCCAGCACTGTTTCTACAATTTGAAGGGTTTTGTTAATATTTTTCGGTCGACAATATTGTTTAAATCAGAAATTATAAAGTGTTATATATTTCTTGAAGACGTCAGAGGCATAAAAACATGAATAATTTTCATCGTTAATTTTCCTTTGATGAGAACAAAATTACATCTTTAATTACGAACAAAAGGGATGTAATTAATTTCCAAATTAGCCGGTTGACTTTCTACTAGAAGGGACTTCTTTTCTTCGAAGTCTTTTGTCCAACTCTGTAGGGCCGAAGTCTCTAAGTGTGATCGATAAAGTAAGGTAATAAAGGGTTTCGCCCGGTACACGGGAGTGAAAACTTGCCTGGCCCAAACCTCTTTCCGCAAGACCCAAGGATATTGAAGAGGATTGTAGCCCTCCGGGAGGATTTGAGCCCCCGACTGTATGAGGAGGGTGTCGAGTAAGCCAAAGAAGTAGTTTCAACAAGAAAAATAACACGGTGAGAGAAGCCGACAAAGAAGTGAACGGAAAACTCCCAAGGAGAGGAAAAACTGGTGGGAAAGTAATCTGAAAAAGCCGAAACTTCATATCGCTGTCAGGTTTTATTATTTTGTCCACTTACGGATTTTTCCTATTTAGTTCACAAACCCGACGGCGAAGGGGAAAACAGAGGGAGGATTTTTTTTCCAGCCGTTCATTGCAGCCCGCTGCAACGTGAACTGGGTCAACAACTATAAACCGACTGAGACATGACCGACGTGCCCGTAAATTTCATCCAGCGAGAAAACTCAAAGGAAAGAAAGAGAAAAAGGATTACATCAACTAAGTTTTTCTTCCGAAATAATGAGGTAGAAAAGTTGGGAGTTCTTGTTACGCCCCATAGATAACATAGGGCATTTTCGTGTTAATTAAGTAGAAGAGTTTATGCTGTAATTTTTGGAATATTGATTATAACTGCGCGTTTAAGAAAACTTCTCTAAGGGGGATATGAATGCTCGTATTTTAAGACAAATATAAAACATTAAAATGGAAAACAGGGGAAGGTTTCCAGGCCTGCGCATGGGTGATCCTTAGACCCCCAGGAGGATGTGGTTTTTTGCATTATTAATTTTATTTGTAACGTTTTTTAATTAAAATCTTGATTAGTTTAATTAATATTTAAATTATCCCTTAACTATTTTAATTGTGGAGTGGGTTTATTTTTCGGGGACCGCTGCTTCATCCTCTTCTGTACACCAATTTCTTCTTAGGCTAATGAGGAAAGTCTAAAGCCAGAAAATAAGGAAATCTGAGTATTTTACGAATATTTACGTCCATCCATAAAAGAAAAACTGTGAAAAATGTTTATAAATATTTGTTGCTAAATAATGTAAATATAAATTAACGAAATATTAAAACGAATGTCTTCACGAAGCTTGAATTTCTATTGTCCAGGAATGGATTGTCCCGAAGGGAAATTCAGACCAATTCTTCCCAAAGGTGCTATCTCTTACTCCTAAGTTAGTTCATAGGTGTGAGATGACGTCCTCGATCTGTGTAAGTATATCACACGAATTTTCTTTAAAAAAAAATAAAATAAAATAAAAAAAGGATTTTTCCAGGTATAAATTTAGTTTTGTTCGCTAATTCGGTTAAAACTCAATCTACATATATCTTCAATTTGAAAAACAATCGGATTACAGGCCAGCAGGAATAATTTAAAGGCCTATGTCCGTTCCATACCGAACATTAGGCTCAACCCTTTTGAAATGTAAATTCGAAGGATATTACAAAAATCTTCTGAATGTAGGAAGTTTTCAATGTTTAAACTTTAGCTTTTACACAAGTTACAGCTGTTCCATAAACATGAGGACGTACAAGATAACGGTATTTTGGCGTTATCATGCTAACAATTTGAAGCGAGTAGATGTAAGAAATATGAGTATATAATGTTGAAAATTTACATATAATGAGACATCCTATCCGATGTGACCTCCGTATATAGAATTTTTTTGTGTGGCTATTATCGACGTGGATTGTTTCTCCGTGAAAGGAACGATTTGTTATTAAGATAAAACGTTGCAGACTAATTGTTTAATTGTTTATGTATTTCTTAGTGACCTGTTGTTTCATAATTTCTTAAGTCGTGAGGAGAGCTCAAGAATGTGGCAGTTTAGAAAAACACCTTTTTCATTTTCCTGAGGTTTCGACCTTTATTCGGGTCATCTTCAGAGGCTGGGTCAATTACAAAACTTATGCTGATTGGAAAAAATACAAATACTGATGCAAGCATAAATTTTGAACCAAGTATTTCATGTTCGCATAAAGTGTGGTGTCGTATTGGTTTCGTGTGAAAGTGTTGTGAAACGTGTATTCCGCAGTTTTTTATGATTGTGACAGGGTTGGGGACGCGGTAAATCCGGGAAATTTGTACTCATCCCTGTCACAATAATATAAAAACAGCGGAGTACAAATTCACGTTTCCCAACACTTTCATGCAAAAATAGAACCACCCTTTATGTGAGTGTGAAATATTTGGTTCAAAATTTATATTTACATTTTAAGTTGGGTTTTTATTTCAATCAACATATGTTTAGTAATTGACCCATGCGATGAAGATAGCCCGAATACAGGTCGAAACGCGGCAAAAAAATGTTTTCCATAAACTATCTCATTCTTGCCCAATCCTCACGACTTCAACAAATCATTAACTTATATCGAATTGGTATCGATTTCTGATGTTTCGAGTCGACGAAAACAACGATAGTTAAACTTATTACAACGATTATTAGCACCAAAACGTCGATAGATTTATGTACTTTTAAAGAAAAGTGCGACGAAAACCGCAAATGTCAATGTTTCGATACTATTGAGAATTAACAAAAACATCGATGGTTACATTTCGATCAAAATAATAAAACATCTTTAGTATCAAGTACCTGCCTCAGGTAGTCAAATTTGAACAAAGCCCGCCAACATCTATGGTTCTATGCTATTGAGAATCGACAACATAGGTAGCCCAACTTAGGTTAATAAAAGCAAAACGTCGATTGAAACATTGAACATCGGTAGCGTTCAGAAATTTGTGTCAGATAGTCAAACGTGTTACAAAAACAGGGAAGTCGTCTAGAAACTATTGAGGATCGAAATCCAAATATCTTTGCATCAACTTCAAACAACCGCAGCGAAACATCGATATTTACGAGTAGCTAGACTCAGATAGTCCAACATAGATAAAAACCCGGTAACAATGTTCTTTAGGTACTGGTGAGGACAACAACAGGACTGACAAATACCTCGAATGTCAAACATCGATGTTTACAGCAAAACATCCATGTGTTCTCATGGGTACACAACGTCATTTGGTTATTATCAAACATCAACTTCGACGTTAGATGACAGTACTTACGCCAGTCGATCCTTTATGTACACGTTCCTCATTTATTTTTTTATAAGCAATTTAGTCTGACATAATGATCACATATTTATTACAATATATGAATTATGGAAGGTCACATAGTGTTTATATTACTACTAAATTTTAGAACGAAAGAGGGATGTTGGAATATTTTGAATGGAAATATGGATAGTTTTGTCTTTTTGCTAATTGAGGTTAACAAACCATAAATACATATTTTAAAAATGTACACTGTTCGAATAAGGGCAACGGCCTTTACAATGATATTACCTATCCAAGGTTATAAACTCGGGTCGTTACGTACGGCAGGAAATACATGAACCCACCTTTCTCAATAATATCCAAAGAAGAGGGAGAAAAGAAGAGAGAGAGACAGAGAAGAGAGAGTGAGTGAGAGGGATGACGAATCGTGTAGGAAGCCGTATATACATTCGGCAGACAGTCGAACTGACAGATTGCCTTTGCCTTCATTGGATTTCTGAGCTCTACTCTCTACTCTCTGCCGAACCCTTCCAACGTCTCCTCTCGGCAAAAACCTTCTAAAAATAATGGCCCTCTTCATGATGTAAGGCTCCGTTGTCTTTTCCCATCCTTTTGCTGGGTTTTAAACGGAAATAAAGGCCAGAAAGGGCAGTCGGTAATAAAATCTATTAATTTTTACCAGCACAGTCGGATAAAAAAAATGGCTTAATTTATATATGTGATGCGTTTTCAAAATAGCCTTCACTTTAAAAATGTTATTTTATTTCAATCTTTTTCCAGTCGGTATAGTTCTGACTAGTGACATTTATATCATATGGCCCATCAAACAGTAGATCAGAATGTTTAGGTTATTTACTTCAAAACAAAACTGATTTTTTTTTAAATTTTGCAAGAATTTTAAAAACACATCTATCCAACGTTCTTTCAAAGTGACCATATGAGGAAGAGTGAGGGCCGTTCACTCTTTCACTTGTCCTTGGTATTATGCGACACCGATCTGAAACCGTTCTTGCTTTTTTTTCAAAAATTTCATCTCTCTTGTACACAAAGGAAATAACACCGAAGAATAGCGCAAGTAATTGACTATAAACACGCGATAGATCTGGGTCATTAAAATTTCAGTTGTAGAAATCGCAGGCGAGCAATAAAACGTGGTCTATCGTCTCTTGGCTATCTCAAAGTCAAGGGATAGAACTATCATTCACCTAGTCGTATACTCACGAAACATGTCAGATCTGAAACAAATTAAGCCTCCTTTAGAAAGGACAACACGAAACGTCTCGAAAGAGGAGGTAAATTGGGAAACGGTTGACGCGCATCAGTCTGTATGACAACAGACGTCAAAGTCAGACATAGATCAAGGGGTGCGACTGTAAGAGACGTGTATGTCTTTTGAAGTGCCACCCTTCAGCCCTCAAATTCAGGATATTAACGGATTAACAGTAAAGAAAACATGATTAAACAACCGTTTTTCTAAAAATCGATATTTTCTGGATTTACACAAAGCTGTTAAAAGAAAACCATGATTGACTTAATTTTAATTACCTTTCTTGTTTTTGACTATTTTTCCTTTAATTAAAACGGACACCTTTCTGACAGTTTATTTACTTTAATTAGTAACAAAATTATGCTAAGTAAAAAGGAAAGCTATGTACTCCGGAATGACCAAATGGAAGGAAGTTGCTTGAAAAACTTTTTTGAACCGCTGTTATTTCCTAACTCCCTGACTAATTAGCATAATTTTATGAAATTGAATACACCAACTTTTTTTCAAATGAATTAAACATTACACACAGAAAGTATTACAATTCTGTTCTGATTCAGAACAGGCACAAAATTTTGCTGCAGATCGATAGAATCGATATTTTTCGACATTAAACTCTTGCTTAAATAACAAATTATACAATACACACTCTGCTTCAAGTTTGTCATTTCTGAACTAAATTTAGAACAGCCACTAATAATTTTACTATAAATCGATAGTTTAGAAACATCGATGTTTTTCTAACTAAACTCTTGCTTAAATAATTAATTTAAATCGTACATTACACACTTTACTACAAATTTACTAAAAATCGAAAGTGTGAAGTTTCGATGTTTGGTGGGCGATGTCCATGTTTTTTCGAGCTAACCTTTTGCATGCATAACAAATTATACATTACACACTCTACTTCAGCTTTGTCAATTCTGAGTTAATGAAAGATGGATACAAATAATTTTACTATAAATCGATAGTTTAAAACTTCGATGTTTTGTGGGTATGCTCGTTGATTTTCTAACTAACCTCTTCCTTAAATAACAAATTATTCTTTACACACTCTACATCAAGTTTGTCAATTCTGAACTAAATTTAGAACAACCACTAACAATTTTACTATAAATCGATAGTTTAGAAACATCGATGTTTTTCTAATGTAACCTTTTGTATAAAAAAAAGAATTCTACATTACACACTCAACTTAAACTTTCTCAATTTTGTGCTAAACTTAGTAGAACTACTAATAATTTTACTATAAATGTGTAGAAACTTAGATGTTTTGTGGCTATGCTCGATGTTTTTAGAACTAACCTATTATTTAAATAACTTATACATTACACATTATATCTTTTGAGCTTAATTTAGAACAGCTGCAACAAATTTCCTAAGGATCTATAAGGAAGAAACTTCTGTTTTTTCGGCTATGTTCGATGATTGTCGAACTAACCTGTCGTCTAAATAACAAATCATATAATACACTCACTATTTCAACCTTTCACCTTGAGCACGATGTATACGTTCTTAGGTCTATACTTGATTATCTGATTACAGGATTCATCAAGCTGGCCATTGATGTTTTAATATTCCAGCTGATGATCAAAGTTTTAATTATCATCGATTTTGAGTAGTTGATGCTTTCATCGATAGTTAACGTTTAACGACAATATCCCACCCAATTTTTTTTAGACGTAATATTTTTTTTTAATAAATAAGACGAATGTTTGATCCCGACATACAAAGCAGCTTTTCTTTTCTGTCACACCTGACCTCGCTCCTTCATATTGCCATACTGTGTACTGTTATTGTGCTACATAACGGGTCGAATATTGCTATCAATGGAAATCATCTGGTGCCTATCGTAAAAACTTTCACATGATATTGTTGGTCTCTATGGAATAAGTAATGAGGGAAAATAGAATATAGTGTGATATTTGTTAAGGTTTACTGTTCGTACTAGTTTAGCCGTTCGGATACTTTTGGGCTTTCTCCTCTTACTTCTGGATTCCAGGTTCGTTTCGGCAAGCTACATATAAGTTAATTATAAATTAAAACCCGGTTGATGACGCGATAACGCCGGAGTCTGTCTACCGTCTGCCGTCCCCACCAAGACGATTCATCGAAAGAAAAACCCGTTTTTTTCCTATCCAACATATGTCTCCTCTGGGCGGAGGTCGAGTCACGTCAATGCGATGTATCTTGCGTAAACAATTTCTAATGAAAAAGGGATATTTCTCGACGGTTTCGAATCTGAGCTTTACCGAATGGGACCGGACCGTTCGCCCGGGTAACGGTGTCCAACGGGGAACGAACTGGGACGCGATTAGACGCCTGCAGACCTTGGAAACACTTTCATCTTCTCCAACATTCTATTTTTGCAGAAAGAGTAACCTTTTCTTATAATTTGACGATAAATTAAAACAATGGAAGTGAAGTTATATAACGTAAATGGAAGTGATTGCACATTGAACTGTTTAGCAACTCTCCTCAAGAACGTAAAAACCACCACACATTTGTATATTCTTTTATTGAACGTATAAATAACAAAATGTATGACATAAATGCGTATGAATTCATGAAAAAAACCCCAGCCCACTTTCATAAAATATACATTAGCCTAGTCTAAATATTTTTAAAAATTTTTCGTTTCTTTATATTTTGCAATACAGACAAAATATTTATAAACATGCCATGAAAATTGTTTAAAATTCACTAGTTTTCGTGGTCCCCTTGACCAATTAATATCTTTCAATTCATTCAGGTTTTTAGTTGAGATAAAAAGCCAATGGCACTAGCGGGATTCGAACCCACGACCTTCGGCTAAATACGTCGCTGTTCTACGACTTGGGCTGTCGTGACAAAATTCAAAAGATACGGTTGAGATGGGAAGTGGGTATAGAACAGCGACGTATTGTATTTAGCCGAAGGTCGTGGGTTCGAATCCCGCTCGTGCCATTGACTTTTTTATCTCAACTGAATTAACTGAAAGATTGTTTAAAATGCAAACAACCCAAGAACCTGCGAGAGAATTATGAAATTGATAGATTGGATAGCTTGAATTATACAGGCGGGTAATATTTTTGACACTTCGTTCACCATTTTTATAAAATATTAATTGAAATGTACGAGAAAAAGTTTTGGACACTAAAGTTTGTCGGAATTACTCAGCAGAAAAGTGATTTGCATAAACTCAAAGGGAACAAAACTTCTCTCTCTCTTTCAAAAAAAAAGTTATAATAATTCTCTTTTGAACATTTTCCTCATTCTAAGCAAGTCGTTATTTAAACATGATATATTAATTATACATCACTTTTGTACTTTTTGTTTTATTGGCTGAATTGAAGAGGTGTTGCATTGAATTGAAAATTAAAAGAAATTAAAGAAGATTAAAAAATACGTGGTGTTCCTTTTTATAAGTTTTTTTAAAATTTTTATTTTTGGTTAAACTTGATGTATATTTAAAAACAAAATACAGTAATCCTTTGCTTGAATGTGGCATAAATTGAAAGAATGACCTATATTTCGAATAGGCTCAAATCTATGGATGGTGGTAAAACAAAAATCAAAAAAAAAAAATAACTAAAAATTATTTATCAACGTTGATTTGAGAGATTTTTATTCTTTATTTTGCCAAAACAATCGAAAGATACCTAGAGATAACAAAAAGCTTATCGGTCATACGTACGAAGAAATAGATGTTGCCGCATAATAAATTCATGGTTAAAACTACCATATTACTACATTGAAATAGGGTAAAACACAAGAGAATGATAGGCCAGATAAGAAAGTACTTCCAAAACATAAGTACATTCAATAATGACATTTTTAGGTTATGCAACAAGGAGGAAGAAATTGCTACCTACATTGTCTTCAAATGCGAAGCAACAGCTCATCAGGAGACACCTTAGGTTTGAAGAAGCAGCAATGACCTTTAACTACTTGAAGGAAGAATCGAGTGAACTAAGGAACTAGGAAAAGTTCAGTAAGCAAAGAGACTGCATTTCATGGAGAATATCAAAAGTCTACTTACTAGTATCCTCCTAATCATCATGATAAACTATAGTAAAAATCAAAACGTTGCGTTCAGTAGGTTATAAATTAAAGTAAAGGATTCTGTTTGAAACGTACTAGTGAACTGTTATTTCAGTTTAAAAACTCTGCTTGGGATTTAATATTTAATTGGGAGTAAGGGAAGATGCTTGGATAATTCCTTTTGGATCATAAAAAGTTTTGGCAAGAAAATTAAGACAGTATTTCATTAAAGTTGAAAATGAGTGGAAATAATACGTCTCTCCATCATGAAAAAGTTTCTAAGGCTTACAAATCTATCCTCTAAAAATGTTATATTTTGTCATAGACTTTTAGAGAATAAACCGGAGAAGCTTTAACCAGCAGTAAATTACCAAATGTTTTTTAGTTGCCATCAGACAAAACCCTTAGGAAGATAAAGTTGTTATTTTACAGACAAATTACACTCGTTACATGATACACGAAGTCATACTCAATGGGAAGTCGCTTGCGATTGGGTGTGTTGAATGGCTCACAGGACACTTCCAGATGGAGGATCTCTAAGAAAGTTGAACCCAACAAACCTACTCGAGAGAAAATACCGGACAATTGTTCAAGACTATAGAAGATAAAACAACTTTTCCACAATTTTATTAAGTCCTATAGATATTATTCTGCCGACAGTATCTTATTAATTATTCATAATTGACGCAAATCTTAAGTTGAGAATTTCCATTGATCGGACGACCTTCATTTTGAGCAAATCTGGTTAAACCATAAATTGTAATAAATAGTCTAGGATAGATATACCTTGCCATAATTATTACAAATGTTTATGTAATTAATTAAAAATATAATTCATAACCGGCTAAATGTTTATAAGTCATACCTGAGTTTAGTATGTGCAGGGAATTGAAAGTTCCGAAAGACTCTTGATCTGTACTGTTCATCCCAGGTCAAAGCCATTACATTATTAACTCATTGATTATGGAGACAAGTCTAAAATTAGTAGTGCGAATAGTTCTAGGATAGATAGTACAGATTGTAAAAATATTAATGAATTTTCAACAAAAATTGTTGCGGTTAAATTAACAGAATTTTTTGAAACGTGGTTGAACTTCCCGAATAAGGCTCATGTCGCAAACAAATTAGATAATTAATTTCTACTGTATTTTAACAGGTAAACGTAGTCTAAAACTCCGAATATTACGGCAACCTAATCAATTTCAACTCCAAGCAAGTTCAGATAAAACAAGAAGGTAAACAGTGCTTCAAAGTTGTCTACTATCAATCTTGTGTCAAAAATCACTCTCACTACAGTGAGGGAAGTTCCAGGCAATGAGACAAATGTCAGAAATATGTTTCTTTTCACATAGATCTTGTCCATATGACCGTAACATTTTCAAAAAGCCGTAAAAAACTACTCAAGTAAAAAGTTACTCAACAAAGTTCTAACAAAAATAACGTTATGTCAGATATATTTCGGAACAAACCAATCGATAATTTGGTCATTACTTATCATATTTTTCTGCCTATCCTCGATTAGTCTTTTCAAAGCGTTTAGTTATTTCACCATACTTCTTGTTATTTTTCGGTCCTCCGGGCTTGATTAGGACTACTGTCACTAAATTAATTACGTGATATACTAGTGCCTTGTTTGACACATGAAACCAGCGAGATGGGAGGACAAAGATAATCGGTAAGGAACAAATTAAATGTTCATACCCGCGCAAACTAAACGGAGAAGTTTTACAAAACCAAGCATTCTATTTCCGACAAAAACTTCGATATTGAACTTCGGAAAAAAATTACGTCGTTTTTTGAAAAGAAAATATGTCAATGTTGAAAAACCTTCAAACATACCCATCGATAGTTTGCCGATCATTTTTGCCTGTCTATCTTCGCTAGCTGGCTATGTGCATATTATTTCAACATTTCGCCATCTTCCTTGCTATTATTTGGTTTTCCGTCCTGATTATATAATATAGTCTTAAATTTTGCCTTGCCTGTGAGGACAGGTAAATAAAAAAGACGGGAAACGACCAAATTACAGATTCATCATATGGCCGTATTGTACGGTTGTCTATAAATAAATTAGGTTTTCAGTTATACCATATCTTGCCTACGAGGATGGGTTAACCAAAATGATTGATAGCGACGAAATTATGAGTTCATCACACAGCAGACTACACGGAGATATCTCACAACCGTCCGAGAAAACAAAAATCAATCAAACCGACCGTTGAAGATAGCGACAAGTCAAAACGCATCCGATAGACCAAACCAAAGTGAATTGGGGTGATGAACGGAAAGTGGTACATACCTTACAGACCATGGAACCCAAAAACAGGTGTTGACCAACAAAAAATTAAAACATCTCTCAATCCACCTCTCAATGTTTGGCGGTCTTAATTGACCATAATTAATTATATCAATTAATGACTCTCTTGGTTTAAGGTCTTGGTTGAGACGAAAAAGTTAGGTTCAATACGCGCTGCACTAACCACTTGTCACGATTGTTCAAGTTGAGCCGAAGGTCGTGGGTTCAAATCAAAATCGACCCGACTAAACGAAAATCATTCAAACCCACTACTGGAGATAAAAGTCAAAACGCATTTGAAGGACCAGAACAGCGTGTACAGGCGAACAGAAGAGTCGAAAACGATCTAACTACTAGTACATACCAGAGTAAGATGAAGCGTAGTTCGATAAAAATCGATGTTGTAAAATATCTCAGTTAAAGAAAGTTCGAACGAAAATGGATGCTGACAAGCATAATATCAATGTTGGATCATGTCATCATCATCATGCCAATCTATGTTGGAAAATAGTGAACTGCATGAAATCCAACTACAAAACAGTATATCCGAAAATTCGGACAACAAATATACAAGAAAAAAAAAAAAAAAAGAAAGACAAATCTGTAGTATAATCGTCGCCGGTCACTTTTTGTCATATTCTTTTCGATAAAAGCTAACATTAATTGGGAAAAGCTAAAGCGCAAAACCAACGATCGAAGAACCAAGGAATAAAACTAAAGTTATAGAACTATAAGAGCATACAAAAAAACACCTAATTTAAAGATCTAATCAGTGAATTCAGTTCAAAGGGCTATTTGCAGCTTTTGGTTTCATTGTTATTGAGAAAAAAAAATGCTGGGAGCAATTATATGAATTATCTACTTTATTAAATCCTGTTAATGGAGGTTGGGCCGTCCCGGCAACAACGGTTTTCTAGGGTAGTTATGACCCCACCCGATTTCGATGTATTGTTAGATATGACAGCTGTCCGACCTTAGTTGAGGAGGGTTTGCTACAGTGAAAATTGAATATTCGTAAAAGTTGGAGCCGTGAACCGAATTCGGGCGGATGTTTTCGAGTTGCGTAAAGACAGGAAGACGGGACAATAAGGTTGTCGGACTGTAACCCGGGACGTTCTTCTCCCGCAGGGCGTGCCGAGGAAACCGATCCCTCCGGTTATTACCGGGATCGTCAACCGGGATAATTCCGCTAGATTTATTGAATGGGACCATTAGGGCAGAATGCTTAGCGAGGTGATTAAGCGTATCGATGGGATTATTACTCGTGCTGGTACAATATAGATTACACATGAAAACCTATAAAGAGACAATGACCCGCCATTTTTTTAATCATTTAACTACGTTGAATGAAGCCTTTTTAATTGCAAATGAGCCCTTCTTAACTTCACATTAACTTTTTTAACAACAAATTAACCTAAAAACAAATTAAATATAAAATAATTGGTCAGTTAGAGTATCGCCGTCTGATAAATGATCACAATTAATTATTTGGTGTGATGCAGGTTTCAGAAAATCTTTTTCATCTTCTTTGTCGTGCCAACGTTTCGATCTTTATTGAGAACATTTTTAGGGTTCAAAGTATTTGTTTTTTGTGTTATTGTGCCATTCTTGCGTGTCGTGTCACTTTGAGCCCTGGGGATGATTTCAGTGAAGATCGAAACGTTGGCACGATAAAGAAAATGTTTTTCTAAAACCTACATTACACCAGACCGCATCTCACGATTTTTGAATAATTACCGATTAACGGTCACTAACCACCACACAAACCACAATTAAAATTATATATTATATAAAATTTAATATTAATATGAATTCTTCTTCTTTTAATTTGTCAAGGTTTCCAAATGATGAAGTGCTTTTACATTTAAAATGACCATGAAAATGAATTAAAATTTATATAAAATTAAATGTAAACACTAATGATAAAGCTGTTTATATAGATTTTTAAAAAAATATAAAATAGCTTGTCTGTAAAAAATCTCGAACTGACAGAAGGATCACTTGTTTTTATATTTAATTATATATAACTTTTGATTCTAATTGTAATTAATAGTAATTGTAATTAATTAATTCGGTTTTTAAGAAGCCTAATTTATTTTATTTTTAGGAGAGTTCGCAACAGCAGAGGTCATATCAACCTCGGGGTATTGGTTTTTTTTTTTTTTGGTTACAAATCCCATTTGTAAGTATGTCGGGTTCGAATGCAGGGCTGTAGGATTCGAACGGGGACTTTTACCTTACAGCGATGAGCGCCGTATAAGCGCCTAAACCGTTGCGGCCACCGACGCCCCTTTAAGTAACCTAAAGTTTTTTTTAAATTTTACTTTTCATGCTTATATTCAATACCAGCTCCTAAATTTTTTAATGGCGTAAAGAAAGAATTAATTTAATAATAAAAGGCGTTAATTTGTAGATAAAATAGGGTTAATTTTACTAGAAATGCTTCAAAAAATTCAATATCACATCTAGCTGAACGTTCGTATGAAACAAATTTCTATTTCAGATAAATGGAGTTATTTAGTATTATGTTTTAATTTTTAAATTCCCCCTTTTAACATATCACATCAAAGCGGGGGAAATAAATCAAGATCAGCAGTCTTCCTTTGTTTGTGAGATTACAAAAAAAAAGTTGATAATAAAGCGAATTAGAATATTGTGTAACGTGTGGGAATATTGTTTTACCCGTACATTTTAGAATGTTTGAATGTTCAATAGGGAATATAGTTTTACTTAGTTTTTATTTTCCCAGCCTATAATTTGATGAAAGACTGCACAGATAAACGTGATTAATAGCACTTCGGTTACGTATTTCTCTAGTCGTTTGTTGGTAGAGGTTTGGTTAGATCTCATACGTTCTACCGAATAGTAAGTTCTTCTGAAGAAACAATAATTGGAAATAGTTCTTTCAGAGTTAAAGAACCGTGGGCGTGAATTTCGTGGGATGGACGGCAGCAATACATCACAGAGTCTGAGGCTTCTTCATCCCCCTAGGTCCGGGGATTAGGAAAACAGATTGTCAACCGAGCAACCCTTTTTTCCCTGCAGGACCCATTTCAACCCGAAATCCCGGTTGGCTTGCTTACAACGACCTTTCAAATTACTGCTATCACGAGTTCCCTCTTTCGGAAGCCGGCGAAATGAGCTTTCCACCAAGGGGTTTGATGAAGGAAATTTCGAAATGCGATGCATCAGATCGGATTTACAGCCTCTACTTACAGCCGATGGCATTTTGCACTGGCGTACTGTTAAATTTGATATAACAGTTCGATAAATTTTATGCTTGTCTGGAAATGTTTATACATTCATTTTATTTGTTTTTTTTATCACTTACGAGAGCCATTTCCGCTTTTTAACATTGAAAGTGAAATATAAAGGAACTATCTACATTTGTTTTTCTATTTAAATAAAAGATCATGCAAACTCATACTTTATGTAAAGTCAGTAATAACTGCTTAGTTGCAAGGCAGGGAAGTCAAGTCGTCATCCTTTTCGTTTGATATAATGAATTTCCATTTATTACTCAATTCTTATATTTTTTTAAAACAAAAACTAACTATTATTTTGAGGTTTATTAAGCAATTAACGGTAATTACAATATTAATCTACCTTCTTTCAGCCTACCTTGTCTCGATGATTTTGGTTTTGCCTGAGCAATTGCCGCCCGTTTGGTTTGATAAAAGCATGAAATGTCTCGACAGACAAAACCCCGACAACAGACAGATCGGGAACGAAGACGATCAACCCAATTCAATTAAAAAATTGTAAAGATATCTGCGAGTTAATGAATCTGTAGTTTGATCTCTAGCTTGTAGCTCTCTCCTGGTCTATTTACTATCGCTAGTTTTGGTTTTGCCCGAGCAATTGCAACAAGTTTTATCCATCGTAACAAGTGAGAAGATGACCAAATGCCGAACGTGTCTGCCAAGCAAAGTTGTCAAGCAAGAAAAATTAAGGTAGGACCTACATGCCGGATTGTCACAGCCGACCAAGCTCTTATGCAGCTGTCATCCTACGCCATTCCTTGTCTCATTGTTTAGTTACCCAAGCAATACCCCAAATTTCATTTGCCCTACCAAAGTATGTTTCTGACAGAAAAAACCCCTGAGAAAATACAGCTCATGATTGAAGATGATCAAAAAACATGAACCAAAAATGGTATTGATGTTTGGGAGTAAAAGGTTAAATGTTTACTTGACTCGGACTTTTTACGATCTTGCGTACCAAGAGCAGTATTAGTCTATTATGAATTTTCTATCATTGTCTAGAAATCGACATTAAGCTTACGGCTTTTTACCAAATCTCTAAGCTCGTTAAGAACTCAGGACCACTGTTTCTCCTTTTTCTTGGCAATATCTGCAACGACTTGTTTCTGCTGCTCCGAGTCTACTGTGCCAAGTCAGTAGTCCTACAATCATTACAATCAGTAATCAGTCACTATTAGTAGTTATTTCGTTAGTTTCTGCGATGGTCCTTTAATGAACTGAGAATACAATTGCAACGAGGACTTATTTTTAACTTCTTTTTATTATCTGTTGGCTATCTGTTTTTGGCAATTTGGTCGATACCCATCTGCCCTGTACACTGCTGTTCAAGGGTAATCCGGTAATCGCCCCACCAATATCGACAGGACTTGCAATCTCACGTCTCATAGTGGTTGAACCTATATCTTTCTGTCCTGCCTTTTTTCACTGGATTTGGTTTTTTGTTTGACCACTTACCCCTAACTTTTGTCTGACACATAAATGCAGAATTGTTTCACGCAGATGATTACTGCGCGACCAGAGAGATCAGGCACAGACAGACATTAACAAAAAATCATGCTAATGTTAACGAGCAGCGTGATCGTCCCCAATTAACCTTCCTCACCTACTCTTCTGGTTTGTCTGTTTGTTATAATATATAAAATGGAAACCATCTAATAGACGAAAACAGCGAGATTAAACGGACCATAAATGATTAAAGTCTATCAAGCTTCATCGAAAAATTAGTTTAAAAAATCACCCATGGCCTTTTATATTTAAATAATCTTTTTTTTTTTTTTTTTTTAAATGGCTTTACGTTTCCGCATTAGCCACCAGACTAAATAATCTTACATACCTAATTTTATCTGTAATCGCGGTACAAAGATTTTAAAGACATGAAATTCATTATCAGTTATTTCGTTAGTTCCTACGATGGTCCTTTATCATAAGTTTATAAATTTGAATTATTAAAATATTTGCGGACGTTTCTGGTCATCCTTCACTCTTTACGATAGACTAGCGTTATAGTTCTTTTGATTTCGACTGCTTAATACTGAAAGCCAAGACATCATTTTCCTTGTAAATTATATAATGAGATTTTATCTGACCAAGCTGGGTGCCCCCTCATCATCACGCTGCGACCAAGTTTTACCGACCGTGTCATCCGGTTTGCTCCCTGAACCCTATTAGAAGCATCCGGGTCCGTTATTACAATGGTTCGGCTTCAACGTAACCGGCCGATAAATGAACTATGTAATTGATTGTGACAAGAGAAACATAGCGAACAATACAATTTTTTTTGTGAGGCTTAAATGTCGTCATGGGGCTAGTGATTGTTCCATGAGAAAGTATGTGTGAGGCCTTAGTCTCAATAACAGACAGATGGTTACAAGGCGGTAATTATGTATTATCCTTAAGAATTAAGGTTGATTATCGAACAAATTGCACATCGGGATGGCCTCTCGTAACGGATAATCTCTTAAAGGATCTCATAGTCGTGAGTCGCAAACGGTCGGATTCATATTGACTCAGGTGAGACAGGCAGTGATGAACCATATCGTTTAACCATGACCAGACGAACGGTCGTTAGGGGGGCGTTGTGACTCATCGAAGCGATCAAACTTTATGAATCACCTGGTGCCGTGGGGATGCTGTCGGCCGACCGAGGTCAATCCACCATTCACCGGTTTGTCGATGACCTTTTCGTGAAACAGCCAAGGACTTAAGGATTAGTCGCCATGGAATTTATTTTGTTTTTATGAAATAAATCTGATTTATAACTGGGGGGTGAGTCTCTTGCCAATTCTTCGATTTCTGTCTAAGGGGGCTTTTTTTCAATCAACTCTTTCATATTTAAAATTTATTAGGAGAATCTCTCAATTATCCATATAAAAATCAATAATACTCACCAAGGAGGAGAAATAAAAATTAAAACAAATCGTCCAATAGAATTCAAAATCTTCATACCTGAAAAAACAAAAAACAATATTATTAATACATTACATAACTAAAACTGCTAAAATCCTGTATTTATAAAGACTTTACAGTGTTTTACAATAAAAGACTCATATTACACGTTGATGAAAAGATTCTAGAAGCGAGACCAAGCGGACGAGACATGTTCATTTATAATAGATTACCTCATAGAAAACATAAAGGGGTTAAGTGTTGAAATACTCAAACCGAGCGGTAAATACAGAACAAAGATGTGAACGTGCAAACAAACAGAGGGGGAAGAAACTAAACATCACTTGATCTTCCTTACTTCCCTTTGTTTACTGTGGGTTCCAATTGTATTATTTAAACTATTTCTTAATTCATGTTGACAAAAATTTAAGCGGAAAATATATGCAGGAATTTTCTATTTGACCAAATTGATATTTAAACGAAAAAGGTTTCCAGTAAGGAGTGAGTTTTTTTCATTGCATTTTCTATACTAGGCTAATTTTACAACATTGGGGAAGATTTTTCTGTAAATTGTCCTGTCGTTGCTGAAGACAACGGAAATCAACATTGGAAATTTGGTGTTTTCGATGTTTTGGCCTGCCTCTTCACTGTCAGAGGCGTTCTAACATCGCACCGTGTTCCAATACATTTTTCGGCCCTCCGGGCCGGATTCGTAACTGATATCACTAAGTAAATTATTCTAAACTCTGAAGATAGCAAAACTATGACAGATCAACCCGACGATCAGTAACGATCAAAATTTTCAATATAATAATTGTAAAACTATACATATAATTGACAATTACTGCAAAGTCTGAGATTATGATCTGACATAGAGTTATAAATTATAATTATAATGATTCGGCAATTTAGTTTTGTTTTAATCAAGTTGCACTTCCGAAGTAGATGGCGTGACTTAAGTCCAAATCAGTTCGAAATAGATTAACAGCGGAACCGAGAAGATCAATGATAGATTATTAAGATATTTAACTTAGCTTTATGTTAAACGTGCTTTTAAGACAGTATAATTTAGGTGATCTTTGAATATTTTCACATGTTAAATGTGCTAGTTTTTGAATAGGTCTTGTTTGTTCTCGTTCGTGATTAATGGATTTTTTTTAAATGGCAAAGATAAGAAAAGAACCAGAAGTGGTACATTTATTTGTTTTACGAGTTCCCTGGTGGAAATTGTTTGATGAAATTGAGTTTTATCCTGTTTTGGCCGCCTTTTCTATCATTCTTTATCAATCTACGTTTTATTATTCCTTTTATTCTTTCATGAACACCAAACCAAATTCTAGCCTTAAAAAATTAACGAAATATCAAACCGGTTAATAGACTCCTGTCTACAGTTCTTGTTCTGAAACGTATCCTTGTCCTTTTTCACACTTAGCATTGTGCGAGAATAATTATAATAATTTTTCAACATAACAGGATAAACTAAAACGAAAAGAAGACGTTGCACAGCATTTGATGGTTTTTCCGAAAGTATTTAAATAAAAGACAGGTTTGTAGACAATTTTGGATGGAGGCCAAGGGTAAGCAGAAATTTTCGGGTTTTGTCACCCCCGTTGCAATGTCCATTGGCCCGGAAGTGGGCAGCGGTCCGAGAACGACCAGACCGCCTTGTTGTAGAGCTGCCCGGAAGTGTTTCCCGTCGAAAGGGGATCTCGTCGTCATTGCGACCCCCCTTCGACGATCCTATGGCGACAAATCGAGTTACCTAGGCCGGGATCTGGTCATAAACGTGCGTGATAACAGCTCCGAGGGTCTCGCAGGGGTAACTTTCCCCGGTTTCCAGTTTGCAAAGTCGAAACTTCTTGCCAACTCGCATTTCCACCGACCGCGACATTAAACCCTTGAGCTGCGGGTTTACATTTCAACACCCGTGAGCACATACATAATGTGTATTTTAGAATTACACGTTCTTAATTGTTTATAAGTGCGAAATCTCTCTCCCTCTCTCCTCTCACTACCTCGCTGAAATCACAGATCTATAAAATTATCCTCAAAATGTTACTCTATTATAAAGAATTACCAGTTAAATTGCTAATCTATAAAACTCAATATTCTCTTCATAAGGGTAAAAACCTGTGGCTACTCTCTCTCACTTAATCCCTCACTCGCTTACTATAACTCCCTCTTTCCCTCTCTCATTCTCTCACACTCTATCGCTGTCTGTCTCTGTATGCTTCTCTCTATCTTTCTCCCCCACTCACTCATTCACTCACTACTTCCCTCTCGCACACATTCTCTTTGTTTAGTTTGCCTCTTAACTCACTCATTCATGCCCTCCTAACACACCTTCTCTGCTCTCTCTACCCGTCTCTCTCTCATTCCCTCATTCACATTCACTCTCTCACATACTCTTCCAATTTTGCATGTCCCTTTCTCTCACTCATTCATTCTCCCTCTCTCAAAACCCTCTCTCTCTCTCTCTCTCTCGTGCCACGAAACTGCGTTGGGCTCACTTTGCTAACCTTTGATTCCCGGAGTCATTTTAAGTTTAACTTTCTGCCCTGTTAACGATTGGATTGTTAATTTAAATTTTAATATCTAACTTTTGACATTTATTAACAATACATTTGGGTAATTGTTGTTTTGTTACTCTTATACGATCAGATGTATCAGCATTTATTTATCCAATATCTTTTTGAATTTGTTTAATGTACATTAACGACAGATTTCGTCAATTTTTATTTCTTTATAAATCTATCTAAGTGTGGGGTGTTTTAAGCTCTTGCGCTTTATTTTATCCGATGTTTTGTGGTATTAACTTGGACTCTTTCTATATAATATTGAATTATATTTTGTTTGATTGAGAAATCGTTCTTCGGTACGGAGTATGTATGACGTATGGTTTATGATCTTGATTGTCCATCCAAATATTCTTACATTACGTTTTATTTTTATATCGCCAATATCAACTTCATGTGGTATACACGTTGTTTGATTATTTATTGATATGATCTGTTTGAAAATTATAGTATTTTTAACGATATTTCGCCAATTTTGACTTATTAAAACGTTTATATATTACGTTTTAGGGAATTTAGCTTTTACCCTCCCAGGAATGTGAGCAGGAAACAGGATGATTGATTAAATAATGAATGTATAAAGCTACCGGAGCCAATGCAAAACATGTACTTTGAAAAATAACTGTAAGTTTTAAAAAGGTAGGAGATTCTGGGGTTTGCACGTTTCTGATCATTTTAGCATGCCTATCCCCGCTGTTTTGGTCTGCAGGCGTTCCGGGTTCTCACTATCTTCTGTTTGTAATAATATTTTAGCTACCAAACCACTGAAGATGGCGATAAGCCGCTATGCATCTTAGAGAGTGAAGTGTACGGAAAGGACTAAATTCCAGGTTCAAAACCTAAAAACTTCACGATTTAAGGTTAAAGTAGGTCGAAAAGCAGTGGGGTTTGGGGTGGGGAGAGCGACAATATTCTTCACAATTCTTTTTGAGTTTCAAAATCTCTTATTAGCCTCTTCAATGTCGCTAAAACAGTAGATCTATTAGTTGTAATACAAAAACCCTGTAATTAGTACTCTCATCAAAATTAACCCTTACTTTACTTATTTATGATAATCGATTGAAAAGAAAATTGGCTTGCTAATGCCAAACCAGACACAGATCCCTTCCCTTTTAATCATAAATGGTATCATTAATATTGAAACAAGCAGAAAGAGAAATTTCCTGATAACGAAACAGAGGGATAGTCCCTCATTAAAGGTTTTCTTATAATTACAATTTTCCTTAGTGACTCAGTCGTCGTACCACTTAATGAAATGAAAATTTCGTCAAGTCTGCCGAAAGAGAAAGCACAAATCTGAAATAATTGAACTTTACACATAAACCAGGCGGTGTATTTGTGTGAAAGAGTCATAGAAAACTCAAATGTGATGAAGCGAACTTTAAAATGTTCATTCCTGTTTGTTAAGCTCACATTGATTGTTTTTTTTTTTTTACGAGAAAATACCGTTTCTGTAATTTTAAACAGGAACGACAGGTTCATAGATAGCATGTCGGGGCAGTTATTGATCGAATTATACACATTAATGACCCGCTATTATAATATATCTGTGATAACATCAATCCCTGGGGGGCTTCGAAAGGTGTCGACTCTGTTATGTTTCCATATTTTTTACATTCTACGATTCATAATTTTCATAAACATTAATTAAATTTAAAACTTCGGCAAGAGAGCTGTACATTAAATCTCAAAGAGAAGGATTTTGTTTTCTTTTCGAATTTCAGTCTTTTCGTGTTAAAGGACGGATGGACACGGCTAAAGGGAAAGAGGAAAACAATGTTAAAAGAAGTAAAGGGCAGGCAATCCTTTTAACAAGTGGAAGCTCATTCCACACTGTCGGAGAAACCGAGGCAATTGTTAAAATAAATAAAGGACGACACATCTTCACGAGATGCATGATACGAATTTCGTATTCTTTGCTAACATCACGAGGTAAAATTACAAAAAACGTAATGATTTTAACACACGGGCACAAATTTAGTTCATGAAAGAACATCAAACAGATCCATTGCTATTATAGTATATTAACGAAGCTAAAAATGAATGATTATAATAATTATTTTTAACGATATTTTTCTAAAATTTATATATTTACTGATTATTATTAGCAATAATATCGTATGGGTGTAAATTTATTTCATTGAACATATGAAACATGAGGATGAATCATTTTCTTGACCACAACCTAATCCGCGAGAGTATTATATTGCGACTATTATAATGCTCGTCGTTCGCATAGAAGATGGAATGAACATATTTTGTTAATGCGGAATTCATATAACTAATGATTTGATGATTTAATTTTAATTAATCATTTTTCTAAAGCAGAAGTAACTAAATAATGGGGAGTTTGGGGGGTTGGTTGGGTTTATCTCCAGGGGTCAAATTTCGTAATTGAATAATATGAAACAAGCGTTCATGTACTTTATGGATGGATGAGTTTATTTGATAAGTATTGTTAAAACTTTAGAGTATTTAAAGAAGCAAGCAAATTTGTCAGTTTGTCATCGTACTGGCTTAGATTTAATTTATTTAACTATGGGAAAAATGAAACCAGAATCATACCACGTCTGTATTTTAGACTGCTCATAAAACGCACAGAAACGAAGCTCATAAACAGAAAATTTTAAAATGATGAAATATTTTTGAACGATATTTTTGCTAAGCTTAATTATTTACGGAAGTAATAAAATAGTTTGCAATAATGATATATATCATTCCGATGTAGATTTAATTCATAGAATAATATGAAATGAAGGTAAATAATGAAGTGAACCATTTCTATTAATGAATTTATGAATTAATTAATTAATTTAGATAGCTCAGAAATGGATGATTTTGAAAAAAAAACTCTTTTTATTGAAAGTTTTCCAAAACTGAAGAAACACAATATTTTTCAGTAGTAGTTTTTCAAGCACTAATCGCATCTTTGTAGAACTTCATTGATTACGATATTGCCACTGCGCAAGGTGCAGAGAAAGGTTGCTCGATGTGTCCCACATAATAGAGGCGTGTCAGGCCTTTGCTCCATACAGAGAGCGTGTAGGCATGCCGCCGGATTTAAGAAGGGTTCTCGGGAACGGTAGCGAGTTTCGGAGTCCCACGTTCCGCTTTTTAGGGAAAATTGGGGTGTTTTATTGTATACAGTATGTCCTATGTGTTATGTCTGTTTGTTTTGTCTGAGTGCATGTATTTATTAGCGTGAATTTCGAGGGGTGAGGGTGAAATATAACGTCATCATCACCCCTCGAACGATGAAAGCGAGTGGGTGTGGGCTTATGGTCGATGGCGGAATGTTTATAAAAGTACCCCATCGACCCCAATCTAGTTTAGTTTAAATATAGGTCGGTGGAGGAATATCAAGTGCTCCACCTATCAAAGAGAATGAGTGTACTGTATGGATGTATTTAAGTGTATGAATGTATTTATTTGTATGAATGTTGTGTTTGAATGGGTATAGAATATATAGATTTAGTTAGGGGCTGAAATAACCTAGATGTCGGAAGTCCCAGCCTCCCCAAAAAATTAAAAAAATGTTCGCAAGGGTACATACTGAAGTCATTGAACAACAGGCCACTAACCATTTCTGTTATTGCAGGGTTCAAGTACTGTGTCGTGGAAGAATGATGGCATTTGATAAATGTTTAAAATTTAAGAATATTTAAAGAACCAATCAAATTTGCAAGTTTGTCATCGTACTGGCTTATATTTTATTTAGCTATGGAAAAATATGAAACAAGAGTCATACCATGTCTGTTATTCAAGACTAAGTTCAAAAAAGGAGTGATATTATTATAATTTATCATTGTTATGGATGTTTTCTAAAGCTGAAATATTTATGGAAGTAATAAAATATTTGACAATAATCATCTTAATTATACGAGTGTTGATTTGATTCGTTGAACGAGTTGATTTGTGTTATTGCAAAATGATTTAATTGCGTTTTATAATTATTAGCTCTGTTTCTGAAAAGCTATCATATTGTCAGAAACCGTAAACTGTTTTCTAATATACGAACTGGTATAGATTTAGTTATTCTGAACAGGATAAACATGAAACATATGAATGAAACATTTCTGATATTACAGTTGATTCGTGAATACAAAATACAATATTTTGCGATTTTAATTATTAAAATATGTAATAAAATAATGTAATTATTGTCAAATAGGCAAAGAATTTGTGAATAATGTGAAAACCCCCCGATTGTATTTTTATATTTCTAACACACGTTGTAATATTTAGTGGATTAACTGATGTGAAAGAGATTTTTCGAAAAAAAAAAGGCTCTATCAATACTATCTTTTCAATATTGAACGTGCGTTCATCAATAAGGGAAAGAATTTTACTTAAAGGAAATTAAAAATTCTTCTGTCCCAAAAAAATTAGCTTAGTAAAGGGAGGCGAAATGGGTTCGAACCGGTCGACTAATGAAGTTTGCAAGACATCTCTCCAATTGAGAATCTACTAAGAACTGGTTTCGCCCTCTTTTATTAATTTTAATCAAAGGCTTTTTAAACGGCTTCACTAAATTTTCTAATTTAAAACTGCATTGTAAAAAAAAAATCACCTGCCAATCGGTCCAGGAGTTCTCAGCTTCCTCGGAGGAATAATTACAAAGAAAGGTAATGCCATTTCGCCCCCATTCGGGCCACAGGCCTATTCAGTAGCTTAAGAATAACTCTTTCTAAAAATACCCTCCGCAGGGGATAAAGGAATTTGATTAACGGTTTTAAAACGCAGGACGGATCTCCGGCACAGAATTACGTCACGTAGATAGAGGATCCATACTGGAAGAAACTATTAATACACATACTGCGGGGTTTAAATTAACCCAAGACTCATGGACTTCGACAACGCTTGGCGATACTTATAAAAGTCTTGAAAAATCAGACTAACTATTTGCCGAATGGATATCACTTTAGTTAACATGATTTATGTGTACTTAGTATACAGTGATTGTTTTCTTCTAGAATTTGAGGGGTGCAAATCAGTTTATGTAATGTGCGATCTTAATGAAAATTGCTGGCACGGGCTGAATTTTTTTTTAAGAGACTATTTCCATCTGAAGCCTACCCTACGCGAATTCAGCTTGGATTCTCCGAATTGGCCGGCAATGACCGTGCTAAAAAAATTCTATTAATACTATCTTAATTTTAAAATTTTTAACTGCAACTATTTTCAATTTTGCACAGAACCAAATTCCTTCTGTTGAAGAGTTGTCGAAGTGTTTCGTCCAATTTGTCAGATTGCCGGTTTTGAAACTAATCGCAATGGCAACTTCGCAGGCCTGGATTGCCAAACCCCGAGAAATGGTTTGTGTGGAACTGTACGGATTATTGGGCCCGGGTAATCCAGTCACGCTTTCTTCGTTATGCGGCCAACCTGCGCTAGGGCCGAATGCATGACAATCAAGGTCCAGATGATCCTCGGGTGATTTTTGCATACACACACCATGAAAATAGTCCATCTGGCCACGTGAAAGGGTGTGTGACAATAAAAGAATACCACGCTCTGAAAAACTGCCATGTGACCATTGATCAGCTCCGATTCTCCTGGACATTTTCAGGTCAAACCACTAGCATCTTTTCTATTAAACTATGAACGGTCTTTGAAAATCTCTTCAGGGCAATTTATGCTATCCATTAACAAGAAATTTGATGTGATGGAGTTATAAAAATTGTACTCTATGTTTACACCGTTTTAACACTATACGATTCATTGTTCATTGCAAATTCCTTTTTGATCCGCAAATATCTTAAATGATCATAATGATATTTGGGTTTTTGACTAATTTTGGTTAAGCCATTTGCTTTTCATTTTGTAAGAATTAAATCCGTTATATTTATTGGTCTGTCTGACAAAATTATTTCTTTCAATTAATTATTCTTGTTATATAAGGTCTTGGTTGAAATGAAAAAGCTAGTGCCACGGGCGGGATTCGAACCCATTCGAAGGTCGTGGGTTCGAATCCCGCCGGTGCACTAGATTTTTCAGTTCAACTAAGACTATCTGAATTGCTGTTTTATTATGTTCCTCTTCTGTTCTCATCATCTGCTGAAGCGGTAGATTTTTCCTCATATTTTTTTCTTAATTTTTGTACGTTTTGTATCAAGTGGTGTGGTGTTTGGCTGAAATATTGTTCATTTCTAGTTTAGTATGTTCAAGTGTTTTATTTTTCTTTCTACTACCTCTTACGTGTTACATCGTTTATCTTTATAGAACTTTTGGAATTTAATTTATTTCGCGAATCTCTCTCTATTCTTTTATGGCATTTTATGGTGCTCTTTTTCAGTCTTTTGGCTTGTTTAAAAGCTTGATTATTCATAGCAATTTTCTTTAATAACTCTTTATTTATATATATAGCCAACGATTAAATTATTTTTGAATTTATGTGTGATGCATTATTATGATAATAATTTTTCGTATTGTTTATTGAGATATTCTGTCCATTTGTTTATTTAACAATAAGTTTTAAGTTGTTTGTATTAGGTTAAACATTTGGTTTTAATTTTCTGTGAATTTTTGTATCATCCTTCTCTCCCTACATTAATTTACAGGTGTGGTTCTTTTTTCCATATTGCTTTCTTAATACTTTGGCTAGTTTTACACGTATGTTGTGAAAATGGTTTATTGCTGTTTTTCCTATTTTTGTAAGTCAATTTGTTTTACTCGTTTCCTCTTCTATCATCTTAAGTTTATGTGTGTGTTTTATGGTGATTAGTTTTTAGTGTTTTTCTATAAATATGCCTCGTGTTTTTGTTCAGTATCTTCACCTTGGCGCTTTATGTGTTTCTTTGTCCAACGGAATTTTCTCAAAGAACTTTCAATTTATACATATCGCCAAATTCTTGTCGAGTCCATGGTGTGATGGATTGTTTATTGATATCGGCATTGAAAACGTTTGGTATTTTTGAACGAAATATTCCATCAATTTTGTACAACACTGAATGTGTTTTAATGAAGCTTAATCAATGATGTTTTCTTGTAAAACCTAGCGATGTTTGTAGGTCAATGTTTATTGTTTCTTGTATGAATTATTGTTTCTTTCTTTTTACGTATTTTCATATTGACTTGCAAATGAATTATGTAGTTTCTGTTTTGAGCAGGCCATTCGTTTTTGTTTGTGTGCTGCTTTGTGTAATTAAATTTTAATTCTGTTTATGCTTATCTTTGTTTCAATTGGTTTTGTAGTGTTTTACTTTCCTCTCTCCACATTGCCTTTTTTTATTGTTTGATTGTTAATTGAAATTCCCTTTTAGAACTTTTCGACTTTTATGAACAAGAGATTTGAAATGTTTTATCGTTCCGTACCTCTTTCGCTTTGGGATGTGCTCACCGCCGTGAAACAATTGTCAGAATGAATAAAAATGTTCCATGTCGACTCTAATTGTCCAATTTTCTCCGGGGTTTTTGTATTAGCCCAAGTTCAAATTTGGTTGTTTTCATTGAAAACTTCAATGAGAACGATTGTGGAGTCTTTCTTCTGCGGGATTTCCACCGTCTCCTTAAATGCGAACCGAAAACTTTAAGGCGGTAATTTGTGAATAGCGGAGCCTGCTCGTTATATTGTTTCGAAGAGATTTTCAAACACGCCTCAAACCCCAACGCCCCTTTCCCCGTACACTTTCATCTAATAACGAAATGTTCGGCGCGTTTCTCTTAACTTTTGTTTCAAACGACCACTCCTCGATTTCGCAGACGAAAATATTTATATTTTATTTCAAACAACGTCGAAACTCTGTGGGGTCCAAGTTTCACTTTGAAACTTTCTGATTTATTTGAAACGGGGAGGAGGGGAAGAAAACGAAAAGAAATGGTAACTGTGTACAGTTTTCCCTCAAATAAACTTTCTCAAGAGGTATTTTGTTATAGACAACACTTAAAAAAATAAAATCCACGCATTTTTTTCTAACTACGAAGAAGTTCATTACTACAATTTATAAGGATAACGTTATCGTGAACGTAAACGGTAAATTGATTGAAGTTCGCATGCGTAGATTTAACGGAACACTAAATAAAAATGAAAATGAAATACCGTCCTATGCTATTTGGGGTTGAACAATGGGGTAGACAACAAACTTGTCATGGGTGACGGTAATCAATAAAGTAGTTTGTTGAAATATTGTTCAATTTAAAAAAATTAAAATTTTTAAATTTTTTGACTCTTGTCGGCCTCAATTTAATTTAAACTGAATTGCCCCGAATCTCCAAGCAATTAATGTTGACTCTGTAGGTTAGAGCTTCTACAATCACCAGCTCCTCAGTATTTGTCCAACTATCGCCAGCAATCAAGAGAAGATCAATAAAATCCGTGAACGGTGTCTTTGTTTACAAACTTGTAAAATACTACAACCTGTAATACTGCAAACACCCACCCCCAAAACAGAAAAACTTGGCGTTAACAGTATAATTCGTTATGCAGAAAGTGTACAATTAGCGTCAAAGATGTTTGAAAGACGTCAAGTATAACGGTGATCTGGAAATAGCGGAAACTTTTTGCAAAATTTAATGCCAACACACGAAAAAGCTAAATCGTAAAGACACAGTGGGTCGCGAGCCCCCCCCCTTCCACCTCCACCCTGCTAGGGAATGTAAAGGTGGAAAATGACACTGAATGAGGGATTTGGAATGAAGAGATAATTTGGAGTGGAAAGTATGGTGGTCCATAAAGATCATCGGTGAAAATGCCAAATATTTCTGACTGGAGGCGTAGGATTTGATTTATAACAGTCCAATAGCAGATGTAGTCAGTAAGTCCATAAAGAGGTAGATGAGTTGGGAAAAGCATTTTTGTTGTTGCTGTTGCAGTTGGCCTGTATCTGTGGTTCAATTATTCTAATTTATGTCACCAATGTAGGTTTTATATCTTGCTTTTCCTGTATTCAGTCCCAAATACTGGACGCGATTTGCAGCAGAAAGTGGAATTTGATTCAAATAAACTGGAGGTAGTTGAGAGTATATAAGGGCACATTTTGTGATTAGTTTTCACTTAATTTTTATTCTCTTTTTATGCAACAATGGATTTAACGTAAAGAGGTAGTCTTATAGGGATCCAACTGCTAGAACAGGATTAGGATGAATGTACTCAAGCCTGCGGTGTATGATGAAAAATAACGAACCTAGTATGTTGCTCTGAGAAACACCAAAGAGGACAGTACGCTTTAAAAAATGTTGAAGTTCGAAAGGAAACATGGAAGAAATGCACAAGAAAAGAAGATCGAGTTTCATCACTCTGACGCGATGGATCACCTGAGACATGTCTAAAAGGTATCAGGGCAGAACAGCTAACGCTCAGGGATGTTTCGAGAGTCTGAAGTTCGATCAATTTGGTGGATTTTCACTAGGACCATTATCGAAGGTGTTTGTTTCGAGTCATAGCCTATTTCGTTCAAGAGAAAATATGTGTGAAATAGTTGTTTAATATATGTAGTTTAATAATAGTTGTGAACTGGTATCCCAGATTGGTAGTGGCGAGGGATCAACTAACTGGTTGAAAATAGGTTTTTAGTATATTACTATGCATCTATTATCATATTATGAAGAGGTTATATGAACTCCGGCCATTTATAAGATGTTTGCGTTAAATTCAGAGCCGCTTCCAGTCACTGTATGAACTCAATCCGGTGCGGCCATCAGCACTCCAGAAATTATTTATTATTTATATATTTATTTTCTTTAAACCTTATCATCATTTTACCAAATTACTTACTTAATGAAATTTGATGGGTTTACATGATAATCCATGTCAGTCGAGCTGACCAAATAGCTATAAGGCAAAGGAAGCTATGCGCGATATGTTCAGTTCCGATATGCATGTATATCGTGGGGAGTCTGTCGCAAGCCTCAGAAATTTGTTCTCCACAACCTGCAGCTTGACGATAGTCCTTGATTAGTCGTGCATGGGAGTCACCATAAGGGGGACGCATACGGTAGAAGTTTATTGGCCGGTGACATAATGGACTGGCAACAGGGCAGAGGGCACAATGCGCAAATAGGCCCTTAGTCATTGTTCACTTTTATTTAGTTGGGGAATAAAAGTGAATCTACAGTCGATTATCACCCCAGGACACCCGACTCGGACCAGGACACTGACACGCCTTCAGTTTGAATTTTATTGTTGCATTCTGGTAGGGATCGCAGATACTTTCCATGCAGCGCATTCCTTTATTCAACCCGTTCGATACTGTAACTATCGTATATAGGAAGAGTAGAGGGAGAAATAGTCAAGGTATTTTATTAAAATATACAAGTAACAGGATGAGGGAAATAGCAGTAGCTCAGTTGGAAAAGTTATGAACGAAAGGATACTCGAATTGTCTGAATAAGAGATAGGAGTGGACAATTTTCATTAAATAAGGAGGTAAGTTAAATTCCAGCAGGCTACGAAACATACTACTATGACAGAGTGTCAAAGGTCTTTAGTATATCGCTCAAAACCATGTTAGAATGTGCAGTACTAAATGTCATTCCTAAAAACCCGAATACACGTTCTAGCAAAGTCTCATTTACTCATAATAACTGTCGTTTATTCAAAGTGCTTTTCAATGATCATCGTCATCTGGGCTGGGCGTAAGCCAGTAATGGATGGTGTAGCATGAGAACATGAGAATTAACTAACGTCATTGAATTACATGAGGTTTCTGAGTTAAATCGAGCACAGTTTGAAACCGCAATACTTTTCTGTCTTGGGCTATCTCAAGCTGAGAAAACTCATCTGCGTTCTGTTAGCTATCCATTAAGTCTTGTACCACCTTGGCTAGGCTGCGCAACTGTAGATAGTTCTGGTCGGGAGCTAAACTATTCTGGCATAATGAAGCTGTTTTCATTTATGTAACCATTCAAATAGCTTGCTGATAGAGCTAAGTTCGCCTGTAGGTCTATAACTGTTTAATGCTGATCAATGTTGTTTTGATTAAACTACTTTTACATTGGATTACAATTAACAATTTTACATTGGAAGAGTATTTTGACAGCCATCCCCAGGAGAGCGTGGGATCGAGCATCAAGCCGAAGATCTAATTATAGTGGATCGAGATAGGCTGTATTTTGAATAGTGAATATATTTTATTGTTTTAAAAAACTTAATGTTTTGTTGGAGAAAAGGTCATTTTATATACACCCATTACGCTTTATTAACTAGCGTTTTATAGGAGGACGGAGTAGCGGTTTAACAGCAGAAAATAAATCCGATTTCCGAAAGGTTTATATTCCTAGCACCCCGAAGAGAGAGAGATAAGGAATTTCATTTTCCAATACCAGAAGAGAAAACGTTTAAGACATCCGGGTGATTTTATTATCGCTTATTGGTTATTGGCTCAATTAGTGGGCAGTGATGAATATTCAGAAGGGCCGGGCCAATAACGCGAGCGATATTTGAAGAGGATCACATCTGTTTTTCCCCGGTTGGATTTCATTAACGGGGTTCATCTTTTGACCGGATGTGACTCACGTTCCCTCACATCGGGCATAAAGGCGAAACCGGGCATATTTGCGGACGGCCCTCACTGATCGACCGGCGACAAAAGCCGTGTCCGCACCCTTAAATGTTTAACTTGATTACCCTTTCATAAAATGCACAACACGCGCACCCCCTCCCGACCAGACGCTAATAAATCTGTTCGAAAGAGGGGCGATAAAAAAGTCTTTTATGACGGTTTCTCCACTTGTTTACACAAGGGGATGGTTAATCGACGTGATTCTTAAATAAAAGCTCCTGTTGGACGAAATTGTTTAACTTTATGATTCATTAAGCAACATACATTTGTCATGATTTTCCGACTGTGTTATTTTTATCGCTAGTTCATTTCTACAATTGGCCTATCAAATTAAAACCGCTAACATAATAGTTCCCACTGTAAAATTTAGTCAACTTGTTTACTACCTTTTCTGATATTTCCCTCAGTTTTGTAATTTTTTAAAACGAAAACATAGCACCAGGAACTAAGGATTCGCTACCGAAAAAGTCATACAATCTAGTAGGGTTTTATATTTTCCCTGTCCTTTTGATCACTTATCAAAATTGTGTACTGAATCCAAAAAAGCAAAAACGAGTTTCCTCACTTGTTTAGTTTCCATTTTTTACAATGGATACCAGAGAATGGAGAAGTTCCCGCGTGAGCACTGCAGCTGTACAGCTTATTATACTTTATCCCTGGCTCTATATTTTTAGGGGAGGGCTCACAATAAAAATGAGAACTTGAGCCCCCGTTGTACCAGTGTTCTTCCATCGATGAAACTCATTTTTGAAGGGGGTGGGACCAAATTTAGGGTCGCTGAGATCCTATCCCGCCCCTTCCATTGATGAGTGCCGTGTCAATTTCTTTCAACTGGGGGCACCGGCCCCTTAGGCGTCAGAAAAACTCCAGAGGCGACGGTGGGGATCGAACACACGACCGCGGGATCTACTAGCCGAGAGTCTGGCTTTAACCACTTGGCTACCGCGGCTCAGTTTCGTTTCTATATTTCAAAATCCAGTGAAACGTTCTGGTATGGAATGAGCAAATATCGAAATCATAGACTCTCCAATTTGACCATGGGCAAAATATGTCAATATTCAATTAAACATGGAAGGTGGCAGTGAGGAAGTCAGCGAGTTTCCTGAACTATCGAGGAACGATGATTACAGGTAAGAGTGAGCAAACGTTATTAAAGTTACTGCAGACACAGTAAACAAACACATATGACTCTTGCAGATTTTACAGGTTTAAATTGTTAGAATGTTGACAAACATCGAATCCATCTTTCAGCCTCAAAGAAGAAATTGGATTGGAAGTGAAGTCAGTCAAATATCATTAAACTTCATCAAAATGAACAAGGTTAAACCGCTTTCCTCACTGGCTTGGTCTGTCAGTTGCGTTTCGTCCTTCGCCTATTTTCCTCGCCATTTTTGGTCCTCGGGCTATTCCGGTTTGGACTGTTGTCACTTAGCAAATTACGTTTTTAGATAAATCATTTTGCCGTCTTCAGTATTTTACATAAGAAAGCCAAAGCAAACAACAAAAACAAACCTGACCACACTAGTTGATACGAATGAAGTACTGAGTCCTTTGATGCGAACCCAATTCCGACTTTATTTCTGACGGTAGCCCACGGCTTTTTAATTGATAATAGTATGTATTTCAAAGTGCAATCCCTCATCGTTGACGGATTATTACACTATATTACAAATCTAGGAATTGTCAATTTCGTATTGGAAGTCTGTGGATGATAAACCTGTGTTTTGATCGTTTCCCAACATTTTTGACCATTTCTTGGTGCGTTTCACCATATTCGCCATTTGTTGATCCTCCGGGCTGGATGAGTACAGTTGTCCCTAAATAGTTTACATTTTTAGATATTCCACTTTTTTAAATTCTTCGCTTTTGATGGCTATCTAAAATGATAATTGGAGGAGCTGACAGAACAAGATGGCAAAGAAAAGTGGCCCAAAATGATCAGAAAGCATCAAGCTAAAGGTTCATCACTCCGCAGACCTCAAAACAATACATATTCGTTTATAAAATTTTTAAAAGTTATACTATAAACAAGAAATATTTTATAACATTCAGTCTCTAAGGTCATACACTGTTGGAGATATGCCATAATATAATAAAATATTGAACTGTAGAGATGAATATGGTATTGTTTTAATTTTTAGGGTTCGTTTTTATCGGAACGCTACACGTAAAATTTATTTCCTCTCTAAAAGGCGATTTTTTTTGTAACGGGTAAAGTGCTAAGCCATGTTCCGTATCTATATTCTAATTTTATTATCATCCGTGTTATTTCAAAGCCGTGATTTATTAAAATCGGACTTTAGGAAGTTAATCCATTCCCAGCTCATGAATAGGTACGATTATCGATAATTTTCAATATTATAATCGGATTTTCGTCATATCTTAAGAATAAAGTAGGAAAAAATGACTCCATCAGCCTTCCTTACACATTGTCTCGCTAAGGAAAGGATCACGATCTCCTTTTGTAAATTACATTAACGTCGTTCTTTGACCTAGGCGCGCGTACAATAAGAAATGCTACCCCTTTTTAAAAATAAACTCCAAGGTCGGTTGTTTTGTATGTCGTCTGTAAACCATGCATCTGTGCTCACATGGCCGATTAAAAGAAGCGACGATTCCATGTGAACCGGATTTGTTTTTGTTTTTTCTGCCATGGCTTTTCATTCCGTGTAGGAGGTCTGAGGGGGGAAATAACAGTTTCGCACTGGAATATCGCGGATATGGATTGGCCAGTATAAATCACGGCCCCCACCTGAAAATAAGCTTCAAACCTGTACCATTGTCCGCAGCGTATCATAAATCCAACGGGTAAAATTGGTAAATTTCTGGCTTTCAAATTAAGAATAAATATCGGACCTTGCTTCACTCCTACTGTCATAAAAAGAGTTGTAATGACAAAAACACAAAAGTCCAAGCACAGTGAAAACATGGAAAATATAAAATACATAACCTTAACTTAAAATATGTAATGTTTAGGATGGCAGGATGAAACTCCTTCATTGACAATTATAAATAAACACCCTTCAACAAAATAAATAAGACTAGATGTAAATGCGTGATAATGAGTGTTAAATTAATTTATTATTTAGCCTTGTCTAAATGTATTTGTTTATTGTAGAAACATACGTTTCTATCCTTTGTATACCATTATCCGATTAAATGAATGTTTTATTACTCAACAATAAACGAAAGTTTGTTGATCCGAATGTAAAATCGGTGTTACACTTCGTCTCGTTTTGGTTGTTATAATTGGAAATGCGTTAAAAGCGAATTGAGCTAATAAAAGCCATATAAATTATAAGTAATTTCGGCCGAAGCGTAATTTAATTGATTCCGCGCGTTTTAATTGAAATGTTCCACGCAAGTGCATACGTTAAAATGTAATTGAGGGTTTACCTAATGATTACAACACCCTATGAACTCGTTTTGTAACGTTTAACGAGGAAATACAAAACGGTTTATCCGGTGATTAATAGGCCTTGTATAAAATAAAATACCTTTAGGATAAATTTTCAACCTGTCCGAACTCCGGATCGTTTAATCTCAATGTTCAATTCGACGTTTTTAGCCCAGCTTACAGCAAAAAACTCTGTTTAATAAATATACTAGGAATTAAACGGAAATGGTGGGAAACGGACAAATAAAAAATAATGAAAAAAGATTAATTAAGGAAAACAAGGTAATGTGTTTTCGGTGTGTCTGTGGGGGTGATGGACCTGTAATTGGTCTGCTCGTCCTCCCTGTGTTGGTCTGTCAGGCTCGTTTATGCATTTTGCCATCTTCCATGCCATATGTTGGCCTCCGAGTCGATTAATACTGTTGTCACTCAGCAAATTACACTTTTAGATAGACGTCTATTGCGTTTTACCATCTTCAGTTTTTTGGCGAACATTGCCGCCGGTCAGATTCGTCCCGTTTTTGCCAATTAACTTAAGTTTACCGTTTTTGTGAAATTCCTTTATTTACTTCTGCAAATTAAAAATGAACAAGAAAAAAAATTGAAATTATTATATTGTGTGAACGTGCACACAGGGCTGTGTATGCATGGATACACAAAAGGGCGTGAACGGCGTCCATCCAGCGATGGGAGTTAGTTCACAAACAGGATGGAAGTCATTTGGTAACAAAGTAGACGCGTGGTCGCTTCAGTCTCGGAGGAGGTTTGTCGGGCAACATTGAGGATGACAGTTCATCGATTCGCGTAGGTGTGAGAATGAAAGGGGTCATGTAAGTTGTTTGTCGAAGAACAGTCCAAGGTATCGTACTTGGTTCGCAACGGGGTTGAGAAGATTATTGAAATATAAAGGAGCGAGTATTTTCCTTTTAAAATGAAAACAGTTTGTTTTGATTTAGTGTCATTAAACTTAATCCCTCATTGGCGGAGCCAGGATTCAAGTGTGTGTAAGTGATTTTGTAAATTACGGGAAGCTGTAACGGGAGGTATTGATGGGTCATCGGCAAAGGTAAAAATGAGTGTTAGAGTGAGATCGGCCGTGTGGATCGTGGAGAGGTGAAAATCGGGTAAATGGAGGAGAAAGAAGTGTTTTGGACAGTTTGTAAGTGACGGTATGCATGGTATGACTGAACTATAAGGAATTGAGTTGATGGTAGGATGCCCTCGAACTTCCACAGAAGCCCTGGGTGTCAGACCCTATCAAAAGTTAAGCATTAAAGACGGCGAAGTGTAATAGACTTAGTATATTTAGAGAAGTGACAATGATATCGACCGAACCTACAAGACCAAAAAATGGTGCGGAAGATAGTAAAATTGTCGAAACGTTTGTAACACACCAACACAGGGATCACAATTATAATAATCTGTTGTAATCTAGTAATATAATGTCTTTATTTTTGCCAACGTGTCTTTCAAATTTTATTTAGTGACAACAGTATGAATCAGAGCAAAACATAACATGGAAGTAGATGAAATGACCGATAACTTCAGCGAGAGAAGGCAAACTAAAATGAACTTAAACGGACAAATCATAGCTTCATCACCCCGCAGACAACATGCAGAATTCTGAAGATACTTTACAATGTTAAAAGAAGTTTGAATATTTTGTATTTAAGCTAAGATCTGCTTGAATAGCACATCCCAGAAAATTTTAGCCCCGTCATTCATGAAATATGAGGCCTTGGGCTCGTATTGAAGGATTTAGTACTTCATTTGTATTACTAAATGGGGTCATATTTGTCTTCGCTTTTGTTCTAGTTTTGTTTTTCAAGTTCTAAAGAAAATGACTGGAAAATGGCCTTCATTTTTCCTCGACCTCCGTCAATTTGGCATTGTAATATAATCCAGAGAATCCATTTCATCGCCGTCACTAATCCTCTACGAGATTGATTATTATCTCGCCGCTTTGAAAGCAAATTACTAGCAGAAATTGCTGACGCTTAACGAGATTGAAACTCGAGTATCGAGAAGGCTACACATAACTACACATCGCCTCGGGTGGTCGATTATTTTCGTACTAAAGCTCAAAGTTGTCGTAATCGGCCTTTGGTGTTTTTTGGCTGTAAGAAAACACTCACTCAACTTGGGAAAACACGCCACATCCAATCTCATTAACATCTTACAACGATTTATCTTCGTTTTTCCCGTTCGGAAAAGAAAACCTGCGTTTAGAGAAAAAAACGGAATTACCTGTAATGGGAAATAGGTAATAAATCACCCGCGGAACACCAGGTCACGGGTTAAATAGTTGTAATATTAGTACTTCAGAAGTCACGGTACTTCAAGTAATTTCTCATGTGTTAGAGCAGAGGCGTATAGAGCCGTGGGTTCGAATCCCACTCGGGACACTAATTTTTCATCTCAACCAAAACCTTAGATAAAAAGAATAATTAATGTGGTCAATTATGACCTTAATCCTGTCTTAATCAGTGGTGGGCGAAAAACGTTAACATATTGAATCATTTTACCTACATTTCTATGGATTAATATATCTTTTAAATTTCGTCAATGAAGATAACGCTGATATTCTGAACGTATTATTTATTGAGTTATCAAGACGAATATATAGCATATAACATGCAATATGTAATAAGACTGGTTATTTTTAATGATAGTTTCTTATATTAGCTAGAGAGCGTATATGATTGGACAGTAATTTGTGGGTATGGAGACTGGTTCGAAATTACAGTAGCGACGGTGGGAATCGAACACTGACCCACGCTCGTGATGTCCACGAGTCCAAAATCTGATATATATTTATTTCTAAGATTGTGAGAGTGTTATATGTTCAAATATATATTTAATTTGTTTCGAGAAAGTGGAAAGTGAATAGTTAGAAAACTATTTTCATACTCAATGCAAAAAAATATTGTATTGGACTTCTAGATGCTCTGAGTAATTAATTGCGAAAATACTACGTCGATCGATCTCCTTACGTTACAGAGTTTGAAATTGTAATCAGTTTAGTACAGGATCATAATTCTTGGTCACTCCATAAACCTAGAATTTATAGAAAATGAAAATAAAGACCTAACTGCACACTCACATTCCACTTGGGACCTTTTAAGGCAGAAAATATTTTTTAAAAATAATTTGGGGCATAATAAAGTACCTAATACTTTATGATGGATGATAATAAGACATGTCAAAAAAACCACAAACAGTTTTTCTCCACGTTTCGGATTAAATAAATTAATTAAAGATAGATTTAAATGATTTAAAGATAGCTAGAATAAAGATAGATTAATTTAATCCGAAACGTTGTGGATAAAAACTGGTTGTGGTTTTTTTGAGATGACCTATTATCCCACCTTCAAAAAGGAAAAATCATAAGAATACCTAATACCGCTCTGATATAAAGCCTAAAAAATTATATTATGGTTTTTGAAGTTAACATGCATAGATTAGACAGGTCAACATATATTATAGAATTGGCTATTTTTTACATTTGCTGGAAATCATTAAAATTTGATTTGACTCGCACCAATTGATGATATATGTATGAAGCCCTCTCGTGTATGTATAATTTGAAATAATTATCACTATATTAGCAATTAGGGACAATGTGCTAAATATGATGCATGTATTCAAAACATCGATGAATATTACGAATAATAATGGTGAGAAATGGCTTCCTTGACGAAACCTTGTTTCCTACTATTTCCATAGAGTATCTGTGATTTCCTCTCTATTAAACTTGTTTCTATTGGAAGGTAATAATTGAAAAATGATCGGATGTCAGTTTACAGCAGATAGTATAAATCATAGTATGTAGATACTGAGCTAAAGTGGTTTCTACAAGTCTGCAAAGGTATCAGATTTTGAGGGATGTTCATCTGAAGAAAACTCCGAGAGCCTACGAGACACTTAATAGATCCTGAAAAAATTAACAGTTAAATTTAGGTTTTCGAATATTTAAAATTGGAAAAATATAAGATGATATATAGGTTTTGTCCTAGTCGTGTATGGAACACGATTTACATATAGCAAAAATTAAAAAAAAAAGTCAAAGATGTTCCTCATAAGCTCACCTAGCAACTAGCAGAATTTGGCCCCCTGTACATGTTAGTCAACCTGCCTTCAAGGAAGAGAATACAATTGGTGGACAACGACATAGAAAATTGGAGTTCTCTCCTGAACTCAATTTTTCACACTCCTGCTGGAGGAAAGGTTCGCTTTCAATAAGACAACTCTTGGAAGCAAACACATTCTACCTAATCTATAGCCTCCTGACGAGTATAGGAGTCAACTTTTGTCTTTAGATAAATAATGAATTGAACCACCAGAGTTTGGGCATCTGCAATTGACATAGACTTCTATTGTCCCTGTAGACCCGACCTCGCTCCTTCACACCGCTTACTTCAATACCGCATATATGTCATTTAAACTGTACATGAATCTTTACTTCCTTTAAGTATTTCTCATGTTACGATGTTTATCGTCAGAAAATGTGAGGTCAATACAATTCAAAATCGATCACATCAATGGTAATCTCGATGCTTAAAAGTTTAATTTTTTATGCGATTTTGTCTTTTCCCGCCGCCATAGAATAGGGCAGAAATTGAAAAAAGCAGTTTATTATGATATTTTTATGTAAACTTTATTCTTTGATATATTGAATAATGACATACTAAAGTTATCTATGGCATTAAAATGTTATTATAATTTAATTCAATTTTAACACTTGAAACGATCTTTTTTTCATTTTTTGTGAACCCTTATTTTTGGCCTTCAATTTGCGCTTTATCTGCGCTTTTTTATCTTTTCGGAAGGGCGGATTTAAATAACCGCCTGTAGGCTATTAAGGCGGTATTTCTATTAAAATAATTGGAGTCGTAGAAAAAAGATGGAATTTTATGGAAAAAAGCACGTTAATTCGTTGGTTAAATTGATTTCACGTTTAAAAAAAAAACTACTACAAAGGATAGAAAAATCTGACGTGTCGTTGATTACCTGCAAAACTAGTATTTCCGGATGAAATCATGCAACAAGGGGTCGAGGTATATAATCATTTTAAAAGCAAAACGATACGATAGGGACATTACAGGAGTTTTTCAATATCAATCAGGCACTTATAACTTTCCACGCGACTTTCTCAAGTCGTACAAAACTAAACAATGTTCAAAATGGGGGAGACAAATTTAATTTCATGCGGTTTCTCCGAACGGTCTTGACAAATCTTAGAGACGACTATGTTTAGGACCGTCGAGGGCGTTATCTTTCGCAATTTTTTTTCTTACACGTGGACCAGACGAATTACCGGCACACGTGCGTGACTCTCCGGGCCTCTCTGCAGGCCGGCATCTGCCCGAAAGGGGCACGAGCTTCTAATTCGGTCTGGACTTCGTGCAGAGGCAGATGTCCGATTTCTTAAAGGGTCCGCATGTGTACCACCTGGACGGTAATAAACCGGTGTCGGCCGATCCGAGGAGACGAGGAAACTGACCTTTCGAGCACGTGACCCATCTGCGACTATGCTTAATTGGACCTCATAAATCCATTTTTTTCTTCAAAGTTTTAACCCCTGCGTATTCATTAATCTCAGTTAAAACAACAGAAATGGCGCCGAAGCCCGGAAGGCTATATTTTTATCTTTAAACGGATTCATTTCAAAAAGTTATTTATCGGCTCTCTTTTGTAGCTGCCTACATTTAAGACAAATATACGTTGTGGTGCGGATCAAACAAAGGGCCGACATATATCAAAAAGGGGCTTGTTGACACAGTGATGATACGAGCTTGTAAAATATTGAAAAAGGCTTCTTGACATTTGATCTCTCTCATTGGGTCAAATCCTTCTTGAGTTTCAGACAGCCGACTTCCGTCGGACCTACCGCATTGTTCCACGATTCTTTATTCATTGTTGAACTGGAAACGTCTGCATGGGAAACCTTATTTCATATTTATGAATCGACTCGTTCTGATTTGGCGTAACCTCTTGTGACGTATTTACGCATACCCGTTGAAGGCCAACTTTCTGGGGGGTAAAACATCTAAGTTTTAATGCTGGGTAGAAAATAAAATAAAAGGGAGAATAATATGCATAAATTTCGGTCGTGTATAAGCCTATGCATAAATTTTGTACCTCAAAGCCTGGAAAGGTCAATTGGTGAAATTAAAGATTTGCGAGGCTGATGAGCTTGGGGAATAAAACGAAAGAGCAGCTGGCTGAAATTGGTAATTTCAAGTAAACAGGAGAGTTTATATAGACCTATATATCTATATATCTTATATAATCAATAGCTTATATTGACGGAATAACATAGGAAGTTTCAACGTACTCCTTTTTGAAATGTTTTGGATTTATTACAAAGAACAATTGATTTATCTGTAGTTGATAATCAATTTTGCTTTGCCTTCCAAGAATTAAAATAAATACAAATATATGTTTTCCGTGTGTGTCATTCTCGTCTGTCGTGATGTGATCCCTGAAGATGATCTCAATGAAGATCAAATCGTTGGTATGATAAAGAAAATGTTTTTCTAAAACTTACGGCACACCAGACTGCATCTATGACCTCGAAATAATCATCAGCTAACGGTCACTAAGCACCACACAAAATAATATATATCAATGAAAGGGTATTACCTAAATATTAATAATCTATTAATAAATGGATTAATTTTTAAATCAATTAATAATAATTAATGAACACAGTCTGAAAAGTATGTTATTCGCACCAAGTGTCACTTCTCTATGGATCTATGTTAGGTAATTTTATAATTATATTATTGACCGACAGAAAGTATATATTTTGTCCTTATGGATTTATAAAATTTTAACTGGGACTAAATTGAAAAAAAGAGATTAAAAACTGATTTAAAACATTAAACCCCTTTTTAGAAACTTATTTGTACAATTCAAATGCACATGATGTTTCCGTTTTTAAACAGTTCCTACGAATATATATCATTACGTTATTTTTTCCTCAAGGGCCTTTTTTTAAATAGAATTCAAAGTCCGCCCAGGAAGTGGTCCTTATTGTAAACAATTGGAACGGACGCGGAAAGGTTTTCCAACTTAATCCAGTGCCCTGTGGACAGAATCCGGCCTCTTGCACTTTGCATGTGCAGAACCGCCGAGTGACGCTGTGTACGGAGTTGAGGACTACATTTGTTCTAATCCAGGAATGGTATCATTTGGGAGGATTTCACAGTTAAACCTCTCAATCCCTTGTTCCTCCCGAGCACAGTTTCACATTCAAAACATCATAAATAGGAAGAGGCGTTTTCATCTCATTACAAATGGGAAACGCATTTTCATATTTGTCAACATTTTTCCAACACTATGTGATACGTAAGCATACACACATACACGCCCTTTCTATTCATATTTTGTTCACATGTACAACTTATGAAATTGTAATTAAGTAGATGACATATTATTTGTATTGTTTCATCTCATTTGTTCATTTTTCATAAAAGTTCATAAAGATTTTCTGTTTGTTTTCAGAAAATGATATATAGCACAATAGATATAGAGGCGGAAAGAAAATGATAAAAGGAAAAACGTATAAATAAGAAGGTTATTAAGATAGGAGCAGATAAAAATAGGAATATGGGTAGATGATGCAATATGTCAATAATGCACATGAACATGAGTAAAAAAAAATCACAAAATGACGTTAATAATATTCAAAACTCTTATTGTCGAAAATTGAAATGAGCATTCCTTGATAATCTGATAATAAGACAGAAGGGCAGACCTAAAAATGGACGCAGGTATCAGTGCTAATCAGTGGTCAAAACACAGTTTCAGGCACTTCTACGTTAGAAGAAATTTTCTCCCTCCGCAAAAAAAGTGTGCATTTCAGTGAGAGGGAGGATGAGAGATAGAGGCAGAGATAGATAGAAAGAGAAAGAGAGATAAAAGTGATAGAGAACTAAAAATTAAAGACAGAATGAAAATGAAAAAAGACCGCAAAAGTACAGAATGTGTGTGTGTGTGTGTGTGTGTGTGTGTGTGTGTGTGTGTGTGTGTGTGTGTGTGAGGGTGAAAGTATGAGCAAGTGAGGGAGTTAAAGAGAAAGAGAACGAGAAAGAGAGAGAGAGATATATCATTCAAGCATTGTCAGTATTTGACTTCCAATTATTGAAACGCTTATCATTTTGATTAAAAACAAAAATTTGTAATGTCACATTTTGACTTTTTAAACTCCCATAAACTAATTTATTTATTTGATAAAATAATGTTAATAATTAGATTGATTTACATTGGTGGTTTTCAGTCGATAACAGTTTAACAATTTCCGTATTGAAAACCGTTTATTTATTGACCGGTAAAGTTTGATAAGCCGAGGGTGAAGTTGGCTCTCCGCCCTCTCTCATTTAAGAAATTCAACTAAGATAATCTTCAAAATCAGATTAATTTTCAACTAATATAACTCAGCAACCATGTTTAATCAATAAGAAAAAAATTGTTTAAAATTTCATTGCGTACATGTATTTAACGCTTGTCTAAACAGATATACACCATCGGGTGTGTCAGGTTTGTTTGAAATATGAAATTTTGAAAGTGATCTAAGTCGAAAAGAAATGGAAACACTGTTTTGTCAAGTTTTGACGGGTTTAAGGTTGAAACATATGGACACAAGTAGACATGCCTGAAAATGACCCTGCATGAAATGAATTTATAATAAAGTTAAATTAATGTTAAGTGGGAAAAAATAGAAAGGTGATCTGTTAGAACAACCCAGTGTCCAGGGATTAACAGAGCGTGAAGTATTGAGACCAGGATGGTTAGGAAAAACCGGCCATAATCAACGAAACCGTTGGTTTTGTTTCACGAGTAGTTCACTGACTGAATAACTGACACTGATAGAAATAGAATATCCAATGTCACACCGGCACAGATGCACTGCCGATGGTGCGTTGGGATTCCTGGCCGACAATTGGCGGAATGCGGAAATTGTTGGCGTTTGTGAGCCAACATGAAGCACGCACCGCCATCGGGGAACTTTAATTAGTCAACGACCCACAGGGAAATGGTTGCTTATTGGGAGCAAAATTTTTTTATGCGAACCTTGGATAATTCACAATCTTGCTAAATAATCCAAGATTTATGTGAAAATAAACTACATATTTAATTTTGTAAGAAAAATTGACAATAAATTGTAGATAGATCATCTTAGACAAACTAGTCGATAGGTTGGCAAAAGCGTTTCAAAATCCAACCATTTTCTTGTTTGTCAATGGTTTCCGAGTTATTTTGACAATTAGTCCATATAAAAGAAATATTAACAGTTGTAATAAATCATGAGTACCAACAGATTTAATGGCCGATAAATTTTATTCGTATGTTCAGGATAAATTACACAAGATTCCCCTCTCTCTTGGCTTCAAAGTTTATTCGAAATTTTAGTTTTATTTATTAAATCCCTCTCCATCTTCCAATTTATGATTACACCGTTTTCAGGCGATATCACTTTTGAAATTACCCATCGATTAAAAGCTTCAAAGTCAGAAACTGGGTAATCATTTATTAATCGGCGGAGTTCGGTAAACCAGGGGTGAAGTTTGCTTTCGGCTAACTTCTATGTAAGGAATTAACAATTTTCGTCTGTACAATTAAGTTTAAACTTTTATAAGCCGAGGTTGTACTTTTAAAGCATTTGCTTTTGATTAATAATCCTGGCGTATCGTTTATTTTCACTGTTTCCCCCGAAAACGTTTTATAAACAAAAAAAAAAAAAAAAAAACTAAACAAGGAAAAACCGTGTAGTTGATTTTCGATTCAATATGTTCACTCATTTAAAACACAATTTAGCTTTACTTTATTAAATTATGCTTAATGACGGACGTTTTCTGGCAATAAAAAATTCGTATTTTGAATATCCAAATATTAAAATAAACCAGACCGCATCTCACGATATCTGATTAAGTAAAATAGAAAAGAAAATTGAAAGTAATGGAAGACCCAAAATGAGCTTGGGGTTTGTGTAAGACCATTTTTTGCTAAAGTTAATCGTTTTCGAAATAAAGTGGGTGGGCCATTTTGTTATTACAAAAAACATACCCTTTCACGCGTCTTTCGTCGCTCGTAATTCATAAAATGCCGATCCTGTCAAAATTATCCTTCAGTAAAACTGGCATAAAATAAGCTGTACAATTGAATTGTACAATAAAACAAGGGATTCTCATTTAAAATAACAAAGTTAGAGTCATTTCCCAGCTAGATGAGAAAGTTATGTTAAATCTCTTACCACCACGGGATTCCTAGCATAAATTAAGTTGGGGTTTGTGGAAGATGATTTTTTGCTAAGGTTCATCGTTTGCAAATAAAATAAATTATAGATAGGCAGGTAGATATAATTGACAGAAAGATAGCTAGATTGATAGAGAGATAGATGGATAGATATACAGCGAGAAAGTGTGTGTGTGTGTGTATGTGTGGAGAGAGAGAGAGAGAGAGAGAGAGAGAGAGAGAGAGAGAGAGAGAG
>CM077106.1:21694373-21717165 GCA_039619505.1 Cimex hemipterus | reverse complement strand
AGAGAGAGAGAGAGAGAGAGAGAGAGAGACAGGGAGAGAGAGAATGAGAGGGGGTAGGGGAGAGAGAGCGAGAGCAAGAAGAGAGGTAAAAGGGAAATGGGTTTTTCATAATCAAAAGAGACCTAAAATCATTCTTCAAGAAGATTTATGAAACAATAGAAAGGGATCGGTTGGGAGTAAAAGACACAAGAGTAAAATTTAAAAAACAAAAAACACAAAAATGGTGTACGTACATTAAAAATTAACTTTGCGCGATAAAAGGACATAATGTTTGACCTAAAAATGGACACAGGCAGCAGGGCTGGTCAGCGGCCAGAATCAGTTTCATGGCTGCTGTTATCAGGCTTTTATCTGATGGTGTTTTCAGAAATCCTCCTTTGGGGTGTTTTAATACCAATGACACTGGTTCAAAAGGTATGTGCTGGATGTGAGAGATATACTTAGATAGATAAAGATAGACGGTGAAAGAAAGAGAAAGAGAGAGAGAAAAAAACAAGACAAGGTTTCATGTAAAACGTCTTAGAACGAAAATTTCCTTTTTAGCCGGATTCTGTCAACTTTGTTTAGATAAATAATTAATCAAAAATTACTGATTACTCTCATTAATTAGACAAAAAAGGAGCAGAAAGAGGGGAAGGAATGCACCAGGTGTGGGAGGTTCTTGTAATTTGAGCCAGGTGGAGGCGATGGAGAAGTTTTCCAAGGTGGTAGCCGGGTAACCAATTTGAATTTTTCCATCTCGTCCTTGATCCTGCCCAGTTTGTCCATTGAGAGAATAACAAAATATTTTATTCAGTCCATAATTTCAAAAGGGTCGAGGAAATCCTACTAAAATTTTTCCCTTTCACACGTCTTGTGCACAACGGCAATCAATCTCTCGACATCACTAATGAAAAGCTTTCATTTGTCTGATGCGCCGTCTCCTCTCTTCCGTGAAGACGTATTTCATGGAGAAATGGGGGCTGGACGGGGAATTCATTGTCATTTATTTATCTGCCGCGTCGCGTGTATGTTATTAAAAATACACCTAGGCAACGGACGAGAAAGCATGGTGACAACACATGGCTAACATTAATCAAACATCATATTTCCCAAAGGGGCTGTGCTTTCTAGTCGCGGGTTCTCAGTTACATACGTTTTTCGTCTTAAGTTCATCTAAATCGCAAAACGAGAGAACAATAGATATTCCATTGTTGATATATGACAAATGTTCTAAGATTAAAGAAAGTGGGAATCCTTCAGAATAACATTATAAGCTTACTAGTTAGTTTCTTAAGTAACTGTACTTGTTTCGCTTATCATCATACACTATTTTTTGTTACCACCACAAAAATTTGTTGTGCAAGATGCAAAACGCGTCCTGTATGAAATAACAGAGTAATAAATAATTTTATTTTTGGGGTTGTGTATAAGTTTTTCTTATAAGCGATTACTTTTTGAAATAGTAAATCACTACGAATATTTCGGTGTTACTATTATACATCACCATTCCTTCCAATACCATTTGAAGGAAGTATTGTTTACAGCTAAGATAGGATGTAACATAATTTGAGCTGATTTAATGTTAACATCCCACTGAAATTTAAACACGACATATTTCATGCTGTCTCTAGGTATATGCTGTTCTATATATGCCAAGTTTGGGGATATAAACAGTATGACGTGAGTTGGATGCAGAGAAATCCACGAACCAATAGATGATGTCTACACTGATGCTTCGTAAAAATGCTTAATCTCCCTAATTTCCGTATTCGAAAAATTACTGCTCTTGAGATCATAAAACACAATATGTTCTGTTTCTCCCACTGTCAAACTCTATGTTCTAGACATTACACATAACCTAAGCATACCACCGGGAAACCTAACTTTGATTTTCTTCCTCCAAAGAGCACGTCAACGGGAGGCGTCTGCTCTTTCTTTTTTTTTTTCTTTTGTCATCATCTCTCAACTCATTCGGCTTTATTGCCTGACTGGATATGAGTACATTCCCTAAATTACACCCCCACCCCCTGGATGGTAAGGACGTCTGCCCTATGTCCACTAAGGTACTCTAAGGTCAGAGCGGACTGTTCTACTTCTCAGCGGAATGCAGAATTTTAAAATAAATTCCTATACTCCAACTAGACCGCAGTCCTTAGACTAGAATCGAAATAAATAATTACCAGTGTAAACTCTGACCCAACCGGTAAAATATTGCAGGCATAATAGAACTAAATATTTAATGAGGATTTCGAATTTTTAATATCTGCTTATTTTTATTTATGGCTTGACTTTCATGTTCTTTCATTTTGTCTCCTTTCACATTTTGTATAGTTCTGTTCTTTTGTGGTTTTATTTATGTTTTCATTCTCTGGCAGACGAAATTTTGCATCCCATACTGTGCTTATTGTGTAGTTATTTTATTTTATTTTACTGTAGAATAAAAAATAAATTCGTTTTTATCCTTGTTGTGTTTTTTACATTCTTGTTCGCTATTGCTTGTTACACAAAATGATGTGAAGTTGGACTATTCCATTTTTTTAATGGACTTAACTGACCAATACTGTCACAGAATCCTTATCAACAATCCACCATTTTTATTGATATAATGTTTATTTTTCCATATAGAATATATAAGTTTAAATATAAAAATAAAATCTGTTACGTTTATTTGTACACTTTACAAGGGACTATTTTTTAAAAATCTCGTGTGTTCTTTTTATGTTGGCAGTAAACGGATTATACGTTGTTTTCCCGAAAACGGTCCAACGTGCCAAAATTTTATTCGACTGAATCGTAATTTCATTAGGCCGACTATGGCGCTTTCAGAACTCCGTGTTGGTAGGCTTCTGCTGCCAAAATCCGACTCTATAATTTGGCCCTAATAACAATTAAGTTAAACGTACTAAGTATACCGCGACTGTTGGACCAGATTACCAGCATCCTGACTATGATCATTATCCATTAATAATTACATTTAATAAACTTTTACTGCCTACTGAAATTATATAGGGTTACTTTAACCGGGTTAATTTTTGTAGCTTTAAAACTGAAAAGAAAAAATATGTATACGGAAACATCGACAGACTTTGTTGAAAAAAAAACTATTAATAAAAATTACTTTTTTTTTAGGCCGTGAGTTGATTGATTGATCGAAACTAAAATAATTATTTTAAAAAGAGACCACATCCAAATCACATTTTTGAATGGTACTCAACATGTAATCGCTAATGCTGCCTTCCAGAGTTTGCCACTAAGAAATTATTATCAGTAACTATGTATAAAATAGTAGGCAATTATTAAAATTAAAGAAACAAAACTCGAAGAATACCATAGGCCTGTATTTAGATTCGGATAGTTTGGTGTATGATTGAAACTTGTAAATACCGTTTGAATGTATTTATTAGAGTGAAAGAAAGTAGGCCACAAGATCACGATAATCTTCCGACCTGTAGGGGAGTAAATTAGCATGAATGTGAATTGTGGAAATATTTATAAATATTATATTTATGCATTTATATTTGCCACGTGTGGGAGGGTAACAACAAACAAAATATCGACTCTCCTGTTAGACGAATCGGAAGGCAACAATCGTTTAATTGGGCAAAAGAAACCTTAGAAAAGATGTACAATCTAAAAGGGCAAATGCGAAAAGGCTGATGGCGCCGGCGACGACCCTCGTAGTTAAAGGGCAAAAAAATAATGCAATGGGCAATAATGACTTTATATCATAACAATAGTAAGTTCAAGATCAAGGATGCTTTCATAAAAAAAAAGAGTTTTGTAACTTATGCCAATCTACCTTTGTTGTGAGGTCTTCACAAGGACGTTTCTAACCATTGCCATTATAATATTTTACCCTTAATATTGTGACGTGTAAGTTATCCATTGTTGCCTGAGAATTATTGTGTTACTTATTATTTATTAATTATTAACGTTGTTAATACTTGTAGAGCCCTCGTATAGACCTCACAATAAAGGTAGATTGGCATAAGGTACACAACTTTTTTTTGAGTAGCCAGCCGAAGATCGCGGGTTGGAATCCCGCTCGTGACACAAATTTTCTTATCGCCATTAATACCGTCATTGATTGAACGATATTAATTGCTCAAGCGACCACAAATACTAGTGAATTTAGTGAGAATAAATAATAATAATTAACAAGTAAAACAAGGTTTTTTAATATTAAATTTTTTGTTTTAAAGTAATGATTATTGCTGCCTGCCACAGTTTGCCAGAAAGAAACGAGAAATATTCCTTTAATTAGTAACTAATTATGAAATTTAAAAAAATAAACAAAACAATTATTTTGCAGTGCGTCATTATAAGATTTATATAATAACTTAATATGTGATTACTTTATTATATAAATAATAATAATGAAAAAGTAAGGTAAGATATTTTTAAAATTGAATTTATTATTTTTTTAGATTGTAAGTTATACATTCTTATTCCAAAAGTCCAATAATTCAAAAATCTCTTCAGAATAGCCTCTGGTCTATAATTATTCAATTTGAACCGAGATAAAAATGCCATTGTTTCTGCCATAGTAGTGGGAAGCGACTGGCTGTGGGTGTTGAAGCGGAAGCGTCGTCAGTAAATAATTTCCAACAATTCAAAAACATCAATTATCTAACAGATGAACCAATCTATTTTTTTTTTAATTTTGATAGCAGTTGTAATTTTCGATTCCCAAGTTTTTCGCATCGCGTCTCTACTCAAAGTTTAAACCTGTTCGGATCGGTATGTACCCCCCTCCTTGTAATTATTTAACAACTGGGAGAAAGGGCCAAAAAATAACAAAGCGTCCCGTGGAAAAATTTGTACCGAGACGGGAGCAAAGGCCCGCTTTAACGGATGGTTTATCCTTTTTGGCACTCGGAGGCCCTCCGCTTTCACTCGGCAGTTAGATCACGTGCGTGGGGAAATCGATTTCCACGCAAATCCGCCAGATCCCCCCCTTTTTCCCGTTAAATCCGTTGATTATTCATAAACCGGGCTTAAATTGTTTCCCGGCCGTCTCCGCCTGGCCAAAACAACAAACCAATAAATTGAAAGCGACAAGATTTCTATCGCCTTTAGAACTGCGCCGGATTTTTGCCATCTGCCGACAGAATGTGCAGCCTTTTGTTTTAAAGCTCTTGAGTCAAGCCGTACTCAATCAAACTCGTAAGTATTTTTAACGTGTTTTCTTATTGGCCTGTAGTTTCGTAATTTCTTGAAGTCGTGAATAGTGGTCAAGAGTAAGGTAGTTTAGAAAAACACGGTTTTCCTTTTTTGCTGCGTTTCGACCTTTATTCGGGTCATCTTCAGGGCATAAAGTGTGATGCTATTCTTGTGGTGTCTCAACACTTTCAAAAAACCGAATATAACACTGCATGCCCTGACGATGTTCCGAATAAAGGTCGAAAAATTGGCAAAAAAATGAAAACGGTTTTTTTCTAAACCACCTAATTCTTGACCGCTCCTCACTACATCCACAAAGTATTTGTAATATTAATAACGGTCGGTACAAATTAGTGATAACCTTATTACACGAAACAAGCAAATTATCTACAAACTTGGACATACTCAACACGACACCCAATAATGGCACATCTACACAGAAAACGAAGTTTGAGGCCCTGACAATGATCTCAATAAAGATCAAAACCATTAGATTTTGTGGTCCGATTGGCCAAATAACTTCTTACAATTAATTAATCTTTATGTAAGGCATGGTTGAAACCTGGATTTTTTATTTCAGCCAATGCCTTACATAACGATTAAACTGAAAAAAGTTCAAAACGTTGACACGATAAAGGAAATGTTTTTCTAAAACCTACGTCACAATTGGCCACATCTCACGACCTCCAAATAACTATCTACTCAGTGATACATTATGTCAATAAATGTACTTGCTAATTCCAAATTTGGCAATTCGTATTTCGTAATAATACTAACTCATTAGCAGGTCACGTTGGTAAATCGTAAATAATATGTGTATTTTGATACATTTGGTAATGCAAAATATATTTCATAATTCCTCTTAATAATTCGAACTTTTTCTTCGTAATATTCCATTAAACTTCCCGTTGCCAAAGTTTGATCGAATTTTCTCTAGTTTTTGTATGCCCGGCGGTCAGTTTGTGTTCTCAGCATTGGTCACTGGAAAATCATTACAGACAAAGCATGCCAGGCCACATCAAAGCAAAAACACCTTCACGATAAAAAAAAAAATTAAAAAAAAAAAATGCATACATAACAGTATAAAATCGTTCAGTCGATCTATTTCCTATTTTTCATTAGTTTTACGATGTTTTATGTGTGTTCAATTCAAGGGAGAATTTGTAAAAGTGCGTATCAACTCTGAAGAATTTTATTTTCTTTCCTCTTGACACCTTGATAATTGGAATTATTTTTGTGGTCGTTAGGTTTCGAATTACCAAGACTGGACTTACTTAAAACCATCTTACAATTAGATGATAAAAATATAACAAGAAACATCAATTCGATTTATTTATTTGTTACGATAAAATTGTTAGGTCCTATAGTAGTCATATTTGTTTTGAATTGGGGCCCTGTTTAAGCCCTTTTTGGCTTTCCACTGACTCAAAATCAATGCCAAAAACACAAAGCTTATAAAAATATAATTTGGATTTAACTAAGAAAAATTGTTCGTCTGGATAATTTTCAGATTGGCAGATTGAGATGGACGGAAAATTTCAATGAAAGTCTATTTTCCGGTCATTGTACTTATTGTTTCGCAATTCATCCTCTAGAGCCATTATTGATTTATGTTTGGTATTTGAGTCTCATATGTAGAAATTAAATTTTATCTTAATAGCTATTGCATTGTTGTTTCTGTTCTCTAACTAATACCTGCTGGATTTCATGTGTTTGTTTTTAATTTCTTTATTAAATTTTTATACATCCTGATTAGTCAAACGAAAGCATTGAGAAAAATCAATAATTTCTTTAGTGAAAATTATAACCGTGTTCTCTCCTCTGGAGAATCATTAAGAGAAATTGCTAATATTTATTTTCTCATTTGATAATATGCTCAGCAGGTTTTATTATCATGGATTTTCTTGAGAGATGATAATGATGATTGCTTACTACTTGTTTTTTACACCTTTTTTTCATAACCGAGTTTGTTGTTTTCCTTGTACATTTAGTACTTGAAAGGAAATTTATATACACGTACAAACTTTCAGTGAATAATTTGTAAACATTTGAACTTAATTTACGTAATGGAGTAACAATCCGGACCGGAGGACCAAAAATGCTGAACTTGTTAGGTCGTTTTCTATTAATTTAGTAGGCCTACCCGTACTGCTTTGGCCACTGAGATGTGTTTTAGCTTATCACTATCTTTAATACTGGGGCTGATTTTCGTATTATAAGAATTTCCTTGTAGCCAGAGAGTTGATGTACCTTCGATTTAGTCTATCAGATTATTTGGTTTACCTCTCAGGCAAGACAGAACTTCAGACAATACTAAGACTAACAATAAGTAATTTACTTAGTGACAACAGTACCAATCCGGCCCGGGTACCAAACACGGCTATTCGTCGAAATTAGTCTGGCAGACAATACAGCAAGGATAAACTGATCACCTTTCTTTATTGTAAATTCAATGACACGAATATCCACAGTGAAATTATGCACTTAAAAAAGGAGACTAATTACCTGGGATCGTTGAAACTTTTTAGACCTGTAGGCTTTCGTCTGTTTATCTTCGTGTAGAGTTTAAGGAGTTTGAGCGGGATGAGACCTATTCGATTAGGAACCGGGAGGATTTTGTAGTTTGGTCAATATTGTAACATACAAAGCGTCATTGTGAAATATCTCATTGGATACATAGAATGCTTGAATTCGTTGAATCTTGGATCGTAAGCCGCCGAAGCCGAAAAGTTCAAGACAAAATAGGCGTCTTATTAGTTCTTGTCTTTTGAAATGTATGAGAGAGGGAACTCCACGTTAGTGGCTCGTCTAGGTACACCTCTAGATATCTACCTGGTTTGCGTTAGGGGGGAGGACATTATTGAAGTAGATTGAAAGGGCAACTTTTTTCTCCAGAGGGTGAAGGCAATATAATAGAAATATGTGTCTGTTAGTCAATGATAGTTTATAGTACCAACGTTTCGCCCTTTATTGAGATTATTTGTTTTCTGTGTAATTGTGCCGTTCTTGCATGCCGTGCACGCTCAACACTAGACGCAGAATGGCACAATTACACAGAAAACAAACACTTTGAGCCCTAAAGATGATCTCAATAAAGATCAAACGTTAGTTATACAAAGAAAATGTTTTTCTGAAACCTACATCACACCAGATCGTATCTCACGATTTCCGAATAATTATAGAAATTCGGATTCCTCTGTACGAATTCTGGTCTTATCTTTGTACTATTGCAGGTTATGGGAGAGCAGGGTCTGTATGAAATGAGAAGATTTCTGCGTCATTAGCAAATATAGAATAGTAACGTAATAATGTACATATATAAAGGGTGGGGGTTGAACTCTACTTTGAAGGAGATTTTTCTGGATGTTAGATTATGGAAAATATTAAGGAATTAAGTAATTTGGAAAAAGGTGTTCTTGAGTAATGACAACAAGCCGGGGTGCTAGGCGTGGTACGTGGATGATGGATTGTTTCCAGGACACTATTGACTATCGCTTTTTTACGACATGTTTGAGAACGTCAGATGTAATGAGATGGGCTTTCCTGGTTTTGTGGTGTTGTATAGAATGAACGTCTGAAGGGGAGAAAGCAAGGTGATAGTGATAACGTAAGGAGAGAGATTAGACGTTCATTGATCTGTCGGTTGAATTGTACCATGCTGAAGATAGGTTTATTGTATTGGTATTCCGTTATAAACTAGAGATCGACTGACCAAAATTTTTCTATCGGCGTATCTGTACTTGTAAAACGAGGTTTAAGTAAATACATTAAACGTATTATGGAGGTATGTTCTTAAGAACTTGATTTGAGATGTGTTTATTAAGAAATTAAATTTCCCGAATAATTTATACTGATTTAGATAGTTTTTTTAAAACCTTTTATCGCCTTGTTGAGTAATTTGTAATTTTTTCTGTACAGATGGACCAATTTTTATTAAGACCTCCCAAGAAGGTTTTTGACATAGCGGTACTGTAAATAATTTACCCCTTTTGTTTTATAATCGCATCGTTTGAATTGTATAATTAAGCCCTTGGAAAGAATGACTTTCCATTCTTACCAGTTCGTACAGGTAGAAATTTTTTTTGAGGCCTTTCATGGCCTAAGGGAAAAAAGTATACCGTCTCGATTTTGAATACAAGGGTGTGCTGCGCCTTTCTGATTGTATTAACAAGGACGAAAAAGGGGTTCGGGGCTGTGACACGGGAAAGAATTCTATTTCGAAAGAGCACCGTGATGATTCTCGACCTATTGGAAGATTAAAAACGGACGGGAATATTTTGCATTCCTATCGACCCGCTGCGTCGTCTTAATGCTATTTGAGCTCAAACCTATAAAAACCGAAGGTTTCGTGAGATTCTTCAATCTAGATTAGAAGGGAATCTTTATTACGAAAGGTCGCATGATAGTAAAATCAAACTAAGCCCGTTAAGCGCAGAGCCGGGGAAACCTTTTAAATGTTTCTACCTCACGTATTTCTTCTCAGACGAAGCCGGGTTTCTTAAGTACATTACTTATCCAATTATAGCAATCTATAGATTTGGGCCTAGATGCAATAAACATCTATTTCCCGATCTTTTAAAAACGAATGTTGGTGTGATATGACTAATTTGACAATGTTTTATTAAATTATGGGTGTTTGTTTCCACCATTAGAAGACACAATTCAAGCGAAGTTATAGTTATGGAAGTTATGTAGTTTTGATAAACCACATAATATTTCTTTTTAGAAAAATTACCATAACATGTAAGGAGTAAGAAATGTTTAAAGGAGCAGGCCCTCTCTGATCTAACTACATTCCTGCAAAGTAGGAATGGCCTTTTATGCCCTTTAAGATAATTAACAGGTTTAATAAACAATCGCTCTCCGGGCCGAATTGCTCCATTCCAGATTAGTGAAATGTCCGACAATCGGGTTTAACGTTGGATAACGCTCGTAGGATCTCCATTTGAAACCATCTCTCGCAGGATTTATTTCTAATTGAATTAGCGCAATGTTATCGCCAACGATCTCCGAGCCCACTGCCAGTAACCCTGGGTTAAGGGTGCCCCTGCAAATCCTGATAGGCCCACGGAAACCGTGGATTCTGCGATAAACGTGAATTGCGCCACGAATTCGCGGTTATGAAGGACATATAACGTTTTCAAGTCCATCTCGTCATCGACAGATAATCAAGCTAAAACCTCCGACTTTGGAAGATATTTTATATCCTTAAAACACCAATATAGAAGGAAATTTCTTCGGGTTTTTGGACGTCATAAATAAACAGGAACCATGAGGGACGCCGAGGCTCTAACGAATTAATTAAAAAAATTAACAACTGGTTAATTTAATAAATAAGAAAGATTAAAAGGTTATTTCGCTTAAAAACATAAGAAACACTCAAATACAAATAACAACTTAAGTGAACTTGCAAGTAAGTTGCACTCCCCTCGGGGGGGGGGGGAGATAAAGAAAAAAAGAAAGAAAGAAAGAGAGAGAGAGAGAGAGAGAGAGAGAGAGAGAGAGAGCAAAAGCTAGACAATATAATGTAAATAAAAGTCAGAAAGAAATAAAGCATGACTAGATGAAAAGTGAGTGACATGACAGAAAGGTAAATAGATAATTTGATTAATTGGTAGTACAGAGATAAGGAGAGACTGATAGATAGAAAGAGATATACGTAGTTAGATAGATAGAGGGACAGACATTGAGAGTGAGATAGACTTATGTGACAGACATGACCTGCGAAAAAAGCAAACAATGATGATCGGAAACGAAATCAAAATACAGGCACATCGCCACGAAGACATCAACTCACTATCCTATAATATTATAAACTGTTTAACTGCGGATATTCAAAAGATTAACGAAGCCAAGTGGATTGGGTAAAATGGGTTTTACAGGGATCGGAAAAAATCCACTGTGCGGGCAATGAAAGAAAAATTCCCTATCGGGATTTGTCGAGATCCCAGTGTACCCCGGGGAGGTAAACCGGCTTTACGCATTAATTGGCCAATTATTCGGCAAAGCTTTCCCCCTGGAAAGCGGCTTATCGAGTACCTCCGATAATTACAAAGGAGCCGTTTCGCGGGACGACTTGGCGGGGCAGGTCGGAAAACGTTCAAAATAAATAAACTGCCTCCGTTTCATTAAAACGCTTAGCGATGAAGCCACGGTTATATTTATTTTACGTAGAGCCAATTTAACAACACGCCCACCTTGTAAATATTCACGTATCCTGATAGGCCAATCTCCAGGACGAGCCCAAGGAGGTTAAAACGAGAGCGTGGGGATATATTTACACAGGTAGATTTTTTTTTTATATATTTTTTTTAAAAGATATGTCTCTCTCTGCCAATTTAATTTCAAGGGCTTGTTTACGTTTTGCACGTGGATTCTAAGGTTATACGAATTCAAAATCCCCAATCGCCGGAATAATTAGTTCAATGGACTCCAGTAAAAGGAAATAAAGTTAAAGTATCAACAACACAACTGCAGTTGAATTTTGTTATTTTAGAACTCAACAGAAACAATTGTATCAATGTCATGTACGCGTGAAATCAGATATTAATCATTGCCATCTCGCGGAATTTCAGCAATTGAATTATAGAATCAATAAATGCTTACCGTGTGATGGTGAGAAGCTCTCCGCTCCACCTGCAACATAATTAAACCATACATTATATTACATCAACAGAATTTATGTCTGAATTGTAAAGAGGATTGATCTAGTGAAGAACCTGGGATTATATCTTGATAGTAGGCTCACAAGAAAAACGAACGTGAATATAAATTTATGCAAAAGTACAAAATGATTAGGCTTTCCCTGATAATGAACAATCAATCGTAGCCAAATAAAGGGTATGTAAGGAAATTTTGGTTCTGAAATTTTTTGGTATGACAGACCAACCACATTCTGACTGCATAACGAATCCGGCCCAGGGTGTAAAAAAAAATTGCGTGGACAATGGCGACATGCCGAAATGTTGACCCATCAACACAAAGAATATTTAATATCTCTATCACTTTTCTTCATATTATCACACTCCTTATCTCTGTCTCTGTCTCTGTCTCTGTCTCTCTCTCTCTCTCTCTCTGTCTCTCTCTCTCATGACACTACTTCACGGCGTAGAAAAAGGACAAAAATATGAACATAATAGAAAACTTGTAAATTTACAAAACATTTTAAAAAATTTACTTGTTACCTATGCATGATAATATACTACATAAATATGTACATATGATTAATGCATCATACAGCCATTGGTGGTATTCAATGTATATGATTAGGAGTCAAGGAGGTCCCGAGGTGGGTTGTCGAGTCGGGAATGAGTGGAGAGAGGGCTCGAGCACGGTTAGTATGGTTCGGAAGGTTTGGAATCCGGACCGGATTAGTTCGTTGATAAAAGGAATGGTGAGGTCTTTGTGGACAGTGAGGTTAGTGATATAATAAGGTGCTTTGACGATTTGTCTAAGGACTTTCTATTGGAAGGACTGGATGGACTGGTTGGTTTTTGGAAGGGTTGGCGGTACCCCACAATTCCACTCCTTATGTCCTTATTGGTCTTGGTAAACTCTTGTACAGTGTTAGCTTTGTCTTAATTGTCAAAGTAGATTTCGGCCTTAGAAGTCTTCGCATTAGTCCAAGTCTTTGTAAGTCTTGCAAGGGGATTCCACGTCAGTTGCTGTCGTGATACAGTCCCAGGTATTTGACTGGAGTGGAAACTGGTATCTCTTTGTTAATTTACTAACATAATTATTATTCATTATTAATTATTATTCATTAATTGAATTAAATAGAATTAGATATATAGAATATGAATGAATTAATTATTATTCATTTAACACTAATAATAATATAAACATTAACAACCATTAAAAACACTATATCATTTAAATGGGGAACCCGACATGGGGAAGATAGCCAAAATGAATCTGCCACCAATCCACCAATCAGAAGTGACTTCTGCAATTCATGTCGAGAGACGCGTTTGTGGAAACCCTTCAACCTGACGATGAACTAAAGGGCTCGAAATGCGGATTGTTGCGAAATAACTTAATGTGAGTAGGAACCATCTTTAAAAAAGGATCGAACTCACCCCATCACTTATAATTTATACTATATAATCTTTTCTGGCCAAACCATTCCTTGATAACTGTAATAAGAATCTGAGGCCAAAGCCCGTGCAAGTGCCCCTTATGCACACCTTATAAAGGTTGCCCGATGTGTCCCACATAATACAGGCATGTCATGCTTTGGCTCCATACCGACAGCGTGTAGGCATGCCGCCGGACTTAAGAAAAGTTATCGAACACGGTAGCGAGTTTCAGAGTCCCCTTTTTTTACGGGGAATCGGTTATTGTATATAATATGTCTTATGTGTCGTGTCTATATGTTTTGTCTGAGTGCATGTATTTATAAGAGTGAATGACGAGGGGGGAGGGTGAAATATAACGTCAGCATCGCCCCTCGAACTTAGAGATCGTAAGAGTGTGTGTTTGGAGTCGATGGCGGAATATTTATAAAAGTACTCCATCGACCCCAATATAGGTTAGTGTACTGAATGGATGTGCTTATGTGTATGAATGTAGTGTTTGAAAGTGTAAATAGGATTGGGGGACTTAGTTGAGGGATGAAATGAGATAGATGTCGGAAGTTCCACAAAAAAAATTGTTTGGTGATTAGACCACCGTACAATAAGAATGGTCGAGAACGATGAAATCGTTTATAAATAAACTTTTTCATCAAACGGATAAATGATTATTGCACAGTGATGTTCCATTAACAGATGCCTAAAAACTGCTTGCAAAACGTCAGTTTATTTTTACATATTCTGATTCAACTTGCGTTGGTAAGCGAGCAAAAAATTAATAGGGCTCTGATAACTAACTTTCCCTCCTGTATTGGCTTTTTTAAATAGGCTGAAAGTTAAAAACTTTCAACAGTTCCATGGAGTTACAAATTGCTTATGCTTGCTTAGCTCTGAAAACGAATATTCCGTGTTTTTCGGTTGGAATAATATCGATTACGTTTACACTTTGGGTTTTTTTTAAAAAGACCAAAACCAAGAAAAGCCAGAATGTTTTTATCATTTGATTAATAAGAACGATAAGTTCTGTATTATTTGTAAAAACGTAGAAAAGTAGAAGGCGTCTCGTGGAATACTAAAGCCAAGGGTGGTAACTCACGCGACAGTCGAGGTCGTAAGCTTTATGGACAATTATAATTATCGATTAGCCATAAAAATTCATGTTCTGTTTTTTCCTCCCGAAAGAAGTCAAAAGATTCTGTTTTAAACATCGTGTTAACATTTATAAACTCCCCCAGCTCGTCAGCCCCACTCTATAGGGTTAATTATAGGGGCTGCTCTTGAAGAGTCGAGGGATCTAAATTGGACTTCGGAAGGGGAGTGCTCGACGTAAAGAGGGTGGAAAAAGGACGGGGCACCTGGGCGATCACGTGGACCCGAGTGTGAAACTCAAAATTATTAAAAGGGTTCTGATCAATCAATCAAGTCCCTCAAGTCCAGGCCGGTTACGAAAGTTCAATTATCTAATACATATTCTATAAGTTAATAAATTTCAATAATTTAAACAGCCTGTACTCTCCTTTATAAATGAATTTTACAACCTAACTCGCCATTTTATCTACCAGACCCTTACGCTTATCCCTATTCTTATCGCATATTGATTTGAATTTTTCACATGTTAACCATTCAAGATCTGAAATAAACCCTCTAACCTTTTGAAATTCATGGGATTTTTCCTTTTTTTGCACTTGTGGTCTTGTTAAGATTGGGTATCTTTATACGACATGAACAATGTTTTCTTTTAATTCCACCTTAACGGTGACAAAAAAGCATTTTAATTGAATTTAGAAGGAAGACAAACCGAATGCTTGTCCTCTGCGGCTAAATCTTATTAGTAACAGTCACTGACGGAAATAACACGCTGGAATTGATTGTCCATCGGCTACGCCTATGACGTACTCAGAAGCTTGGTTTTATTTTAGTAAATAATCAAATATATAAGAAAATGTAGTTCGATCGCTAACAAGCAGTCTGGTTCACCTAATCTCGTTGTTTCGGCTTTAAAAACCCAAACAATCATTCCACATATCACCACTAATATATAAAAAAATCACTAAAAATAAAGCTAGGATAGTAGCTCAAAATGATCGGAAGCGGCAAAACTACATCATTTAGTAGATAAGAAGAGGAAATCTGAAAAACTTATTTGTATGAATCAAGATATTAAGTGTATAAAATAATAATAGTTTAGAATCTCAATATCAAAAAGGAAGCCGAGGACATGGTGTCGTCGGAAAGGAAATGCGTCATAAGCCGCATAATAATTTAAACACGCTTAACGCCGCGCATACAAATGGGGTAAACGTTGAACCCAATGATGATTTTAACAATCAAAAATAAAACCAAAACATATTAAAATTATCCTAAGCTAAAAATTCGGAAACGTTGTCATGCCTGCCGGTTGAATTTGGAAGTAGCAGGACCTATTGAACCGTCTGGTATGTGGCATGAATTTTCAGAGCATTTCGTAAGCTTCTCGCCTACGAGACCTCGTAACACACGTAATTTCAGGAATCGAGGACAGCAGAAACAAGTTATTCACCCGGCTAAATGGTCCTAATTCGTAACCGTAGAAATGAGTACTGTTTCAATTTCTTCATTTTTAATTTGACGCGTTTGCAAGGACTGGAAAACTGCAATATTTGAGGAACAACTTCCTGTTAAGAGAGAGGCCAACAAGTTTTGTTGCCCACTTCAAGGTAGAAGCAAACATGTGCTTCAAATACTAAGTGACAGGATTTGACCTCTTGACGTGCTTGCCTATTAAATTAACCCTTGAAATAATGACCGTTCTATAGTGAGCATAATGAGAGTCTACTGCTTGTGTCTGACTCATAAACAAAAAATTGTTGGCTTAATAAACAAGCGAATACACTGAACCAAATCTGCAGCTATCGACTTAGTGCTGTTGCTTGTAAAAGGCAACACATTGTAATGGAAGTGATAAAAAGATGGACGCCTAAACCACTCATCTTCCCTTTCATTCTTTCACTCTCATTCAATCCCTTGTCACTTTCTTAAAACTTCAATATCTTTCTATCAATGGATGAATCTCTCAATAACTCCCTCATTCATTAAATGACAATCTTTTCAATATTTCTGTCAATTCTCTCTGTCTCTCTCACTTTCTCTCTCTCTCTCTCTCCATAGATCTATAAAAATTTGTTTATCTCTCACTATATTCATAATTTCTCCGTTCTCTCTATCTATCTATCTCTGTCTACCTATCCATCTTCACCCTTACTTTTAATATTCCATGACCACTTGCATTTTTTAAACCCTCAGGGTGCCGGTATCTTTGGAAGAAATGTGAGAATGCAGGGCCGGTGGATTCGGTGCGTATCTTACAGTGATGAGCGCCGTGACAACGGAACCGCTGCGACCACCGACGCCCCTATCTCCTGTTATTGCTCCCCTTCTGGTCCGTTGAATATTTCTATTTTCAATTCACTCTCTTTCTTTCTCTCCACTCTATGTACAAATCAATCTATCGATAGATCTAGGATCTATGGATAATTGTTTACCTCTCTATCACTATATAATCATCATGTGAAAATAATAATCTAAACATTATTACTTCTTCGTTTTCTCTTTCTTTCTCTCCACGATCATTCACTCGCACTTTCTCTACTTTTGCTCTACTTCCAAAACTGTTATGTTAGCGGGGAGAAAGGACATGTGTATACTGTAATAAAAGTGTCAAGGGTCACACCTCTCACACTCTTCTCCTCTTCCTACGTAAGCCATCAATCACTCCAAAATATATTCGGATGGTGTGCTTTTATATGAGTTACCTTCTTACATCCGTCTTAATTTATAGTTTCATAATGCTAAGGTAAAATAAAGGTTTTCAATTCATCCAGTCGGTCTCTGAACCCAGTGAGTGGGGGAGGGTTTCTGGCGTGACAAAACGTTTCCTTTTTCGTCCTCCGTTCCCCTTTTCGCTTTTAACTCTCTTTTTACCGTCATGTCAGTCTCCGTTCCTCTTGTTTCGATCTAATTATCGAAAAACGGGGATAACTGGACGAAAAAAACAAGTCGGGACGAGATTCCTGACTTCGAATACCATATTCAATAACGACCGTCGATCGCGTATCAAACGATATTGAATAAATATAGAATCCTTTGAAACCAACAAACAGAGACGCCCTTGTACGGGATCCGTTTTATGTCGATTCCCAAGTCAGATTTTTAAGCGCGTGTTATTCAACGAAAATAAACTCTATTTTTAGGTCGCTGGAAGGACCAAAGGGCGAGGAGCAGCAATAGAGACCAGCTGTTGCTTAATGGATATTTACTACAAAACCGCACAGACAAAACAAAGTTGTTTACGATTTTATTCATCGGCGCTCAAACCGATTCTTCAAACAACTTAAACAAACAATTACTAAATAAGAGCAGTTCGATTTTCGATACTGACCAATTTGTTTCGCCAAATTGGCACGTATCATATCGGCACGTATCGTAATCAGGTAACGGTTCAGTGTTGTAACGAGACAATTGTGTCATACCATCAGAAATTCCTTGTACGTCTGCATTAATTAATTAATATCATCTTAAGCTTCATTATTTCTCAACGTTAATTTCAGTTTTACTTGTGCAATTTAATAAAAAAATTTACAAAAATATTTAATAAAAAAAAGGAATGTTTGATTATAATACATACGTTTAACCAAGTAGAAGTATTATGTTAAAATAACGTTTAATTTCGATATAAAAACATACACATATCATTAAAGCGAGGAACTCTAAAAAAAGACAGTATATGTACGTTCTGTCTTATTCATATTTTTGCTTAAGTCGGTATCTGAAGCGTTTCGAATCGTCTCATCACACTGAAAAGCTCTGCCTAATCGTCTGTTCTAGATAGGCCGAATGGCTGATCCATTGATAAATAAAGCAAGAGATAAGTCAATAAGTAATGGCTAGCAATATTCAAATTTAAAAAAGACTGGATTGCCTAATTTGCATGTTTGCTTTCGATCGAATCCTGCCCTCATCATCTGTAACTTTTTTTACCTCTTGGTTAGAAAAGCAATAATCTCGTTTTTTAGAGGCGATGGGAATCGCCCTGTCCTTTGAAAGTTTGCATCATGTTTCTAAAGGTTTATTTTTGTAGAAATTGATCAAAGTTCATTAAGTTGATCCTTGGTGATCCGAATAGTCTAATCAAAAATGTATCATCCATGATCATGGTGACACATTGCCAAGAGTGTTTTACTAAGTATTACAAACTTAAACAAATTAAACAAACTTAAATGTCGTATAATTAAGTGTAAATAAACCGGTTATAAGTTACACAACCGCCGAGTTCTATATTTTGTACCTATAGTGCAAGAAGGTCGAAACACCCTGTATTCACGCATGTATTGTATTTTATATAACTTGGATACAGTTTATATGAATTTTTCCGTTTTTTACACCATCTTTTTTCAAGGTTCGGCAACTAGTGAAAGTTTTTTACCATAACCAGTTTTACATGAAACCAGAATAACCTTTGTACCCTGGTGAAGTTTGCCTAAAATTCGCAGCATTTTCATTGTTCAGCCTGTTTAGATTTGAGGCTCTTTCAATTTTAGGACGTCGCGCTTTGATTTCCCCCTCAGCTTAGATCGGGCCTCTTGATGTCCTCACCTATTTTTTGAGACGAGAGACAAAATCTTTTCTCCCATAGTTTTTGAACCGAAATAAATGGAATTGAATTAAATAATGTTTCCGATAAAGATCTAGCGCAGAAAAATAATACGAATTTCTAAACCTTCAAAAACACCAGCACACTGAGGGTTTATATGACCCCTGCTGTTGCGAATCCCAGTAAAAAAACGTTCGTAACTTAGTGGCTTGCTATTTTATTAATCTATACGTCTATAAAAATTGTCAAAAAGTAGGAAATAAGCTCAATTTAACGCAAAACGATCATTTCGACCATTACAATTGAAGGATAAATTGAAAACTATTAAAACGAAAGCCAATCGTTCGCCAAGTATGACTTGAGGAGAAGCAAGTTACAGAAAAAAATGATTATTTAAAAATCGTGAGATGCGGTCTGGTGTGATGTAGGAAAAACATTTTCTTTACCGTGCCAACGTTTCGATCTTTATTCAGATCATCTCCAGAGCCCGGGATTTACAAACATTGTTTACATTTAACTAATTCATACAGATTTTGGGGAAAAAATGAATTTGTATAAAGGTAGAAAATGTTAGATGAAAAAATGAATTTCTACACTGCTAGAAAACTTTAAATTTAATCAAACTATTTGTACTCACATTGTAAAAATTCATTTTTTTAATCTAAAATTTTCAAACATTGTACAAATTCTTTTTTTCTCTACATCCTACATGTATTTCTAAAATTTAAACAATGTTTATAAATCCCAGGCTCTGAAGATGATCTCAATAAAGATAGAAACGTAGCACGATAATCACTGACTAACGGTCACTATAAACACCACACATTCTTAATAATTCTAAAGTTTTCGAATAAATAGTATGTATATAATTTGCCATCCTCCAATTGCCAAACAAAATTACTTTGTAAAGAAGAAACGCACAAGCTGGGGCGTCGGTGGCCGCAACGGTTTAGGCATTGACACGGCGCTCACTAATGTAAGGTAAAGGTCCCGGGTTCGAATCCAACGGCTCTGCATTCTAACCCGACATACTTAAGATGGAGTTTTTTCAAAAACACCGGCACCCTGAGGATTTATATGCCCTCTCTTGTTGCGAACCCTCGCGTTAAAAAAATTTACACGCTCAATTGCAGAAGCGGCGTGGAGTAAAAATAATTGGTAAAATACTAATAATTTTATAAGAAAATAAAGAAAATAGTAAGTCAATTATGCTTTATTCTGTCGGGTTTGCTAGATGGAAAATAAGGCGTGACAACAAAAGGGAAAATTATTTTATAAAACCATCCTTCTGCAGTAATTGTGTCCTTTCTGACATTTCATTTGCCCAGTATTTTTACACTATCGATTTAATACCCATTGCAGAAATAGAAAAAATTTTTTTTAAGGCTGTTAAGTAATGCAAACTGACAAATTTATCATCCACTGGTCTATAGAGGAAAATGAACTCTTGAAAAATAGGGCATTTCACAATTGTACGATTTAATTGATGGATCGGAATTTCATACTTGGATGGGAAATATTAATCCTCTCTAATACTTTATTGAAACTTTTCCATCTTCAATTTAATCCAAACTTCAAGAAGAAAAACAAAACTTTTAAAATAAGCATCCCCGGATTATAAAAGATTGTCGAATGACGACATATAAGATAAAAGACACTTTAATCCAATCCAAACAATCCGGCCTGTTCGCCAAGATTGTTAATCCGCTCGCTACAAAGGGCGTCGAGTGCTTTTCATTCCGCGGCTTAAAAATTCTCAGAACGGCACCGAACTGGGTACGAATCGGGCTTGTTAATCCGGAAACGGGTTGGATTGCAGCGAACAGTGTCAAAAGAATCTTTTATGGTTGCTCACGACCGGGTTTCCGCTTAGTACAACAGACTAAAAAATAATCTATTATCTTATTTATCAGTTTAAAAAAAATAATTTATCATTCTCTAAGCGTCATTGATAGCGATTTATTCTACATAAATAGATATTTTCAACAAGGCAGTGAAAAAGATACATTTTAAAAATAATTAAAGGCCCAAGGCTAATTGACACACATAGTTATTGGTTTTGGAGAAAATTAGGTTACATGCATGGATGGCATGAAAACAAAGAAAAGTCAATAAATTTGCATTCGATTATACACGCTATATTGATTTTCAACACGATCTACCTTGATTTATGGACTTTCAATGATTTATGATTCCATACGATTTATGTAAAACACTGTTTTGTAAACTAGCATGAAATCTGTCGATTTTCGTTGCCAATTTAAAAAAAAAATGCGAACTATACCGGGTAGCAACAGGCTATCCGAGCCAATTATTAAAACAGCTATTATACCACATAAACAATACAGAAAACAGCAAGCGGGATTAACAAAAGTTCCCATCGTTGAATTACAAGTTGTCTGAAAATACAAAACTTAACGTTACATGGTAGTTGTGATTTATGAAATTTTGGCTATAAAACATCTAATTTAGATGTACATGTGTGCCGTGCCGTGCGGTGCTATAAAGTTATAAATGATGCGATTGCCATCTGTCGCATTTTACACACTCCATACTGAATTAAATACTTGAACAAAACAACAAGTAACTTTGTAGATATTTAAATGACCATGACAATTTTACAGCTTTGTATGTTATTACCATTCAAAGATATTTGTACTATTTGTTGGCTGCTGTAAATATTTACTATTTAAAGACGTGGGTTTTCAAATTTTTTCATTACGATATATAATTATTATCACATCAACAGAATGAACCATGTCACGACCCCACTTCAGGTTAGACTATGATTTTCTCAATAAAAAAACTGAATTTAACCTTATAGGATCATTTTGGTCGGCCTGTTATCGGTGGATCACTCTGTCTTGCGGCACACCGCCAGCTTAAGAGTGTCTGTGTGTGTCTATGAAGTCAAGGTGAATTTTCAAGTTTTCGAGTGCTCATCCGTATTGATCAAGGTTCGTGATAGTTTTCTGTGAGGTGAGCCGCCTTTTGCCTTAATTTTCCCTAATCTATGTTATATATTCTTTATATCAGCCTTTTATTTTTAAAATCCTTTTTATTAACGTATTTGTTTTCCTAGTACACGTTATTTAGCGATTAAATGTTTGTGGTGTGTGAAAAAAAAGGAAATTTTATCATATCTGGGAACTTGCTCCCTTAAGGACTTTATCATAATATAATAGGTGTATATATAATGATACACATTAGAGCGAAAGAGAACGGGACAGAAAGTTTGGCCTAAAAATGTACACGGGAAACTAGGCAGATCAGTGAACAGAACGCAGTTTTATGGCTCTTCTTCGTTATCAGAAAACCTACCTCAGAGTGTTTAAATATTAATAATACTGGTTATGGTTAAAAAATAATGGTGTGTATGTGTGTGTGTGTGTATGTGTGTGTGTGTGTGTGTGCGTGTGCGTGTGTGCGCGCGTGTGTGTGTGTGCGTGCGTGCGTGTGTGTGTGTGTGTGTGTGTGTGTGGTGGGCGCGCGGCGATAGATAGATTAGATAGATAGATAGATAAATAGAGAGATAGAAAGAGCGATAGGGAGAGGCACAGAGATCGATAGATAGATAGATAGATAGATAGATGAGAGAGAGAGAGAGAGAGAGAGAGAGAGAGAGAGAGAGAGAGAGAGAAGGAGAGAATTAAAAAAGGATGTGAACATGAAAATAAGAAAAAGAAAAAAGAGAGTGCGAAAGAAAGCGAATTAAAAAAGAGAATCAAAATAAAATAAAAAGAAAGAGTAATAGAAGAGAGTGAGAAAGAAAGAAAGAGAGTGAGAGAGGGAAAGAAAGAAAGAGATAGAGAGAGAGAAAGAGATAGAAATAGATAGATAGATAGATAGAAAAATAGATAGATAGATAGATAGATGGAGAGAGTGAGTGAGTGTGTGTGAGAGAGAGAGAGAGAGAGAGAGAGAGAGAGAGAGAGAGAGAGAGAGA
>CM077106.1:21657641-21694363 GCA_039619505.1 Cimex hemipterus | reverse complement strand
AGAGAGAGAGAGAGAGAGAGAGAGAGAGAGAGAGAGAGAGAGAGAGAATCAGTGAGATTGGGTGCGTGAGACGAACCCACAGAGAAATTTATTATTGTTTTGTTTATAGTCGCAGTGTTTTGGTCAACTTTCATCACTATTACATCCAATGACTTAGGGAAAGAGAAAGAGAGGATATGGGATATGAGAGAGAAAAAAAGTAAAAGAGAGAGAGAAAAAAAGAGACAAACAGGGAAATCTATCATTGTTATATTTATAGTCAACGTTAATCACTCGTACATCCAATGTCTTAATGAGAAAGAAAGAGAAAGAAAGGGGGGTATGATAGATATACAGAGAGGGAGAGAAAGAGAGAGAGTGAGAAATGGAAAGAGGGAGAAAGAGACAACCCTCAAACAGAGAAATTTATTATTGTTTTATTTTTCTCTTAATTTTATTGTTTTGTTTTCTCTTACATCCAACGTCTAGGTGAGAGAGAGCAAGAGAGAAAGAGGATTTGAGAGTGAGAGTTAAAGGGTGGGCGGGAGAGGAATCGGCAGAAAAAAAGAGTGACAGGCAGTCATACAGATAGAAAGAGAGAGATAGCTGTATTTTCAACGTTTACTACTTGATATATTACTCTCACTCTTTCTCCCTCACACAGGTGCAGACTTTACACGCACACACAAACATAATTCTCTAACAGAACAAAATGTTCATAAATAAATAAACAAATCATTTTCATTCATTTTCTGTCCCTCCTTTTTTCACCGTTTCTTTTTCTCTACATTCTTCTTCCTCCTCTCGTCTTTTTCATATCCATATATTTTTCCGACAGAATGTAACACATTATAAAATATTTAAAAAATTAAAAACTGAACATTTTTGATTATTTCTTAGTTAGTTGTTTTAGTTATAGTAAACAGTAAACTAAAAACTTTACAGTCCAAGAGATCATTTTTTATATAAATTAATTTCAATTTATTATAAACACTATATACTTAGCTAGTTGCGACTTTGTGACTATATTAATTATTATATTAATTAGACCCATGAAATTGAAAATAGACTCATCTTCATAATAAGAATAAATAATGAATTTAAGTACGGAAATGGTTTAAATAACGGTTTCATTTTCATAAACATATTCCTAACTGGCTAATCATCGATGCAGTACTTAATTTAAAGATCTATCTAATTGAAGATACTCTTCAATCCGATAACGATTATTTACTCACGCTTTTTTTGAGTTAAAAGCAGATAATATATTTGTGCTAATTTCTTCGAAAAATATGTGTGAAAAAATTAAGAGTAGTGGTGACATTACAATAAAAATTGTGAATTGAATATCGACGAAGGCGTATCTCCTGACCCGACCAGGCCCATCGGAATATGCAATAATGCCTTTCGTTTAGGAAACACGGGCGTTCGCGTTGGTTTAAATTGCCCAGGGGCGGGGATCTCCAAGGTGGTATATTGAACGTGGCAATCCGGTTGTTGTGGTCCGGACCCTTTACCTGGAGGGCTTCCCCTGTCCAACTCCCTTTGAATGTCAATCGCATCCCAGGGGAGGGGCTGATTGCCGGCAATTTTCCTAAACGCAGAGCGAAATTTTGACCTGAGGGGGAGAAAAACTTGTTCCTTAGAGCTGGATAATTTCGATATTGGCTTTTTGTTTAAAACAATTTTGATGTTTAAAACTGTATAGTTAATTGTGGATTAGCTCGTTTGAGTAGTTCGATCAAAACTGATCCACGGTCCCAAGAGTCGCTCAAACTTTGGTGTTAAGCTGACACGCGCCTTACACCGCGGAGAAGACAGGCTGACCAATTATGATCGATTCTGATCGAACACCAAGTCCACAAAGCTTATGTTAAGCCTTAATCTGTTGTTACAACACCTGGTGAATTATTTTTTTTTAATAGTCTTCAGTGACCTTTGGATTTGAGAAATTTCCCTTGATAATATGGATTTTCGAGCTATATCGACTAAATTCATATCGGGAAGTTCAAATGTTTAGTTATAGTTCAATTCCCCAAACCTGAAGTTTGTTAATGCCCCAACTTGAGGAAATTTAAAACCTGGAATATTTCCTTGCCAGTTTAGAGACTTAAACAGTTAACCATTGTTATCAGTCCGTATTATACGAGACACACGGTTCAACGATTTAGTCAAAAATTATTTTTTAATCAATGGCAATTTAAAAAAATAAATAGTAGACCGTTAATGCACGTATTGCAAAACATTACATGCTTAGCCTGCTGTGAAAACAAACTAAATACAAATTTATACAATGCTTTATACGGCAAAATTGTTATTATTAATCCATTTATGCTTAGTGGTCTAATTGGCCAAATTACTTACTTCGATTCCTTTTATGAAAGGTCTTGGTTGAGATGAAAAAGTTAATGACAAGAGTGGGAATCGAACCCACAACCTTCGTCTTCAAAATTGGCAAAAAGAGGATATATCCGAAAGGTTGTAGTTTGAGATGGGGAGCCGGTGTCCGGGTGAATCGAAGTCACGATAGCTCATTATTCTATTGGTAGTTTAAATTAATGCTTTTTTTTTTAGCTAGGAGCGAGAACAAACGGACCACACTTGCTCGTTTCTATTTCCTAACAGTTATACTCCCCGAGCGCGGGTCAGTGCTTGGTGGGAGGGGTTGCCCTGGGCAAGTTTGGCCCCGGAGCTCGGGAGATGCGGAATTTTCCATGTTGGTCGGTTGTAAATAGTTTCTATCTGCATCTTCGATATGATCTCCAAAGAGAAAAAAAATAATTAAGAAATAAATAATAAAAAGGGTACCCGATGTCCTGATACGTTGGGCCTCCATGGTCGTTTCACATTGCGGGCACTCTCGAATCGACTGTTATCGCCAAAATAGTGATCCTCTGAACCGATTGTCACAGATACATGATTATGTGTAAACCCGACAAATGCCCTAGCGTCCCATCCTTATACAGATCTCTAAGCCTTCTCCCAATTCTAGAGCATAAAGCTTCGAAAGCTTTTCAAAAGACTAGCCCCTACATTCAACTTTCGCAACACCCTTCCTATATATAAATTTGGTTTTTGATCTCTACATTCTACGGTCTGGCAGGAATGACTAGCAGTCGACACAATATCCCCTGCGTTAGAAAATATGCATTATTGCTTAGCAATTGTTCAGGATGTCACACAGGTTATGGCTTACCCCTGGTCTCTTTCTCTAATTGAAAAGTTTCCTTCCTCACACGGCATTCTGAAGTCCTCCTTCTCAGATAGATGGTTTAAGGTGAGATATTTTAAACATCAAACACATGAAGGTATTATGCAAGGGAGTATGAACGACCAATCCTCTACACAATTTAAACCAATGACATACGCACATACCCTAAAACAAAAATCAAAAACTTCCCGGATGACAATCTCTCCTCACACTCTGATTATATCCAAGTCGCAGAAGCATCCCAAGAAAACAGCTCATTACGGACTGATGCATTCGATTGCGCACAACAATAAAGAAATCCCACTATTCAAACACATTCACTATATTGGGATGTACTTGAATGTAGGGTTACTACTTGGAACCCAAGTCTAACAAAGACGCCTACTTGGACCTATATCTGCATTAAGTGTACACACAAAACTAACCTAACAAAACACTGAGTTAAGGTGGGACTTAGCCTCAAGTCCTAATGGTAATCTCAACGCTCCCGTCTACAACACTAACGAAACCATCAACAAAGACCTAGATATCTTATTTGTCCCACTCTGCCACTCAAAATCAGCGCGATCTAGCCTTAATATCCCACCCCAACTAACCTTTACAATCTATGTTCTCAGGCAGGTAAGAAGACAGACTTCCAGCAATCCCTTGACAGGTTCCTGCCAGGTCGTTATATATATTGTTTTAACATTTGTATTATTTATTAATTGATTTGATTTAACTTTTGAAAATGTTACCATGTGTTTTTTGTTGAATAGGTTCTAGTCAGGAGAGCGAACAAGTGAACCATATCTATCTGCCCATTTTAATTCCATTAATGTATATAGAAATAGACTAATATTCATCCAATTTACCTTCAGGTAAAAATATAATTCTTGAACCTAATAGATACTTTCTGGTCCAACAAGGATAGATACGCTAAGAGATAAACATCTAACCGCAGGCTATAAATTATAATTATAATATTACAATAATTAGATGATTTAGATGTATGCTAATCAAGTTGTACTTACTTAAGATGGCGTGACTTAAGTTCAAACCGGCGGGATGCAAAGTAGTAGCAAAAATGGACGGACCCGAAATGATCAATGTCAAGATCATTAAACTGTTAACCGTCAAAACTGTCGTGTTATTAATACTTGTTTCTACCCTCCCCATTCTTTTGTGAAAATTTCCATTTTAAGTACTTGACAGTAAAACGATGCTTCAATCCTAACAGACAGCTTGAATTTTGTCAAAGAGTGGTACAAAAAGTGGAGCGCAATATTTTATAAGAAATTACGTTGATAAATCGCTATTTCCTTTCAGATTTCCATTCGAGTCAGATACTTAAGACTAAATAAGACAACAGACTGGCGTTGAATATCCCCACAGAAATTAAAATATACCTATAGAGACATTTAGGACAGGAATCTGTTTTAACCGTCAAAACTCAATACACTCTTTAAAGACGGCACAACAACTTTTTACGTGACGTGACTGCGAGCCATCCAATTCCATTGAAACTAATCCTTCTTGTGGATGAACTGTGATCCTTAACCCTACTGCCTAGACCCCATCTGCACTTTCCCACCCTGAGAATCACCTAAAACGACAATGGCCTCAAGACAGCCACGCCTTTTTAACCCTCATATTGAGTGCGAGCGTTCGCTGCTTTCTCTTAACGGATGTTATGACCGGAAGAAAAAACAAATTACTGAAATGGCACATTTATACATACATTGCACAAGGACAATAGGAGATCCCTATTTTGACATTCAGGCTAAACTGGCGTTATGTCATTTTTTAGGATCTTCTTCACGCGCGGGCTTGTTGAACAAGGACGCGTTTCCGCTGTCCACCTGCTTTAGTGAGGAACTCTTCATCTCATCACTGAAGATGTCCGTTTATTTCAACAAACACGTGAGCGAAGAAGGACCCAATAAGTGACCCAATGACGGTTCAGCATGAGTTGACAGTCTCGCAGACCAACACCCAGCATCAAATTATTTTTATGGTCTGCCATGTTAATTTTTCTCAAGCAATTTACCTTTTCAATACCTTTTGAAATAGATCACCTGTATGTCACATGTTTAGGAGTATAGTCTATTTATTGAAATACGTTTCACAAATAAAATTTCAAACAGGGTCATTTGATCTCGTTTCGTACAAACTGCATGTTTTAAATATTAACATACTTTTTGTCCAAATGAACAATTTTGAATCATTTTACATTTTACTGTTTTTCCCAATTTACTCTGACTTAATCAAGATTAAGAAAGTTTTAGATATTTCAATATAGTAATAAATTAATGAATATTACATTTGTAGCATGCATATTTCGAGTTAAGCAACATAAAAAGCTCGACTTTAACAATACACTTAACAGTCAGCATAGTCACTATTAGTTTATTTCCACTTTAGTAAAAAGCATCAACATACGTTAACAATATGATTTAATTAGTAGGAGGATTCAAAAGATGGTAGAAACTCGAGCAAACATATTTAACGGTCGTTTTCTATTTATGGAGGCATTGTTCGTCCAACCTTTGTAATTTTAAATATTAAACCGGTTATATGGCCAAATGTTGACGAATTTTGTGTTATTCTAGAGTTTATTTATTTATTTTGTTTCATGGGGCTAAGCCTGTACAGAGCCAGGATTTTCATACAAATGGGATTATAAGATAAGAAAAACGTTTATATTTCCAAATAATATAAATTAATTTTGAAAACTTTATGAAAATATAAAAGGCATATACTTTCAAGCAAACGTAATAAACTGACTGCTAATAATACATTACTGATTATGAGAAAATATAAATTTGTGCACCACTAGGTAATAATTAACTGAATATAACTTATAGAATTATCTTAGATCTGAGCACAAACAAAATATGAAATGTTTTTCATCATTTACTCTGATATAAACAATACTAAAAGGTTATTGGATGTTTCAATGTTGTCTGTTATCGATTACTGACGTTTAAAAAAAAGGTTTTCCATTTTGAGTTTTGTACCTAATAAGTACAGCAAAACCAGCGATTAAAATTTAACTCCAAGCCAAGTAATATGAAGTATGATACAGTGGCATGATATACAGTTGTCCCAAAATTTCTTAATAACAACAATTAACAATTAGCACAGCTTTCGTTATTCCGCTATTCTCTCTTTTTGGTAAAATTCTACAAAGAACATCACTATACGGTTATAGTATGACGAATCTTAAAACTTAAGCAATCAAGTTTAATGGTGGGGAATTTTTCGGCCAAATGTTGATCAATTTTGTGTATAATATATTGAAGTAAAAAAGAATAACTGAAATTTGTTTCTAATTTACTCTGATTTATACACGTTAAGTGGTGGATTATTGAAGTAATAATGTTGAAAGTTTTAATATTATAATTTCAATTAATTAGTCTGTGTAAGGTTTTGGTCGAAAGAAAAGAACGTGTATTTAGCCGAAGGTCGAGGGTTGGAATCCCCGCTCGTGGCACTAACATTTTCATTTCAAACAAAATCTTACGTAGAAAGAATAACTAATTGAAAGAAGGAATTTGGACAGTAGATCACTAAGTATATTTATAATTATTATAAGTATGATAATTTCATGCTCAAAGTTTTGAAATGATTGTGTGCACGTTTTGGGTATTTTTACATATTTAACCAACTGGAACTTTACTTTTCATGTAGTAGATTTGCAAAATTAACTTAGTTAAACTTTAACTCATTTATCATGATTATAATATAGTTTGTGTGAATCTGCATTCTGGGAAAGTTGCAATTTTTGTATTTGTTGTATTAGATGTAGTGCTGTGGAAGAGCGAGTCCCTCTTGGATTTATTGTTTTATGAAAGAGATGTTTTTCCTTTTCTTATTCCGACAGCGAGCGGACCCGGCCATCTTGGTCTGATGGAGCAACGACAACTGAATCATTAATAAGAGTTCCCTTATGAAAATTATTGATATGCCGGTCTGGGAAAAGTGAGCGCGTTTGGAAAATCTTAAATCGTGACCTTTCCCTTGTCAAATCATCTGGGAACGACTACTTTCCAACTATTTTGTTATGTTACAGGAAAGCACTTTTTGACACTTTCTGATGCGTCACGTCTCGCTGATTGACTCACTTGTACTTCTCAGGGTGCGATTCGGTTCAAAAGCAAATTGGAAAACCACCGGGATAAAATCGAGTTAGGAGGCGGGACGAGACAAAGGTGCCGGCTGTTTCCGACCGCCGTCCTGGTTCAAGTCAGGGTGGATTTGTTTGTTCCTACCAACCGGTTGGAAAATAATTTCGCCATAATAACGCATCGCTCGGATAAAATTAAGCTGGAAACCGTGTAAAATTAATTTGAACCCCACGACCTACTTCCGCTTTTGTAAAAGTACGATTTGCATTCGGGTAAATGGGCTAGGAGATAAAATCATTTTTGAACTATCGCACTCCTGATTATAATACATGTAAATAAGCCAAATTCGAGATTATCTTATCAATTTAAAGTTTATTGTCAAGTAGATTGCATTTTTTCTATACTACCATTAAAATAGTTCATAGACTTTATATTACTGTATTAAGAAGAGTTAATTATGGTATAAAAATGATAATGAAAGTTAATTTACCTCAAGTAAGGCTTAATTTAAAATGTAATACAATATATTTCATGTAATAAGAAACTTTTATCTTTCATATTTCCAGTATACTGTGATTCTTCTTACTACGTCAAATTATCATTTAATGTGTCTGGTGATGTAGGTTTCAGAAAAACAGTTTCTTTATCGTGCCACGTTTCGATCTTTATTGAGATCATCTTCAGGGCTTGGGGTCACGCAGAAAACCCTTTGAGTGCGTAGAAATACATTGATTGAATATAAAAAATATGTTGTTGCATTGTATAAATTCATTTTTCGCCATATCCTACGTGTACTTGTTAAATTTAAACAATGTTTGTAAATCCCAGGCCCTGAAGATGATCTCAATAAAGATCGAAACATTGGCACGATAAAGAAAATGTTTTTCTGAAACCTACACCACACCAGACCGCATCTTACTATTTCCGATAGTTGTTACCAACTAATGCTGATGTGTTTTTTTAAAGCCATGCCCGAGTGGATGGAAGTCGCGATAGCTCAAGTGGTAGAACAGCGGCATATTTAGCGGAAGATCGTGGGATCAAATCCCGCTCGTGACACTGCCTTTTTTATGTCAACCAACACCCTACGTAAAGATTAGTTTTTAAGAGTTTAAATTGAGACAATCACGCAACAGGCAAACAGTGAATCGTGATAAATTCAAGAAAATTCAGGACAAATCTTGCAACTATAATAGCACTTTCGACATGGAGCTAATTTTTAATGTTAGGTTCTGTTTTACTTATTACGTAGAAAACTCAGAATTTACAAAAAGGCGGGTACATGAACCTAAAACAGTAATCCTAACATCAAATAATTACAATATTATGTAATTTGAAACACATTTGGACAACAAGCTTCATATTTAAATATGCGGGTTGCGCGAGAGATAATATAAATAGAAGATGACTATTAGGTTTGATTCCTCAAGTTTTCACCATTTTGGAATTCGCCCTACCATATGATCATCGTACGTTGATGTTTCGTAAACAAATTTAACTAGTAGAGACAATAGGGATAAACACGAAAACCATGGTAATTGTTAAGTGTTAGAGTTGAGAAATTATGGGACGAGTTATAGCACACTCAGTACAAGCCTGACCTGAAATGTCAGATTTTGCTTTACTTAACGCAAATTAACATGTGCAAAAACGAAATATCAAGAACCTAAAACATGCACTAATTGTAATACCATTGAAACATACAATTTAAGTAAAATTGTTTAAATCAGAGCAAATTTAAAAAGCCTTCAAAGGCAGTTGTTCGTAAATGTAAAATGACTCAAATTTTATAAACATCTGGACAAAAAGCATTATAATAAAATATGCAGGTTGGGCGAAAAATGCCTCCTTAAAAAGATGACACGCTGTTTCCTGCAGTTCCCACCATTTTGTAATTCGCCCTATTTCATAATAGTTTGTTTTTTTAAACAAATTTAACTAATAGAGATAATCAACCCTCATCAAGATTGGCAGAAACACTGCTGCAAATGGAGAGGGCCAAACTCAGAGCAGTGGTAGGATTACTAACCGGTCACTGGTATCTGAGAGAGAATCTACACAAGATGGGTATACACAGCGATGAGCCTATCTGTAGAGGAGGAGGAAACAGCAACTCAAATCATCGTCGAATGGGAAGCAACAGTACAATGGAGGTTTAACTTAACGTACGAAAAAGTCCTAGAGAATCAAATTGCAGCAAGAACAGTCAATGGCCTGATACTTCTAAGAAAAGGATTGAGTCTATTGACTGAACTAAGGGACTAGAAAGGTACAATAAGCCGAAGTCTGCAGTGCCTAGGGAATTCAAACCCGCTTCCTAGTATCCTTTCCACCATACCATACCAATAGAGACAATAGGGAACTTGTCAAAATGTGACCATTTTAAATGTTTCTTGTTTTATCCTTTATAGCAACTTGCGAAACTCGTGTAGGCACTGAAAAACAAGATAACGAAAAAAGCTAATCGGTTATGGTTGTGTGAAAAAAATGATTGGTTTTCGTATTTTTAACAAGAAGCAGGATAAAATACGTGATAAGATAAACATGCAAAGATCCTAACATCTAAAAAATCGACCATAATGAAACGACAAAACATAACTAATTGGGAGTACATAAAGAAAAACAGTTATTATTAAGGTATTAAGAGTGCTCAACTTTCCATGCCCAAACAACTTAATATGTATATGCAAAAAACTGAATGTTAAGAAACTAGAATGTGCCGTAATCCTAACATCTAAAAAATTTACCATAATTAAACATCAAAACTTAACTAAACTTGTTTAATTGAGAGTAAATTAAGAAAAATTAACTTAAGGAATAAAGATTGCACAAGTTTCTTTTTATGATTCGTCCTATAACGTCATATTATCAATCATATAATCATATTATCAACACAACGATGCTATAAAAAAAAAGTTAAACTAATATACGAAACTAACATAGCCATCTAACCAAAACTTAAATTATTTGCAATTCCATAATGTTGGATTTGGACTGTTCTGTTGGGAATGACCAGGCGGTGTATAATGTTTTTATGATCGCCGGTCGAAAATGGAAGAAGGGCGCCAGGTTTTACTTTTTCACATCTGTGACGCGAATAGACCCGGGCTAAGATTCTGACAGGAAGTCAATAACAGAAATGAGAAAGACGATTACCTGGCCATTGGCATAGAATCGTTTTATTTCTCACCCGGCCCGGGAATCGTGAAGAGGATCGTTTAAGTTCAAATTAAATCCCGCGGGTGGCAGGAGCAAAACCTGTTGACACTTTGCGAATCAATTATAACTCCTCCTTCTCAAGGGTGGACGTTTCCCTCACTTGGAAAAACTCGAGAGCTTTTCAAACAATCTGTCCAAATTAAATCCTCACCGTGCCGTCTTAAGGCCGATGGGATGACATTTAAATTATAGCATCATTTTAAATTTCATTGATAATAAGTTCACCTTATACTTGCCTATTTAAATGTAAAATCTTGCTAGATATTATAAATCGATAATCCTCTCAGTGCGGCACTTAATTGTTCTTGTAATTATATATAACTACTAGTCATTCTTTTCTGATACAATTTGAAACCCTTGATGAACTTTTAATTCTATCTATTGGTGGCCATATTCTTAATAATAATGGGCCTGAGAATAATTATTAACTCTTTAGCATTGCTTAGCGAAATGTTAACTTTTTTCGAAAAAGCATGAATAATTTACAAGCTTCATTTCAAGCACTAACATTTTACATCAATATATGTAAAATTCTAGATTTTCTGCATGTCACAAGCTCTTTATTTTTTTAAATATTTATTTATCTATTACTTTCCTTCTTTTCTTCTTATCTTCTTTGTTTGTCACTACACTACTTTTAAGAAAGATCTTTCTTATTTCTTACTGTATTTCTTTCTTTCTTGTTGTTCTCTTTCACTTTTCCTTGTTTCCTTTCCTTTTTTCCTTTTTCAGTCTTTCTGTCTCTTTCCATCTCCTACCTCGGTCTTTATTTCTCTCCCTATCCCGATTTACCTTTCCCTTCTTTTCTCTTTCTCTCTTTTTTCTGTTTCTAACTACTCATTCCTTTTCTTTTTTGACATATGATTCGAAGCCAGAATTTTTTCTAGCTTTTCTGTGAAAAAGTTTGTTGTTTTGCAAGTGGTTCGAAACAATAAACTTTCACCGGTACGGATTAACCACATAAATTATGCGAAGCGATTAAAATTTTTCAACCATTAAACGCCGACTAAATTTATATTGAGCAGTAACGTTTCCTAAATTTGTTGTTTAATACTGTATTCAAAATTGATCGTTTTCAGATTCAAATGGTTGCCTATTTATAACACTAATTCTTTCGACGTTAATTTCGCTCCGGGTTGAATACTCTAGCTTCAATGGTTACCATTTATTCCTGTTGTCGGTAAAATGGAAGAAAAGGAGATATATTTTCCTTTGCTTCAATCCGGACGGGAAAACGGTGAGAATTTTCTCTCTTGAATTTATTCCGTCTTTCAAGGATGGACCATATTTCTACACTTGTTAACTAATCATTAATTTGAATCAAATATCGAGTTGATGCCCCATAATAAATAAACATCAGACTCGTACGGTGTATAAGGGTGTAATTGGGTTGACAAATTTATTACATTTCAGTTCTTCTTAAGTGGCAGAAAACGGAAACCCCTGGGAATGTACGATTTTCAGAAATGTTGATATTGTATTTTTCTATTTTTCGTTTGAATAATAAAGTTTATAACGTACAGTTTTATCATCTTTATATTTATATTAAATTGTGATATATACTGTTTGCAAAGGGATGACACAGTTATATAAAATTATAATAACGCCGTATAATTGGACAGAGGCTAGTTGGGTATTGCTATGTTATTATAGCGTGTTTATTTAAACGACAGATTTCATATTTTACTGTGCAGTCTGTTTTTGAAATACAAGTAAAACTCAGACACAATTTTCCCAGTTATAAAGGCTCAAATTAAACCCACGCCAAGTAATAATTCATTTATGTTTGTAGTTCAGTACAAGGTGGTTAGGAAGTAATTGATTAGGTAAAAGTCACCTGACTTAAGTTTTAAAGCCTGTCAAGACTTTCTGCAACTATTTTGCAAGCTACGCAGTTCTCGTTATCTTTCTAAGAGTATCTTGTGCTCTTGATAGGACACACTTGTGTTTTCCCGCTCTCTCTCTCTCTTTTTTTTATCCCCAGCGTTGATAATTTTTTCAGGGCTATTCAGATGGTGTGCGGTAGCAAGGAATATGGACCGCAGGAATTACAAAAACCGCCGACAGTCCTTCTGAACAGCAATGAATCGAAAATCTCCTCAAATTGGGCTTTGAAAAACAATTGATGATAAATTGGGCGTTACGACCTTTACTTGCTTCCTACCACGGAGATTTGTAAATTGTAGACCGAGAGAGAATCAAAATTATTTTCATCCCGTTTTGTCGAAAAACGAACATCAGGAGGTAGAAAGTTAAATTTACTTTTCTTCTTTCGAACGTTTGAAGTGCTAAAATGAATTCCCAGACGTACAAAACAAAAATCCACAATACTTTATATTTCATTACATTGTTTACTCAAAAGACAAACATTTCCTTTCTCATACAAATTTAGAACAACATGATTATTTCACAAATGATGAAATATCTTGATAATCCTTACGAATCATAATTTTCCATAAATCCTAGTCTATCGGGAAGTTTTAGTTGATTGGTTTTATGCATATCACTCGAAACTTAATATGGTCTGAAACAATTTATGTAAACCTACATAAAATAATTTGTCCTACATTTAAGAACGTTATTTGAAAAATAAATTTAACATAAAGCAGCTATTTAAGGGGAAATAAATGAAATCCTCATAACGATGTATTCCTTCATTAAAAACACTTACATTATTTGTTATTATTTTTTTATTTGCCATTTTTTCAAGTCTGCGAATATTATTTTTCCTGTAGTCACTTAATCCCGTTTTTGTTGATACGTTGAAAATCAAGTTGACAAAGTTATAAAGTGTGAGAGTGAGAGTGAAAGAGAGCAAAAGAGGAGAGTAAGATTGAGAGAAAGGGAGAGAAGAACGAGTAAGAGTAAGAAAGTGAGATGAGATGAGAGTGAGAGAAAGCGAGATAGAGAAGAAGAAGAAGAAGAAGAAAGAAAGAAGGAGAGGGAGAGGGAGAGAGAGAGAGAGAGAGAGAGAGAGAGAGAGAGAGAACAGAGAGACAGAGAGAGGGAGAGAGAGATAGAGAGAGTGAGAGTGATACAGAGAGTACGAGGAATTGAGAGAGAGGGAGTGCGTATTGCATGTATTCTACGTTTTTTTAAATTAGTATGATGTAATTATATTTATAAGATAATTATAAGAAAATATTTATATCCCCAAGAGGAGTTCTACTCAATTCCGTTCTACGGTTTCATTGTTATCGATTGGTAAATAGCGATTGTAAACAGGTCAACTAGATACTAGAAATTACGTGTTTCCGTAGGTTCAGTAAGGTCGGAGTTTATCCGTGTGAGACATCTTGAGATACAAGCCGAAAGATCTCTACCCTTTCTCTACCTCCTTTCACGGCGTAATGGCACGAAGAAGAGGGTGTAAACCTGTTCAGAAGAAATTCGCTTTCCGTAGGTGCCGAGAGAGAGGTTAACTCCGTGAAGAAGGGAGGAGGCGAACAATGGATCGGCATGAGGACCCAAAGTGAATCTATAAGTACAAAAGAGCACTCGCCGACGGAAGTGAACGGATTAGCCGATGTCCCCGTGTACCCTATATGTCCCGGGTGTCTACGTGGAAAAATTCCGACCGATAAAATATCGAGGGGTTGGAAATGAGCGAGACGCCACGAATATCGTTGCCTTTAAATAAGAACAGTTTGAGCTTCTTTTAAGAGTGTAGATCAATGAAAAATTGACCAAGGGCAAAAAATAACCTTAAAGGTTCCTTCCTGTGTTAAAGGGAATGTGTTAATCGATAAACAAATCAAAGATATTTCAGATTAACTATCTAAACTGATTGAGCTTTATGAGGAATCTTTCAAGAATTTTTTTAAATTATAAAAACTTTAATGCCCTTTTATTTCATCCTTCATTAAGAAATACAAATTTCCACATACACAAAAGATATTTATTGAAACTGTAACTCAATTTAAAATCCTCAATTTGAACAGTTTTGCCCCCAGTATATTGTAAGTTGAACTTTTATATGAGGGAAAGAATATCGCCGGGTGATGTATATGATGTATAGTATCTCAGCCTAAGTGCAACAATGAAATTCCGGGTCATGGGTTACCATGGGGGAAAACGGCTACATTTCTTTTCACATTTGCATACCTCCAACCCCACCGTATCATGGTCTTCTTCCGTCCATTTCGCCCTTTAATAGAGGCCATTTGTCTTTGTCAGCGTCTGCCGAACCTCATTGTTATACAGAATACCTGGTAAGTAATCTGATAAGAAATCACTGTCTTTCCCCCATCGAAATAAAACGCAGCGGCTGTCAAATTTGATTTTTTTTTAATTTAAAAACAAAACCTATGAGACAGTATACTGAAAACAAGTTATTTTTAAAAATTAACGTTAATATTTTTGTCTTCTGGCAAATTTTAACCTTTAAATTTATCAATTTCACCAAATATCAGAGTTGGGTAGACCGTTTCCGATTTTCAAACATAGAACAAGGCTAAAAAAACATTATTCGCTCGAGCTAACCAACACAAAGAATAAATTAAAAAGAAAAAGATCAGCGAAAATAATTAAAAATAAACATAATTATTCGTTAGATAATTACTTCTATCTGCCTAATTCGTTTACTTGATTTTTTAAAATTTAATCATATAAGTAATACGTATAAATTATTCAATAATGTTAAGCCGTAAAAAAATTTCTGTTTATGTTGTTTTAATTAATTATCTACTATCAAATAGGATAACTACACCTCTACGATGATACGAGTGTATAAAAGAAGAAAGAAGACAGGACGTTTACAGCTTTACTTGAGGATAAAAAAAGGCCAAAACGACCAGGGGCCGGGGTTAAAACTGGCATCCGTATAATGTCAACAGGGGCAAATTGTTTTGGTCAATATTGGGGCAATATTTGGTCCCGCGATAGTGTGCCGAGATAAAGGTGTCGGACTGTCGGACCCACGCCTCCTATCACCTCGTAAAACAAGCTGAAGAAAGGGTCTACCTGGTCTTTACCCCCACGGGTATTTGTTTATTTTGTCCTACGTCCAAAGTTTAAAATTTGCATTACGAACAGCAATATAACGAATAAATTTGGTGAATTAGTGCATATTTCCCGGATTTAACGAGGTTATTTATTTATTTCGGTAAAAATTTGTACAAAGACAATATTGCAATAAAAATATTGTATGGAATTTCCACCAGGAATTTCTTCTAAATGTGCGGATATGATTAAAGCTCTCCGATGACCTCTAAAATGGAACTTATCGACCGACGGCGTAACTGGATAAGGTCGTGATCATGTTTTGTAATTGACATATCTTTGGTTCATTTCCATCCAGAACGGATGTGAAAATCTTCGACAGGAAGACACGATTTGACATATCAGTTTTTACGTCTCGAAGATTTTTATTTGCGTTTCACACGTGTGAGGTGATTCACATCAATTAAGGTGTCGTTTGATTCATGTGTCATATAATCAAACACAGCGGGCTTTGTCCGACATTTCACACGATCCGTTTACCAAAAAATTTTTATATTTGCCGAATAGCAATAAAATCGCTTTCAATTAAGACAAAACCACTTTCCTACTGGAAGGAGCTTACCTTGCTCTTTCAGATTATTGCCCTTCCTCACAATAGGACAAACATAGAGAGAGAGAAAGAGGAAAAAAGAAGAGGTGCACGGCGTTTTTCTATAGAAGGCCAGGAGAATCGAACAGGTGGCCTCTTGACAACAACAAAAATATAATGGGCTCTAGTTTGTAGTGATTTGTTTTTGAAAGTAATGCAACCGATAAATTTTATTTGACCCTATTTGACCTGCTTCCATCCCCGTAAATTTCCGATTTTACGAACACTCTCTAGCTTGACAATCATCAGGGCTTCCTAATCTGGTTTTCAATTTAAAAGTTTCATAATCCTAAACCACGAGTTTTAGCAATTTCCTATTATATGTGGGCACTTGTAGATAGATGAAAACAAAGAAAAGAGAACGGGAAGGAGGGAGATAGGTAGATAGACAGAGAATGAAAGTGAGGGCAGGAGAGAAAAATAATGTGAGTAAATGGGAAAGACAGAGAGAGTGGATGAAGCTATTGTGTGCAAAAATTGTTGTGTAGCAAAAAAAATTATATGTTAGTTACTACAATAGATGGAAATAATAAAACGTAAACAATGCGGTAAAAAATTTTATCGGCTCTAAAATTACGTTTAAGTCTTTAATTTCAATTTTAAATTATGGAGTATTTAATAGTTTAACTTAATAAATAATTGAGCAGTATTTGAGACAGACAGACAGATGAGAGAGAGCGAGAGGGAGAGAGATTGACTGATCAAGTGAAACACTATAAAGAAACAATATAAAAATTTTATGAGCTTGTACCAACCTTAATATGGATGGAAACTACTTTTCACACAGAAAGAAAAAGAGAGTGAGAGATTGACTGATTAAGTGACGCAGAAATAAAGATAGAGCGACAAAAACCAACAGTGCGTAAAGATGAAAGAGAAGTGGAGAAATAATTTAGAAACACGCTAGAGAGAAAGGAAAAGAGCAGTTTCCGAGAGAGGGATGGAGAGCTAATGGGTGAGAATGACACAGAAAGTAAGTTATGTGTATGCAAAGGACAGCCCAAATGATAAATAATCATATAAGCATAATGACGGAAGTGTGAAAAAACTAATTTAGATAAGAGAGAGAGAGAGAGAGAGATTGACTGATTAAGTGACGTATAAATAAAGAGGGCGACAAAAAAGCACCAGTACATAAAGACGGAAGAGAAGTTAAGAAATAATTTAGAAACACGCTAGAGAGAAAGAAAAAGAAAAAATCTGAGAGCGGGAGGAAAACGTGTGAGGATGATTGTACCCAAAGTAAGTTACGAGTACACAAAGGACAGCCCTAAAGATAAATAGAGTATATAAGCAGAGCAGTCAATCACATAAGCATAATGACGGAAGTGTTAAAAAACTAATTTAGATGAGAGAGAGAGAGAGAGAGAGAGAGAGCGAGAGCGAAAGTGTGAGTGAAAGACAGCACAATAAAATTGCTAAGATTGTGGAAGGAAGAAAGGAAAAATTTAGATAGTATGTACATGAAATGTATTATTGTTGTTTTTTCGCCTCACAGAGCTTCATGTTGATTGTAGATATTTTATACTAGCGTACATTTACAGAAAACCGAATGTGAAGAAATAAAAATGAGAGAAAAGTGTTGATTGATCGTGACAACTTAGAATAAATATTTGAGGCGTTAAAAGAGTAGCTTTCTGCTCGCTGCGAACGGAAAAAATCAAAGGGTGCCTTTGCCAATCACAACTATTGTCTGTAGCTGTTATTTCAAAGGGCAAAGGAAATAATTCCGGAGGCTTTCAAAGGGAACAAACTCAAGGTATATACACAGGCGCGTCAGCAAGTGGAATTCGAACTATTAAACACAAAAGTATGTTTTTCTGTTCTTTTTCTCTTAAAAAATTAAAATAATTATCCAAATATATTTCATTTGAGATCTTAAATGCCAGGTGCTCTTATCGGTGTTAAATATAAACTTGTTGAGGACGTTTTGTATTACACATACCTCATAAACATAAATGAGACCTTCTAGCACATGAACAAGAAGCACAACGGTTGAGTAAATCGATTTCAGAACGGGACTTCCTCCTTGAAACTCTTTTACAAAAAAAGATAACGCTTTAGATGTCAGCAAGGTGTACACTAAACTCTTATTTGTAAATACTTTTAACTAAATATCGAATGTTCAACATTCCATTCCTTTGTTGAACGAATAATTTATGAAATGCAATATCTGACAATCTACTTTAGTAATTAAATGTTAAAAAAAACAATATTCCACAAGTCAAATGGGTAACATTTCATTAAATAGGACGAGAGGTAATAAAACGCTAATCATGCAGTTTTAATTTAAGAAATGTAACGAAAACATGACAAAATCTGTTTCGCTTTACGATAAAAGTCATCACCTACATTAATTATTTTTCTGAGAAGACATCAAAATTGAAAATTTATCAACGTACAGCAGATGTATTTAATGACAGGCCATAGTTAAAGCGAAACAGGTGCATCTTTTTGCGACAAATCATTCTGAGAAATAACACAATCAGCGTATTCATCAACTTCCTGAGGGTCATTTCCAGTTGCAAAAGGATTCCAATTGCAACTGTAGTCAATTATTATTCGATATTTCAAATATAAGGGTTTAAACAAGGAAGGCTTAGCGTGTATGGTAGTGAATTGGTTCAATTGACCCCTACTGTCCTACCATGTGGGAGGTGGGAACGACTTATTCGAGGGGCCAGACTGTGTGTAATTGGTAACAAACATTTACCACTGGGCTTAATTGGTGAAGGCGGCGTCAAAACTTTAAGTTCACTTTATAATGTCTTACCTTAAAACCAGCAAGGAATGTAAAGGGCTCACCTGAAACAAAAAAAAATGAATCAGGTATATTTTTTTTTCAGATTGCACAAAGGTAATAATCGAATTAACATTAGGAACACATATGCTCCGCATGTGCGAGCTTAGCTTTCAGACCCTACTGCAATTAATCATGGATTTTCATTACAATTGTGAAATTCATAGGTTTTCATATTTCAGCAACAACCCCTGTCCGATTATACTAATCTGTCCAGTAAATCCAAGGATCTTTGCATTTGCACTGGAATATTTGATGTAGTAATAATTATTGGTAAGGTGAAACACAAATTAGACATGCTCTTATCACCTCCAAAATTGCCCGCTTAGCATTATTTTTAGGTGATTTTATAAATTTCTTAAATTTAAATTAACTTTTTTTTTAAATAATGCCGCCATGTTTGTCAGCAGAGTGAGCACATGGATCATATGATCGTAGTATCATCAACTGTATTATTTTTAAAAAATTGATGTCTAAATCATGATTGACGACTTAGGAATTGAATGGATCATGAAGAGTAAATAGTGACCAAAACTAGCAAAAATCTGATATCAATAAATCATCTTACATTTTTAAAATATATTAATTACTGATAAACAACTTGGATGGATCCTAAATGGTCAATATTGACCAAAATTAGTTGGATGGATCCTAAATGGTCAATATGAGCGAAACTAGCAAAAATCTGATATCTATAAAGCATCTTACATTTTTAAAATATATCAATGTCTGGAGAATTATTGATAAACAACTTGGATATCCTAAATGGCAATATTGACCAAAACTGGCAAAAAATCTGATCTTACATTTTTAAAATATATCAATGACTAGAGAATTATTGATAAAGAACTTGGGTGGATCATAAATGATCAATATTGAACAAAACGCTTATAAGTCTGTAATAAATGTTAAAACCTTAAAACTTTAAAGAATTTAGTCAATGTTTATTCTAGAACTATTTTTTAATACATCTGCACCCAAATTGTAAGGGATTTCTCAATCTTGAAAATTAATTTAGAAAGGATATGTAGAAAGTATGCACGAATTTTGTATTCCGTGGTAAAACAAACAAAAACTAAATTAAAAAATTCTCACCCTCATCCAACGATTAATTCAAACCTATATCCAATTACGAAAATATGCGAAAAGCTGTTTAATCAATAATTAAGTTATTTAATTAAGGAATACTTATCATTCCACGTTACTTTTACAATGTTGATTCTGTTAACACAATAATAACGTATTAAAAATTCATTAATTATCTTCTTCTTCTCTTTTGTTTCTCATTTTTAAAATTTTTTGTTAAAAATTACAAATAAAATGGTACTGTATAATTACTGAGCAAGATGATGATAAAGATAAAGGTAATATTCTAGTATTTAACAAAAAAGGGTGTTTGATTTAAGCAATTCCCTATAATATATTAAGAAATGAGCCTTTAGATCAGCCTTATATAAGGATTTATTGCCAACAATGTTTCTAAGATTAGGATTTCAATAAAAACAAATCAAAAATATTTTAGTGCATAGATGTTGTATTTCAAGGAAATAGTTTTTCAGTTTTATTAATATTTCAAGGAATTCACCAATGATAATAATTCTTTTCAAAAGGATTTAATGATAATTGACTCTGGTTATTTTGAATATAGTGATAAAACATCGGATGATATAGATAGCTCTCAAAATAAAATTTGTAGTACATCTCTTTATAAAAATAGTTTAAAATACCATTAAGTTTCGTGGTCCAATTGGCCAAATAAATTCTTTTCAATTAATTAATCTTTAAAAGTTACGGTTTAGTGTCACCAGCTAGATTCGAACCCACCACCTTCGGCTCAATGTGCCCCGCTGATCTACCACTTAACCTATGGTGACTTCGATACACTCTGACACTAACTTCCCGTATCAACCCCACTTTTTGAATTTTCCCTCCTTTTTGCCATTTTTCAAACGTCGTATAATCTATTTAATTCTGGTTGGAAAGTTGGTGTCCGAGTGGATAGAAGTCACGATAACTCAAGTGGTAAAGCAGCCTACGGTCGTGGATTCGAATCCCGCTCGTGGCACTGACTTTTTTATCTCAGCCAATACTTTCTTAATTAATTGAATAGTTTAAAATATTCATTTTTATTGATCAAAAAGTGATAGCTATTAGTTGTTACAGTTGGTCGGGGGAAAGGAATAGTTTCATTTTATACGAAGGGAACTTTGTCATTCGCAAAAATTATTTTTCAACTTATTTTTTACTGTTTCCACTTTCTAATTCAATGTCAGACATCAAGGAAATGAAACTGTCATAACAAATACCCGGTGGCCGTGATCATTAGGTCGCCAAGGTCTAGTATTTGTCACATAAAGGTCTCGAGTTCAAATCTTTCTCGTTGGAATTTCTTCCGTGGCTCAATAAAATTTTTTGACAAAGACAATATTTTTTGTTTTCAAAAATTATGAAGCAATTTTATTCTGTCTTTCGTTTCATTAAACGGTTCCATTTTCGTTATGTACGTTTTCCTTTTGGCGATGAGCTTACTCTTTTAACTGCTCTTGTTACCGAGCAGTCGGACAATTCAAGCGAGCAATTTTAATAATTAACTTGAAAAATTGGGCAGTTAGTACGAAAGTGCTTATCCGAAACGGCTTATTTAATACCCTCCAGAAGTCCAAGGGCATTAAAACTTTCATTCGTCCTCTTTGGGTAATTGCTTCCATTTGTTAAAATCATCTTTGTGACTAACAAACGAAACGCCGTGTTTTTCCTGGACGAGACGGTTCGATGGGATGCAGACAATCTGACACCAGTTTTATCGATCTGGATTCTATTGCTCTCCGTTCCTGAATTTGACCTTTAACGCAGAACACCCGAGGATAGGTCAATTAGCTTCCTTTCGTACGTCCACAATCAGGCTTTATGAGCCAGCCTTTCGTAAGATAATGACATTCGTAAATTGACTCGTTAGACTGTTAGGTTTCTTTTCAACGGAAACCAAAGAAGCTCCCTTTAAATAACGGGCACTTCCTTTCTTTTCTCAAACGCCCCACCGTTATTCTCGTCAGAAAGTTAACGAAGAAGGATACATTAGACTAATTATGGGGGAGTCCGTAATGCAATTTCGCTATATCGTTCGGCGTAGGCGTACACGCATTTCGGAATTACTAGGATTTCTCAGACCTGGCTGGAAATAAAAGGAAAGGAAAGACTATATATGATGAGATCCAAGGTTCTTCGAAATGGAGAGCCACCTTTCAGGTGACACGTAGGTGATGTCAATTTTGCGGAAACAACCTTTCGATCAAGCCAACCCTTCACAAGTGATTACAATTTTTATGGCGACAATAAAAACTATAAACATGTATTAATAAATGTTTAGTTGCTTATTAAATTGAAAGGTGTCAGGATAAGTTGATGACATAAGAGAGAGAATCAATATGAAATAAATTTGGTCACATCCTCTTCTCCATAATATTAATGGCAGAAAGAATACATCAGAAGAAAATCTTGAAAAAAAAAAATCGGATTGGCAAAAAAATTATTACATCATTAAAGAAAATAAAAATACCTCCAAAATATTTGACAACTGACAAAGCATTTAGATAACTCATAAATAGTAAATATTAATAAAAATCGTCTTAGTAATAAAATATTTGACAAAGGATGTAGTATGAACATGGAAGGTCAATATTGATTCGTATGAATACGTTATTACGTTACGAATTGTTTTGCAATTTAAATAATTAGAAACGCGTCGCCGGCCGCAACGGATTAGGCGTTGACACGGCGCTCATCACTGAAAGGTAAAGGTCTTGGGTTCGAATCCAGCGGTCCCACATTCGGACCCGGCATACTTGCAATTGGTTTTTTATTTTTTCAAAAACACCGGCACCACGAGGTTTAAATGACCTCTGCTGTTGCGAACCCTCGTAAAATAAAATAAAAAGGATAGCTGAAGTGAGATTGACGATATACTTGGGAACTGGTTGGATATTGAATGGTCAATATTGATCAAAACTAGCCTAAATCTATCAATTTTTTAAAGTAAAAACGCCTGAAAAATTATTGATAGCCGACTTGGTTAAATCAAAAATGGTCAATATTGATCAAAATTCGTACAAATCCGTGGTAAACAAGCTATAATAAATTTATTAATGTAACAATACTTGAAAAAAGTTTGACACAGGACTTGGTTGAATTTAAATGGACAATATTCATCACAACTGGTACATATCTGTTATAAATAAGCTACGTTACATTTTTTGTTAATGTATCAAGGACTAAAAAATATTGAAAGAGAACTTGGCCGAATCATAAATGGTCAATATCGATCAATAATGCTAGCGATTCAGTATAAATAAGACTGCAGTTATATTCCTAATTTACGTCGATAAGATGAAACTTGTTTGACAACAGACAAAGAGCGTATGATTGGAAATAAGGTAATCAATACTGTCTCAAAACCGTCTCAATCCATTATGAGTTCATGTTAATGCTTGAAGCATGTTCGTCAACCTCAAGGGACTTGGTTTGATTTTCTAGCGTATGAGTCTATTCAAAATAGGAGCAAATTTATTTATATTTAAACAATTTATTATTGCCAAAAGACAAACAACACGGGAGACAAACACGCAATTTTTTACTAAGGCAGAACACGACAATAAAACGGGGCTTCATAGATTTTAAATTCGTCCTATCTCAGCTCGGAAAATGTTTATATTTATACGCAAAATTTAATCAGATGGTGATTGGACAATCATATTAATAAATTATAATTATGTATTTATGACGGTCAATGGCGATAAACGAGAATTTATATTTTAACAATTTTTTGATAATTAAACTTTTATGACCTAATCAACTCAACGAGCTATTATGTTAATGTTTGCATTGACAATTGTTTTTTATTTATTATTAACGCTTAAAAATCACATTGATTTATTTTTTGAAAAATTTGTTAATTAGTTTTTCACAATGATAAATATTTTTAAAAAAGTATAGAAGAGCATATAATCAAAAATACGTTTATTTCAGTATATACATATATTGATAGATGTTTTAGCAATCCTTGGCTTACTGGTTAATCAACACCATAAATTGCCATGGTATGCTTTATATTTATCTCTCTAAATTTTCAAAAATAAACATTTTTTTGCTTTTGAGATATGGTCTCGCCATGCTGACTAGACCGATCCTGATAAGAGATGAGTTTGCGTAAGCTTATCAGAGACTACTTTTCAAAACAAACACCGCGCTAAAGTCACATCCACTATATTTGTTTTCATTGCTTATTAATACAATTTTATATTTTTTCTTAGGTAATTGTAAACAAACATTTCCCGGAGAGACGTTTTTATCAGTTTTTCGATAAAGACGAGGGTAAACATGTTTATTTCAAGCTTTCCACTAATCTGAATTTTTTGTCGTTGATAGGATCATCCTAGGTTAGACTATCTACAATATCGAGTTTTCATTTACATCAAAGTGTCAAAGGTTTATATATAAATATACATACATATATATATATATATGTGTGTGTGTGTATATATATATATATATATAATTGGGTTGAAATATAATTTATACAAAAACGTAGTGAGAGGGTAAATCAGCCGAAATGATTAATAATACAAGCTTTGATGGTTTTTTTTTATTTTATTCAACTTATGTACTGGTAGGTCGTTTATGATAAATTTGACTGCAAAACAGATGATTGAAGGTTGAATACGAGATGAAAATAGAAAATTATTGTATTTTTCTGACTGAAAATGCTTCGTAACTTATTCCTTGTGGATTTTTCTTGGGAGAATGGGAAACTGGTAGTTTCCCCGTGTTCTAGATCTATTTCTCAATATTTCTGCCTCGATGCAGTCCAGATTTATAAAGTGTAACATCTGGAGTTGTACCCGAGAGGGGAAGGGTTCAGTACAAGGGCCTACTATAAGAGAACAAGCCTTTCAAATAACTTACAGAACCTCCTTTCATATTAAGCCTTCCAAGGTCGTCACTTACCGGTATTAAAACGAAACAGAGGCGATTTATTGGCAATCAACACCCCCGAGGGGGGAAAAAAGAAGTGTTTCCTCTCAGGAGCTTGTCCGCCGGGTTATCGATGTTTTTAAGCCCCTGCGGTACGAAATTCTTGAATTAAATAGGAAGGCAAGGGGCTATAAATAATAAATTTCCCGTACAAAAGGCCGTGTCCCTTCATTGCGCGATTAAGTGGAAGGACTATGCAGAAAAAAACGGTGAAAAATACACCCGCAAAGGTAAACGTTATGTTTCTCGCGGTTAGTTGATATACTCCATAGCAATAAATCAAAAAAGACCTCTACTTTTTATTCATTCTGTATTCCGAAATAAATAAACGGCATTGAGTAAGGCATAAATGGAGAAACGTATTTTCGAAAGAAGTAAGTACAACTGGAAGAGTGTAAGTACGATCTCACTTCTATAAATCATCGCCTATGAAAAACAGTACCCGGGCGATTATGGTTTACTATAGGTACGTGTAAACAAATGACGGATGAACATTCAATTCTTTTCATTATTCCGTTTCATAATCTATCATTATAAAAAATGATGCATAACACCTTTTTCCTATACCAACTTCACACTTTATTCTAATTAATTAATGTTTATGAAAAGTAATGGTCGAGATAAAATAGTTAATGTCTCGAGCGGGATTCGAACTCTTTCTCGGCTGCTCTACCACTTGAGTTATCGTGACTTCGACCATCCGCTCGGACATAACTTCCCATCTCAACCTCACCGCTCGAATTTTCCCTCCTTTTTGCCATTTTTCAAATGCCGTGTAATCTATTTGATTTTCGGTGACAAATGGCCAATTGAGATGGAGACGGAAAGCTTTTGTGAAGATATACTTCAGTTTAATTATTAATATCATAATTTTTTTCGTGGGTTCGCAACAGCAGAGGCCATATAAACACTCAGGGTGTCGGTATTTTTGAAAAAAGCCTATTTGTAAGATGTCGGATTGGAATGCAGGGCCGCTGGAGGTCCTTACAGTGTTGAGCGCCGTGTCAAACCTAACCATTGCCCCCCCCCCCAACTACATTAAAACAACATATTAAAACCAATTAGGATTTGTAGAAAGGATTTATTTTCCTTCTATAAATCGCGTTGAAGTTTCCCTATCGGGTTTATTCTATTATAATCAAACATATAAATAAGTGCACCATGTTGGAAAAACCATAACTATATTCGTCCTAGTATCTTAACTTTTAGGCAGAAGGTCAATAAAATATTCGGCCGAGGTCGTTAAAACATTCTCCCAGATAAGCCAGTCGATTTTTAATAGCGTCCTTCAAACATCCTGAGGTCAAGGGTCTAGCCATGTTCTCTGATTTTATTATTAGTACCAACTGAAACTTACTTAAATGTTAGCCAAAATTGATTCTTTTTCAATAAATATATTTCGAATTAAACAAGTATGAAAGGAAGTTTCGTCACATTGGTTGAAAACGTTTAACGAGATGACACACACCTGATTCCCAGAGGATTACATTGGATTTTTTTTCCTCAATAGGATATCATGACTCATCCAATGGAATAATAGAGCTAACCGCCGGCAAATTGTGGATGCTCAGTTGACCTGTGGTCAACACAAATTGAAAACGTCGTGAATCACACACGTGACATAGATGACGATGGAGACAAGGTTAAATTATAGAGAATTTATTGTATGCGGTGAAATGTAAAATCGTGGGCCTGTTTTTTCTGTACACTGCATAAATATGAGTTGTCACGACTGACTTTGTATAAACAATGAACAAATACAACAAGACCAACGGGTATGCTATTGTAATGCTAAATGCTTTTAAGTATAAACTAGTGCTTATTTACAGTTTCAAAACAAACCCTGTCTAAAATAGAAAATGAAAAAAGTGCTGTTTGGAAAGAGTTCTGCATCTGCGAACAATTCATCGCTATGGTGTAAGTGGAATATACATCGAAAAAGCTAAAAATAGAAATAAAAATTTTCTATTTCCATGCGGGGCCAATACTCGTACATTGGTATCTAACTCATTAGTTTCCATGCGCTTTTTTGTGCGTGTGCCAATTCCAGCCGTCGATGGAATATGGAAATTTTAATGTTACTACCTTTATCACTAGCAGCAATTTTTCCTACCCCCCACTTCTCGCTTGTTAGCCCTCTGAATATTCCCGATATGAAATTTCAATTGCTTTTCGGTCCTATATAAAAAAACCAGCTGGAAGCTAACGTTACTACTATCGTTTTACTTTATGTAAATGTCATGTCTGGATAGTTTTAATTCATTCATTTATTTAAAACTGCGCTTTAAATATGAAACAAACAGAAATATTGAAATTGTTATTGTGTTATCTTTTATTCAAAGTTGTATCCCGGACGTACCAAATGCCATGTAAAGCATATAAGGCGTCCATCCAGTGATGGGAACCGTTAGTTCACCAACAACGTAGCAAATATCCTTTGCCGACTTGAGACACTAAGTTGTCACGTGGCCAACGTCTGCTTTAGTCCCCGACAAAGATTGGCCGATAGTGTTGAGGATGATAAATTCGCGGATGAAGGCGACCCGGTAATCCGTACAGATCAAATCCATAGTGGGGCTAGCAGGGCAGTATATAGTCTTTTTTTGTTTGTTGCTTTACGTTTGGATCGTTTGTCAGGTATTCTGTATAACAGTCTGAATCTTGTATTTAAATTTGTACGTTTGAGTCATATAAGGGGATTCCTTGTAAATTGTTTGTCGAGGTACAGTCCACGGTACGCAATGGGGATGGGAAGATAACTGAAATATAAAGTTTTCTTGTTAAGAGTGAAAACAATTCGTTTAAATTGAGTGCCATTAACCTTGGTTCCCCATTGGCGGAGCCGATTCGAGCACGTGTGATTTTGTAAGTTACGTGAAGCTGTAACGGGGTCTTTATCGGAGGTGAGTATTGATGTGTCATCGACGAAGGCAGGCAGAGAGGCATAAGCAAGAATGAGTGGTTAGATCAGCTATATAGATTGTATAGACGAGGGAAATACCACTGTGGAACACCAGCGAGAATCGGGTAAATGGAAGAAAAAGAAGCGTTTTGGGCAGTTTAGAAGTGTCGGTCCGTAAAAGAATCTGGAATAGAAAAAATAGTAGGATTCCCTTGAGCTTCCACAAAAGCCACAAGAGCCTACCCAATCAAATGCCTGAGATATGACCAGGAAGACACCACAGCAGTACTGTTTCAACACGAGAGCAGTGGCAATGGTGTCTATAACGCGATGAGCTTGAATAATAGTCGAGTGGCAACTCTGAAAGCCAAATTTGTGATCAGGAATAATTCACTAATTTCGTGGTCCGCTTGACCAATTAATATATTAACATTAATTAAGGGTTTTAATTAATTGATCAAGCGGACCACGAAATTAGCGAATTTAATGAATTTAAATGAAGTACACTTCACTAAAGCCATTTCATTTGTCGCTGAGAATCTAAACCGATTACACGACATTTGAAAAATGGCAAAAAGAAGGGGAAATTTAAAAGGTGGGGTTGAGATGGTTGAGCAGCGGCGTATCTAGCCGAAGATCGTGGGTTCGAATCCCGCTTGACTATCTTATCTCAACTAAAAACCTTAATTAGGAATAATGTAGAATGGAATTATACAGGCTGAGGAACAGTAATTTTTCAAGAGTCTTCCCGATTATAGATAAAAGATTGATTGGACTGTACGAATTAGGAAGGTGAGGGGGTTTCTTTAGTTTAGGAATAGTCTTTATTGAAGAGAATTTCCGTAGGGTGCGGAATGAGTAGTGCGAAGGATAGCCTTGAAGAGATATTTTATAAAAATGATTTTTAAAAATTCAATTTCAATGTTTTTATCTGATGGATTTAATAAAATTAATATATCTTAAATTAATCATGATCTAAATTATCTCATTTAATTTTAATAACTATCCATTAACTAGTACATAATACTGCAAATGATGAACGCAAAATTCCATCTAACTTTTTTTAAATTTATCCTGTTATTATTTTAATTAAGTAAAATTAATTTCACAGATATAAACAACTCAAAATTATTCAAATTAGAAACAATATAATGATAAACGCCAGTAAATAAGAAAAATCCACCTAAGTTGTTTGCATAGTAAGGGGGTAAGGCCACCTTCGATCTGAACGAATCGATTCGTCACCGGCTAGCCCGGAATAGTCGTAAAACGGTCTTGCCCTACGAATAAAATATAGTTAAACAAGAAGACAGGAAGAAAAAAATCTTCAGAAGAAACAGAAATGTCCTTTTTTTCGAAAACTATTCAAAACATCTTGAAGGATGAGTTGTACCAACCATTTAACCAAAACAAAATATGAACTGTGTAAATTTTATTTAAAGAACTTTCTTCGGGACAATTAGTTTATGTTTAACAGTATATAAAGTTAAACAAGTATATTTTGAAACTTTTGAATAGGACGGAATTGTACCGAAGATTTGGCGAATAAGATCGGAATGGAGTGCTTCCTGAGAATCAAACGGTCAATTTAATCAAATTCTATTAAGAATTAGACCTAGTAAATGCAGCTAAGAGGGAAGATACTTTAAAATTTAGCATTAGGAAAGTGACCGCTGCGTCGTAGTGATATCAGACCAGTACAAACCAACGATCCACAAGGGAGCATTCTTTGTTCGATCCTTTTGCCATTTATATTTCTGATTTTCCTGCACATCCCAAAATCATCATTATTACCACGTTACGTATGGCATCGCAATCTTGTCTTCCAAATCCTATCTATAAGACAGCAAACATCCAAGCGCTTGAGGTACAAAAAGTGGATGACTTTTCCACTCATGACAAATAATTAGGAATAGAACTAGGCAAGACTTAACAGACAAAAATGTCTCGGACATCTATGAAAACTTTCGAGATCGAAACTCAGCTTTGATCGTGGAAACTCGACTTACTTTATACAAAGCATTACTTCGACCACTTTGGACATACTAAGTGGAACTTGAAGGTTGCCATCCAATACCTAAGGCATCCAATACTTCCAAATAAGTATTCAGGCAAATCGTCAAAGCTTTTTCCTACGTCACTATCCGAACGACCTCAATGTTGTTCTTTTTGTCAAACCAGTGATCCAAGCTTTCGGTCCATCCTAACTCTGCGCAAGACTTTTTACTCTTTCTCATCTTAAGAACCCTACTTAATCCCTCACATTGAGTTGGCTGGTGCCTGGGTCCTTCGGCTGCAGTGTAGTGACGGGAGAAAAAGAAACCATAATCGCTCCAATTTGTAATATGTATTTTCATATGTGACACTAAACAACGATGTTCTACAGCAAATATTTTTATACTCAGGTTAGGAAATATCAAATCACATTTACGTGGAGCAACAAGCATCAATAAGTTATCGTTTTAAAAATGACTGTATTTGTCAATATTTTTAGAAAATCCAAAGCCCTGTTGTAATATAATTTTTAAATCTAACGTAGTAGGACTGATGTAAAAACAAGTCTCGTGTTTGATAAGAGCTCACCGGCCATAAAACAATAATGAATAATCATTTTTAAAGAAATGCTAACAAACCCTTTAGCAAAAACAAAGGGAGTATTTGAATATCAATATGCCTAAATAATGCGAGAATAGGCGGACCTGGACGTTCGACGACGATGATAAAACGTTTGGTTATGGAAGGAGATTTAAAACGTAAAAATAATTTAAGACAACAGTAAGCAAAAATGGTCTTTGTTTTCGTACACGCTATTTTGACCCAAGTAAAACATTTATTGTGAATCAATTGTTCTAAACAATAAAATTTCCGAATTATATTATTAGTAGAGACAATATATTTTCTGTTAAATTAAAAGCCATTATAAACGAAAAAAATGATAAATGAAATAGACTAAATGTGTTGGTAGACCGCAAGTACCAGAAATTAGCTGGTAAACACGAACTTCGTCCCTGCAGAGCCATGTTTTCAGCGGTGAGTTAAAACAAGGCCGATAATTCACACCGTTAACAAATCTAATCTTTGTTTTAATTAACCGGTGCGTCCGGAAATTTTGGTTAACAAACCGAATTGGCTAAAGCGCCGTCGAGTTGAGTCCTGGCTTGATTTTTGCCCCAACTTAGCCGCGGGGGCATTTCGTGAATTTGACCAACAACGATGAAAGCTTTTAAAGCTGGACGTTTCCGTAGTAACGGCACAAACTATGTTTCAATCCGAGTTAAATAAGTTTTCGATATTGCTTTATGACCTTTACTCTTCTTCGAGTCGATATTGGTAGATTTCTTAATTCGCTAATAGGGTGCATCTGCGAAGGGAATTAAGAAATTTTTTTTGTAAGATCTCTTTCTAACTTCAACTTTTAGCAATGAAGTCTAAAAAGAACTTAAGATGTTTCAAGTTAATTGACACATAGTCAATTATTGTCGTTAAAAAACGGTTTGCCAAATTGAAACTAGATGACTAGACCGGTTGGTTTTTTTAAGGAAGTTAACTGGACTAGAAAGTGTCCCTTGCGAAGAAAACATTCAACGGGTTTATTAAACGATGATTCATTCTCTTAAATGAGTTGCCTAACGATATCAACTGTAAATTTCGTAAGCCAATCGAAAGCACGCCTTAATTTTACATTTATCTTGGGTACATTAAAAAAAAAAGTAAGCGGAAAAATATCAAGTTTAGCTCAGCGAGAATAAATGCGCCGTGTTGTGCCATTATGCAAGCTTCGCGAAAACACTGTCACAACTTGTAGTTGCTTACGAGTTTGAAGCTCAATTTAATCGAAATTGAATGACATATTAAAACATATCATTTAGGATTGATATTAAAAATAGATCAATTTGTATAAAGTCGTGCTTCTTCAATCTTGACTTAGGAACCTTTGTACTCAGAGTCGGACTATATGGTCGATAGTTTAGCTCGACCACATTGTCGTTTTGATTGACTAAAACCGTCATTTGGTCTAACAATAATAGCATCTAAGTTGGCGGATCCTACCAAATAATATCTACCTATTAACAGCAGATTTTGTTTCTTCTATCTTGAAATCAGAGTTTTGACCAATAAAAACGGTAATATTTCTTTAGTCCAAACTTTCGACAATACATATTGCCACTCGCAGGACACAAAAGATCGTTGAATTTCTTTGTCCAAGTCAAATTGGAAGAATCACATCGATGGGAATATGGATTGTCAAATTATTAGATAATTTTTGGGACAAATCAGTGTTATGTCCAATATAAACATTAATCCATATATGCTTAATGGTCATAATTAATTAGTTCAATTAATTATCTAAGGTTTGTTTGAGATGAAAAGTTAGTTTCACGAGCGGGATTCGAGCCCACGACCTTCGGCTCAATGCGATGCTGTTTGAAGGCACGATTGCTCAAGTTGTTAGAACAGCGCCGTGATGAGGTCGTGGGTTCGAACCCCGCTCAGGACGCTAACGTTTTCTTCTCAATACAACCTTAGAAGAAAAGAATAATTAATTGAAAAAAAGATAATATTTCAGGCCAAGATTTTGTTTTGTCACAAATTCATCATTTTTCACCTCCGAGTAATAAAATCGCTAAATTTTGACTTCATCGCCACAAACAACCTCTGAAATCTTCCTAACCTTACCCCATTTACAACTACTACTTACTTCCCAATCCAATGAACAGGTCCATTAGTAGCCTTCAGAAACCTCCAGGACAATACATCCTTTTTGAAAAATGGTTCAAATAATGGAGGATCAAATTCAACGAATCTCAGAAATGACCTTCACCCTTCGCTCAACCAACGTGGTTTGGGACTTTACATAGTTAAAAGGCTTACTTGGAATCCCCACACTCGACTTGACAACAGATCAAAACTCTCGCTAGAAAACAAAGTTCTATATATGACATCAATTAGGACAGAAGGGTTCAACCAAACGTTCCAATTTACAAAGAATCCAGACACTCCATTCCAAAATCCATCATACCATTGTTGAAACTCCCTACTTGGTATCTAACCATACCACACAGAACCCCCTTCCCCAATGCCAAATTGTTCTAGAAACCGTACGAAGTCGATACAGCCATATCTATAAAAACTTAGAACCTTAACCCAACCCTCTCCTACAATCATATAAAAACCCTAAAGCACCAGTTACTTTGCTCTTCTCCCTTGTGAGGAAATGAATAAAACTGTGATAAAGTGCAATTAATGGATTACTTCTGCTCTCTAATAATGTTTATTATGAATTATTTATTATTGGATAAAAATTTAAAAATTATAAAAAATTAAAAAAAAGCTTTGGCGTTGTTGCGTCATAATAATTCAATTTAAAAAAGTTTTATGATCCCCTGGGCTTAAGTTGCAGATGAATTTCGTTGTACAAAGTCAAGATGAAAGGAGCAAATCCATACCATGCAATAGATTTATGCCATGCAGATCTTCTAACTACAAATATTGTTAGATTATTGTTACGTAAGAACTGGACTTTCGTTAATAAAAATTATGTTTTTTCCAAGTCAACCTTTCTGCAATATTTTTTGTCGTACTCGAGATTCAATGGATCCTTGAATTTTTCGAGAGAACGTCGTAACGTTTGGGCATAACTATAATGTAATAACAACTCCAATAAGCATTAAAGCATAACACGACACTTTATCAAAGTATGATTTCTCACGATGGAGTATTTCAGTTATTGTTTGTAGGGATAAGAAATCAATTAGGGAAATTTCGAAAAATATATATAATCAACAAAGGGCCGAGGACCGTGCACATAGTCTAGACCTAGTCAATAAGGTAGCATTAACCTAAAGGGGGGAAGAAGGGTCCCGTTTATTTCCACACTCGTTTCAACCCCAACCCACTCGAACTACCCCGGGGTTGACTCATGAGAGAGCCCCTTAGGAATTTTCCTATTTTCTTACTGAATAGAACGCGTTTCTTATTTGGGAGAAAATGTCAATGCTGACATTGAGAAGGTGGGAATCCTTTTTTGTTATAACAGGAATGCCCATATTTTTATAGACCCTGATCCAGTTGAATATTTTTTTGTTGATGTAAAAACATGTGCGGTAAGTATATAAGATAGGAAGAGGTCTTAAATGAGCTCAGAATGTAAATTCACGTTGTCAGTCGGTCGAGGTCAAAAGCGCACCTTGCACAAATGACACATCAATTTCTTAATCAATATGACCAACTCATGTTGCTGCATTCCAACAAAATGACTTGGAAAATTGCGGAGTATTGAATAGAGTCGCAATTCTATTCAAATCGCACGGAACTCGTTTGGCGACCACGTCACTCGTTTCAGCAATGAGGAAGTCCCATTAGCAGAGCCCGGGCGTTCTTCTTTTGCCTCGGGCGTTTTGAAAAGGGCGTTAAACGCTCCCGCAGAATGATTCGAGGCAAATACCGCTGAAGATTCGGAGAGAAATCCGAGTTCGCGTCCTGCTTTTATTATACGAGAACTAACGGGGTCGCGTTATTGTCGGATAAAACGACCGTTAATAATCCGAAGACCGTCATACCATCCATAACTCGTTATTTCCAAGATTACCTTCGGTTAGGACTCCGGATGGTTTAAATCGCACGTTCTCATTAAGTATTTAAATTCATTAAATACAGAAAGCAAACAGGAAAATTAAACCCCAAAACGAGCAAATTCTAATTCGAACGATGGAGAAATCATGAATTTTCTAATGCACCTCTAGAATCAAGGAAGAGGCCATAACGTTTTTATATTTTTATTTAATAAATAAAGAGCGATTGAGACATAAAGCAAACTGCAGAATTAATCCTCAACGGCAAGAACTAAAAGCAAATAGAGGCGTAATTAACTTTTATCAGCAATGCTTAACAAGCTGTCATTTACGCCCACTTTTGTTTATTTATTGATTTTTTATCATCCCAATTATCGATTTGCTCTGGTGGCAGTGTTATATTGAATATTTTCTTTTTGCACCATTTTTAATGGATTTTGCGGCCACTGAAGATGACAAAATACCGAACGCGTCTTTAAAATCAGAAACTAGGCACCGGACATATCGGAAACATGACTGAACAAACTACAGGATCAAGAGGAAATCACACAATTCAACATTTTTGGTAATAGTTGCGGCATCATAACTCGTTTGTTTATTATTTGCAACTGCAAAATAAAATGCATCATGGAAATCATTTAACTATGAGCATCATGAGAAATTTAGCATGTTAAATGTGATTATCATCGAAGGATCATCGGAGATATCATCCTGGTAGAATTTTCTGGGAGGATTGGACGTATCAAGTCTTGGATTGCATGGTAGGTTTAAAGGACCGGCCGTATTCGGTTTGGATTAGAACGCTTTCTTTCCTTACAGTTTAAGTCCGCGAATACATTGAATAGTGACAAGTCTTGTTTTCTTGCTAGCAAGACAGTTGGGAGAGTTTGTCCAAGTGTAAATTGCATCTCAGATTGTAATCAGCTTGTTCATTTCCTCCTATACTTTCCTGTCCCAGCTGTGTTCTCCAAGGGCTATTAGACAATGTAGGCATTTCCCGACTAGATTGGAACTAAAAGCACACTCACTCGATGTCATTATACCGAAACTTTGTAAACCAGTGTTCCTTCTATTTTCATCTTTATATCTCCACAGAGTTGGATTGCATAGAAATTTGGGAGTGTCTGTAAAAGTGGAGCTTTTCACGCATTTTCTCAAGTATCATGATAAAACTGGCTTTATTTGTTTGTACCGTAAAAAATGTTGACACAATCGAAAGCCACCTTTCATACTATGAATTTGTAAGGTCGCGGGATCAACTTTGATTTCCATTGCTGTTGTCACAAGTATGCATTGTCCCTGTTATGATAAATCACGTCTAGTCTTTTTAAACATTGCAGTTTGTTTTGTATCTCCTTATGCAGTGTTTTTGGTCGCCATACAAGAGCTCCGTTCATAACCAGGAATTTGAACTTGCCATCCTCATGGTTATTCCCTAGCCTTTATTGCATATCAATGGCCAATTCTTATCAAGTTTAAGAAAAAATGCCCCCTCCCCTTTAAGGCGCCAGGACTGTCATAGTTATATTATATGCGCTAATAGTCTATTTTTATTAGACTTATTTTTATCACATTTGCCTAACAAGCATAAAAATAACTTGTCTTCTAATTATTTCCGACTGAGATGTACACATATTTTAGTTTGTTTAATGCTTATTTCTTATCATCGCAATAAATCTTCCGTTGGCAGAACCGTAGTATTTTATGACTTTGAAGGAGTAGACAGCATGTTTTTTCGTTGTTTATGAATGCTGTGTACTTTTGTTATGTGGGCTAGGAGAGTGTTTTCCCTTGTCATTCATAATTCCACTTTAATAAAAAAAAAAACTAGCCAAATATTGAAATCTTATTTCAAAGCATTGTTAGTTAATAACACCAAGATGATCAGTTGTATTGTAGTTACATATGTGTCGATAAACATTATAAATCAAATAGAGGCCTATGAATTTCAACTCTAATGTCTAACAAGCGGATAGAATATTTTTATTTTATTTTTCACTGAGACATTCGCCTATTCAAGATTATTTCAAGTTTCTTTTATCTTCACGATAAATCATGTTTGTTGACAGTTACGTAGTTCTTTACGACTTTCAGTATTGTTAATAATGTTGTTTCCGTGTTTTCGTCGTAGTTTGAAATGAACTTTTGTTTATTTTGTAAAGAGATATATACTTAAATTTATACAATTAACTTTTTAATTAAAGTATGTGTGAGTGAGAGAAAAAGACAGAGAGGGACAGAAAGAGAGAGAGAGAGAGAGAGAGAGAGAGAGAGAGAGAGAGAGGAGAGAGAGAGAGGAGAGAGAGAGAGAGG
>CM077106.1:21644546-21657241 GCA_039619505.1 Cimex hemipterus | reverse complement strand
GAGAGAGAGAGAGGAGAGAGAGAGAGAGGAGAGAGAGAGAGAGAGGAGAGGAGAGAGAGAGAGAGAGAGAGAGAGAGAGAAAGAGAGATGAGAAAAATGTAAATATCCAATGGAATAGAGAGAAAAATAATAAAGGAGGTAGGAAGAAAGAGAAAGAAAGTGAAAATAAAAAAAATCAAGACAGGAAAAGAGCGAGTGAGAAAGAAAGAAATAAAGAAAAAGAGAGAGTGTGTGTGTGAGAGAGAGATAAAAAGAGACAGCGTGAGAGAGGGGGAGAGGTAGACAGATAGAGAGTGAGTGAAAAAGAGAGAGTGAATTGAAAATAGAAATATAAAACGGACTAAAAGGGAGCAACAAAAACAGGAGGTAAGAAGAAAAAGAAGAGTGAAGAGAGGGAGAGCGTGAGAGTGAGAGTGAGAGAAAGAGAAAGAGAGAGAGAAAATTAAAAACGAGTGTGAACAAGAAAGTAATGAGAAAGAAAAAAAGAGAGTGAGCAAGAAAGTGAAGTAAAAAAAGAGAGTGAAAATAAAATAAAAGAGAGAGAGGGAGAGAGATCCTTCTCTGCATAAGAAAATTGGTGAATCTCTGGAATTTGGTTTGAATGTATTGTTGATATACCTATGATTAACTTAATTAAACGCCTCTAAGCCATTCTGGTTGTCATCGAATACATTACACGTCAACAGTCATTATAGATTAAAGATTTTAAGATTAACATAAAAATCCTATCCGTTGAAATTGAAAGTAAAACATAAATTCCGTTTGTTTTAATTTAATATTCAATGGACCCGAAGTGAAAGCGATGAGAACCTAGAAATCAAGGGGCCGGGAGGAATAATTCTTACAGAATTAAGTATCCTCGGGCTATTAGAAGATCCTTGGGTGGAGGACTTGGCCTCGATTGAGAGGAATTTTTTCACGCTCAGCCTACCGGGTTTGGGCAGATTAATAGTGGAAATGAATTCTTAGAGGGACCTTTGACGAGCGGCAGGGCCCTTTGGGGGCCGCCGCCGAAAATAGAGCACTAGGAGGGTGCTCGAGGGTACCGGACCAGCTTTGATTATCAGGTTCAAAGACCTAGAAACGATTCAGCTGGCTGTCGCATTATAATTAATATACTATTATTGGAATGAGATGTCAAATCTTGAAATGTTATGAAAATTATTTCTTACGTTCAAATTATCTATCTTTCCCAACGGTTTTTGCTTCTGGATAAAGTAATCGTGTTGTAAGCAGTATTAGGGGTATGATTTCATAAATTTCAAACCCTTCCTTCAAGCAAAAAACAAGTTGCTTGCTCAATAAATGTTTGGGTTTTTATCCAAGACAATAAATTCACAAACCAAGCGTAAGTTTTAATGGGGTGACTATGCTGATGGAACCTGTGGATTTATTATATTTTGCGCTGAAATTTGGACAATATACAAAACTTCACTAGTTTTCGTGGCCCGCTTGATCAATTAATAACATTCAATTAATTAACGTTTAGACAGAGTCATGAGCGGGATTCGAACCCACGACGACGAGCTCAAGTGGTAGAGTAGCGGCGTTTCAAGCCGAAGGTCGTGGGTTCGTATCCCCCTCATGACACTGGCTTTTTATCTCAACTAAAAACCTTAATTAATTGCATAATATACCAAAGGTTTACATAACGATAAGTAATTTTTAAATTGTATCCTGTATAATTATTACAATATCGGCCTTTGATATCAATATTAATCAGGGTTAAGGTTAGTCGGAAGGAAAACACGAAGTTCTTTCGTCACGCTTTGAAGAAATATATTCCTTCATTAGAAATTTTAAACTATCTGGTAAAAATAAGTCAGTAGAGTTTTTGGATGGTACATTTTTGCCTATGTAACTTATTTTAAAATTTTCAAAGACACAAGCGTTGAGGGCATGTACAATGTCTAAACCTATATTGCTTTAAAACATAAAATGGATACAATCGAATTATTGAAAAACCCTTCCAACTAATTTTACATCCTAATATTATTAATAAGTTAAAAGGGGATAAAGAATTTACTGAATTAATTTATAATGAACGGGATAAAAGATATTAACAAAAGTTTCAAAGTCCTGATGAAGAAGTGTAAACATTAGACGAAAGCTTGAAATTTATAGGCCTATTTTTAATATAAAATTAATCATTTTAACTCAAACATTTCTGAAAAACTCGTAGAATGTGAACATCAATCTCGTGGGTCGTTAAGCGTGTTGATTTTGTAACAATTTCAGATGATAAGAATAGGTATACTTCCTCATTCACTAAACTACCGGTTGTTTGCTACGAAAATAACTGCGGTTTGTTCTTACGAAGGGGAGTTGTGAACGCTTCCCTCCCTTTTCCCTCGATTTAAAAACTTCCTTGAAAATCAACAGCACTCCCGTTAGGAAAGTAAATGGGTAAATCGGGTTTTACCCTATTTACACACATTTCTCAGATCTACCTACGAGGAGTCTGGGAAAATATTTAAACTCCTCCTCTGGAGGATGTTGATCGATGATAGGAGTGTAAAAATACTTTATGCGGCGTAGAGTTGGCAATCTGCTAACAAGGTTTTTCTCTTTCAACCCGTTTGTTCGACAAAAGCGATCTGGGACAATGACTGTAACATTTAAGTGTCTCCTAAGAGCACAATGGCTTGAAGGGGTGCCTACCGCCAACCTGGCATTTACCGTGCGGATAGAGCAAAGCCGACTCAATTATTCTAATTTGATAGCGTTATTCTCTTTCTTTAATCTCCGAGAAAGTCGATTTCCCGAGGAAACCTTTTATTGCGTTATACTCCCAAATTTTCTTATATCGGAGAACGCATGATGAGTGGCACACAGGGAGCCAATAAACAGGAATTCAGGACCCTTTTCGTTAAGTACGTGCTCTATCATTCTCACAGAATAAATCACCGCAATATACATTACTTCGGTTATAAAATCGTATGTTTTTTCTACAAAACAAAGGCTTTATACATTTTTTTTATTCTTACAAGTTTTTCTCTAGAATTCTCTAATGAACATTGCTTAACAGTAATCTGTATATCCATTGTATTTCGTGGTCCGATTGACCAAATAACTTCTTTCAATTATGTGTGGTGATTAGTGACCGTTAATATATAATTATTCACATATTGTGAGATCCGGTTTGGTGTGATGTAGGTTTCAGAAAAAATTTTTCTTTATTGTGCCAACGTTTCGATCTTTATTAAGATCATCTTCAGGGCCTGGGATTTATAAACATTGTTTACATTTAATAAATACATACACACACACTACATGTATTTGTTAAATTTAAACAATGTTTGTAAATCCCAAGTCCTGGAGTAGATCTCAATAAAGATCGAAACGTTGGCGCGATAAAGAAAATGTTTGTCTTTAGCCTACTCACACCAGACCGCAACTCACGATCCCTGACTAATTTTTGTTTCATTTCATTAATCTTTATGTAAGGTATTGGTTCAAATGGAAAATATCGAAAAGTAGGGAAAATTCGAAAGGTAGGTTGGGCTGGGAAGTGTCCGAGTGGATCGAAATCACGATAGTTCTAGAGGTAGAACAGCGGTGTATTTAGCCGAAGGTCGTGGGTTCGACTCCTACTCGTGATAATAACTTTTTCATTTCAACCAATACCTTACCTAAAGATTAGTCATTTTATGTTCAACAAGACAACACTTCAAAAATATTAAATACGTGTTTTACTTACGTACACTTTAGGAATAATAAAAGGCTTATCATATTATTATTTTATGAAAGCTTCGAGCATAATCTGTGGAGGGAGTACGTGATAAGGGGGATAGACTTCCTATTGGACTTGCCAGAACTTTTACTAAGAAATCCCTTGTAAAGTGTGTTTGTGAAGTTAAAGACGGTTGAATCGGTGAAACCGAATCTAATCAAGGGTTTTCATGAGTTAAGTGTGTATGTAATTACTTATTAATGTGCGCCCCACCGCCGGTTTTTCCCTCAACGGCGGAGTCTCGCCTCCTAATGATCCCATTGTTACACAATTCCAGTTCAACGGTTCACAAAGTGTTATCTAAAAAGTGTTCATTGCCAAATGAAATCGCTTTCATACGTGCTAAGAATGTGACGACCTTTGGAAGCCGGTAACCGGTCCTATCCCTTACACCAAAAGAATACGTGAATTTTGACAATTGTTTTTCCCCTCCTTTTTTTTATCACTCGCGAAAAATTACTTAACCGTACGATATAAATTCTGGCAGTTGGAAGTTATCCTTATCTGATTTTAAAGACAGGGGGTAGGATGAAGTATCAACGTAATTTATGCAAGAAGTTCTTCTTTCTTAAATTTATATGCCGATCATCTGTAAATTTTCCTTATGAAACTCAAATCACATTAAAATAATGTTGTTCGCATACTAAAACATGAATTGCAAGTGGTACGTTTTATTATGAAGATATTTCGGTCGTATTGCAATTCTCAGGAGTTAAGTTGTCTCCGAACATCCTAGTCCGCTATTTCACACTTTTTTGTTTGCCAGACGACTTTAGTCAATTTTCTAACTAGCGGTAGCAAACAATGGCAAACCAAGTTTAACAGAGACGATCAAGTACAGCCTCATTATCTTAAGGACCTTACAATTGCTAGATATAAATGACTTGGTCTGCTAAGTCTGTTGGTTTTGTCTGTCAGACAAATTTGAGCATATTATTATAGAAATATTGCCTGTCTTTGTCGACATTTTGAAGACTGGATCACGACATTTTTATTTTAATATATCTCCATTTTTGATATTTTGCCTTGAGATGGTCGGATGAACCAGGAGCTTGATAGCCTTCGTATTTCTTTTCTGGATGTTTTGACCGTCATACATCATTATCTTCCAAATCATAAGAGAACCAAGACGATTAGAGTCGATAAAAGTACTGTCTCATAATCTCAAATAAATCAGAATATTTAGCAAAAAATACATGTCCTGGTCCCTGGCTTTTTTTCTATTTAAGATAGTTAATAACTAAAAGTATAATGTTCTTCAGTTACAGTCATTTGAAACCATGAGACGTCAAAAGAAGATTAGAGATGATAAAAGGACAACCTCATCACATCATAGGCCTGACAAAATTTAGCAAGGTCTATTCTCGCTAGGTTTCGGTCATTTAAAACCATGAGATGATAAAAGACGATTAAATATGATAAAAGGACAACCTCATCACATCAAAGGCTTGACGAAATTTAGCAAGGTCTTACCGCTGGTTTTGTCTGTCGGACGAATTTATGCATATTGTGATTTAAAAAAAACGGTGTCGGTAGGATTGGTAAAATTTTATTTATTCTTTATTTAAGATAGGTGATGATATCGAAGCGTCTCTCATCATCATGGTCTCTCTATTCTAGCTGGTTTTCTTTCATCTATGTGCCAAATAATGGTGCCGAAAAAGGCAAAAATAGGGGGCCAAGATTATTAGAGATCATAAAAGGACAGGCGCATTTTATCAAATAAATGACTCAATTTAGCAAGGAATAACCGTCCTGGTCTGCCTATTATTATTTTTTATGAGCGTTCGCAACAGCAGAGGACATATAAACCCTCAGGTTGCCGGTGTTATTGAAAAAAAGCCAATTTGTAAGTATGTCGGGGCCACTGGAATCGAACCCGGGATCTTTACCTCACAAATGATGTGCCGTTTCAACGCCTAAACCGTTGCGGCCACCGACGCCCCTACCACAAACGAATTTATGTATATTGAAATTTAAAGAAAATCTTGTTTACCTATAGGATTGTTAACAACATTTTTGTTTTAAACTATTTTTTGTTTAAAATGGTTAGGTAATGAAACACTAACAACCAGCTTAATCGTCTCTCATCTACGTTAGTTTTTGCCATTATTTTCGAAAAAATGGTGGCAAAATGGGGAAAGAAGGCGAACCAGTAAGCTTGCAGCGAAAATGCAGTAATAAATAACATTTAAAAAATGTCTGGATGTTCAGGGGAAGACGGGCTAATTTATGATCAATTAAACTGTAGAGTGGGTAAGGTAATCACTCTTAATTTTGTTATTATTTAACAAATTTATATTTTCTGATAAACTTAAAATAACTAGTTTGCATATGTCAGTATGAATGTTGATCGAAAGAAACTAATGGTTTGCGTTAGACGAAGTGGGTTTGCCTACTCGGCCGAATTATCTAAAGAAGTGCCATATCAGCGAAAAAACGTCGACAAACTCAAATTCAATCAACGCTTCATCCCATTGGGAACAGTCGCCGAGTGTCACCGGCTCTGGATTCGTACAAATTTGCCCATTCTGCCGTGCAGCCTCCAAGACTCCTTGCTGATCCTGGGAGGCGGTAAACACCACCCCCGCCCAACATGGGCCCCCCTACGGGATCGATACCAACGCCCCAAATGCCCCCAAAACAACCGGGACCCTCATTCCCTTATCACTAACCTTGATAACTTACAGCCGAGTTGACCGTTATCTCATAAAAGCCGCGGCAATTAGTATCACCGGGGTGCCTGAGGGCCTAGTCCCGATTTTGAAGGAGACATGACGACCGTGGCCGTTTTCTACACGGATAGCGATCTCACCGGCCGCTTACGTATTCAGGGTCACAGATTCAACATTAAATTTCTAATAAAGCTACAATTTAATATCTAAACTATCCGATAAAATAAATAAGAAACAATCACACTCAAATTTTCACCTTTCGACAACGCAATAACGCGTATAAATAATATTTCAAAAAATATTCAACAGATAAAATTTTGGCAATTCAGCAAATACTAGAAACGGGAACAATGTACTTTTCATAAGTCACTGAACTATGTAATCACCTGACGGCTTCTAGTCGACACCTCTGTGCTCGGTTTTTGCTCTCTTCGAAATTAAATTTTTCACCTTTACTCATTTCCTGAGTACTCGGATTAAAAACTACATTCTTAATATTTACTACATTAAAAAATATTTTAACCTAAAACGACTATAAAATCTAAGCATTTTTCCTTCTGGTACATTTACAAACTAATGAGTAAAATTTTACTTCCTGCCATTAATATTTGCTGAAATTACAACTTATCATTTCTAGAATTTATATTGTATTTTCCCTTGTACTAAAAATTCAAATCCGTTAAAACATAAAAATGTACAAATTAATCTACCATTTTTTTTACTTGTCTTTATACTTTTTGGGTTTATGTCAGTGGAATTTTCCAGTCTCGCAAAGTATTCGTATAATTCAAGCCCTTTATGCTCAGAAATTAAGTCGAAGATTTGTTAAGGTAACGGATGGCTGATCTCCTAATTGATATCTTTAACCATGACTATAAACTGATAGAAAATGTTTCAAAATTCTGCATTTTATCCTTATTCCACACTTTTTAAAAAAAATTATTGCCCTACTTAGCAGTTTTAACTGATTTCTTCGAGACTTTCTTTCTCTATATTCAAAATTTCAAATGCAAAAAATATAAATATTTACAACGTGTAACTAAAATGTTTGTTTTACTTGCCTAACAAACACTTAATGAAAGATTTTTCGTTTAATTCAAAGAAGTTTATGCTCAGAAAATAAAACGAAATTTTGGCAAGACTGGCCAGTGGGGCTGATATTGACCTCATCACCTAGATAATCTATTAATATATACCGAAACCAGAATACGGTTAAAATACGCTTTACAATCAATAAAACGTAAAACGGATACTAAAATATGAAATAAATAACTTATAGATAATAAATATATTTCTCGGATATCATTTTAATATAGCTGAAGAAAAAAAAACCTATCGTTAAGGCAGTAGTTACGCTATACGATAGCGTCGATAATTTCTTTATTAATAATAACCCCCTTCAATATTTTGAGTTCTGAGTCTCACAATTCACCATTATAAATTTATGAAGTAATTTATTCAGGAGTAAAATAGCGGTAAAGGATCCGCTAATCATGTCTGTTGTCGTTGAGGCAGTCCGAGGAAAGAAAGAAATCATTTCCTTTCATTGAGGATCTTTTCAAATAAACTTCATTACTTTTTTTGACCCGGGATCCGATCTTAATAAGAAAGCATGTCTTTCCGGATTAAAAAAAGGAGAAAGAATGAAAGTAATAAAAACCCGACAGTCAATATTCAACAACTAACGGCTTCAGTATTTATTTAAGATGAAGGCAGGACGTTCTTAAGAATCAAACATCTGGCCAACTCTGGTGACACTTCAAATAACAGTTGTAACATTACATTGTCCCATGCTTACATAACAGAATAAAATCGTACACTTTATACAATATTTAACAAATACCGGAATGAGCTTAACTTCGGATTTTATGTTTTTTATTGAAATTTAAAACGTTTTCGGGAAATAGTGAATTATTTACTTTGTCTTATGACTAAAAAAAATGATCATTATAAAAAATATAGGAAGATAACAATGCATGAACTTGAATTTTGTCTGTAAAGCTATTATAAATTGGTAAAAAGGAGGTGGCCTAAGGACCAGCGAGAATGGACGGACCATGACCAGGGGTTATCCAAGTACCCCTCAGACGTCAACAGAAATTTTGAGTCAGTTTTCACCAACGGTTTTAACGTGAGTATTGTAACATACATATAATATGTATCCCATTATTCTGTACCAAATAATCGGTCTAATAGAAAATTTATACTGGTTCACGACGATAGAAGTAGTTCCGAAGGTTCCAGTGGAAAAATAGCCCTTTTGTAAAATTTGAACAATGAGTTTTGAATAGTATGAGACATAAATAAAATATCATTACACAATAATTATTACATTACTCGTGTAAACAGTTCAAAAGAAGAAGGACCAAAGTCCATAAAGGTGGACATTATTAGAGACAAGTTACATCGCAGAACCCAAATTTTTGAGTAAATTTTAACCTGAATATTGCAACAAGAGATTTTGTAAGAGATAATGTATTGATGAGATCGACCAAAACGTATTTACGGGCATGCAGCAATAAATATGTACTAAATACAATACTTCACTTCTATTTTCGTAAAGACAATAAAGAAGAAATATCAACGTTTTTCTTATTTTGTTTAGACTACTAGTATTTTCTTTGACAACATGCTTTTTAGAATTTGGAGATGGACTGTCCAGAGGGCAATGACAAACCAAATCGATCGAGAAAAGAAAAAGACCACCCCAAATTTCGTTGTACACACACGAGAGTGCGTTCCGTAGTTTGTAATTAAGCACCAAGAAAGTAAATTCGTCGTTTTTTCTCCTCCGGAAACGCCAATTTTTAATTAAGGTACCGTGTAATCCCACAAAATCCCTTCTCCCCCTGACATTAAAGCTGCACCTGCGACAGTAACGCTCCTATTAAAACTTTTGACGACCAATCAAGGCAAACTTGACGTCGGTAATATTTGCTTTGCAAATTCCCCTTCGTAATAAGGAAGAAACACACTCCCATCCCGGGTTTCGACTCTGGTATCATAATGACATCTAAGAATAGGAGTGTAACGGCGGCGAATTAATGTACGAACTATTTACAGGGGAGAGTAACGAGGTGAAATGTCAACAATTTAACGATCACTTTTAATTATGTCTATCTACTATTATCTGTAAATAACAAAAAACCAGGCGTCTTGATACAAACAGATTTGACAAACGTAATGACGTTGAAATGTTTCGATAAACCGTGTAAGGAAGAGCACACCCTTAAGAAAAACTACTTCTAGGTTTTTTTCCTGTCGAACAGTTTCAAACTATCTTCTATTTTAGGTTTTCTTCATTTCATAACTTTCTACCCTCCAGATAATCAATTTAAGCCGGTATAACCAAGGTTCTGCTTTCTTTATCTATTGTATTGCTCCCCTTATGCAATTTCTTGTTACCCTTTTTCAACCGAATTATCCATTTCAGATGGTACATTTGTTAGTATAAGCAGCTGGATTACGGTAGATTGTTGAAACTGATATGTTCCGACTCACAAATAAAACGAAAATCTTTACTTTAAATGCAATACTCTAAGCCATCTACTTGTGATAACCGAAAGAGAAAATACATTAATTAAACTTTTTCTAAATAATGAGCCGATTCAATTCAAACTTTTCCATATTTTGCCGTTGTTATTATGAAACAATTTTTACTTTGCTACTACTATTTTTACTATTAAATCATTTCCCACATTCTAAAAATTAATCATGTCCAGATTTTACTTTACTACCCAAGATAAATACTGATTTATTTTACTACTATTTGTTACTACTATTCCCTCAACGAAACAGTTTTAAATTTTCTAATTTTAAATCAATAAAACTTTTTAAAAAATTTGTTGTTGAAAGAATAGAAACTGAACATATATGGTGATTTTCAATAAATTGCCTAAACCTTCATAAAAATTAATTTAATTTGTAAGACTTAAAATTGTAGTTATTGTAATAATATATTTAATTTCGCTTTTATGCTTTGTTTGCAAACAATCGTTTTGTTAAAAGTAAAATTTGTAATAAATGACGCTAAAACTTCCCAATGGAAGAGTACCCCCCCCCCGTTTACCCCTTTTTTTTAATCCAATGTCATCAGTGTCAATCAAGCGTTTTGATCTAAATGCACACCAAAATACTCGAAAACCTACCGTATTTCTCAAATCTTCAGGTCTTTTCCGATACAGTTTGTAGTCTGTAGTTGTGAAGTTCAAAAATAACAACACGTAAGTGAGAATAGACAGACCCAACGACATCGACATCGGTGAAAGCGTTTCATCCACTCGCGGACCTCATAACATCGTAATCCAAAGAATTCCTAAAATCGTCAGGCTTAACCACCCAGTCTCGAGTTTTCTTGTTCAAAATAACAAAACATCAGCGACAATAAACGGATCCAAAGTCTTCAGTGCAGAACAGGGCGTTCCCATGAACTCGCAGAACGAAAAACTCAAAACACCTTACTTCTCCAATCTTCTGGGTTTTCCTATCCAGTTTTTGAGTTGTTCAATCAAACAACCATACACGTCGTTGAAAGCGTTTTTATCCATTCGCAAGCCAACAAACTCGAATTACAACGATTTCTAAAACCGTCAGGCTGTTTTCCATCCAGTTTGACTTCAGTTCAAAACTAAACAGATAACCGAGGGAATAGACAGACGGACCGAAAGTCATCAGTGTCCAATAACGAAATTTTATCCACTCGCGGACCAAAAACCTCGAAAACTGAAATTGTCAAGCTCTTAACCACCCAGTTTTGAGTTGTGTAGTGCAAAAATAACCAGACAACAGGAAGACTAGGCAACCATAAAGTCATCAGTGTCGATGAACGTATTTTCAACCTCTCGCCAACTGAAAAACTCGAAACCGTGTCCTGAAATCGTTAGACTTTTAAACATCCAGTTTTAAGTTTTCCCAATCAAAAACAATCAGATATCAGCAAGAAGAGACGGTCCCAAAGTCACCAATGCCAACCAACCTGTTCTCATCGGTTCGCTTAGAAACTCGAAATCATTCATGTTCCTGAAATCTTCGGCCTTTTTTCCCATAGTCTTTCCGTCTCAGTAATAACCAGACATGACCAACTGGTCGTCGACTCGAACCTGTAAATGCACAACGTGAGACCGGATGCGGTACAAAACCGGAAATAAGGGTCAGGGGCCGGCGAGTGGCATTTGCATTCGACAAAAAAGACTCACCCACAGGTGAGATCACACTAGATCATCGATGATCACGGATTCTGGCCGGACGCATTTGGATTTAAACGTTGCCATGGGGACATAGTTAAGAGGGCAAGCTGTCATCTAGGGGGGCGTTCCCTATAATGTTTTCTTTTCATTTATAATTATTTTTTATATATTATATTTTATACTTTTTGTATTATGTGACAATATTGGTATCAAGACTAGACACATTTTCCGTAAGACTTTTTTTTAAATTGGCATTAAAGAAATGTTATATAATAATTCTAATAAGTCAATTTTGTTAGGATGGGCCAAATATGTAGTGTTTGTTACTTAGAAAAGAAAACAAAGGGTGTAGGACGTAAACAAGCTTATTTACCTTGTATGTATCCGATATTGAGTGAGATAAACACAGCACAGAGCACAAAATTCACAAGGTTGGTCATCGTCCCGTGTCTAGGGCGTAGGGAAAGGTCAAAAAGGCGCTTTTTCGAAGATTGTACAAGTGTTTTGAACCTCTACGCACGCCTTGGGAAGGGCATCACCAACTCAGCGTTCGCCTAATCTACTACTGATGAGTAAGAGGAGCCCGGTGGTGTTGGTAGGCGAGTAGGGAGGCCAGGGCAAAGTTGGGAGGGGTTGTGACGCGAGGCGCAGTCTCGACAACGGACCGGTTCCCCAGTGATGCACGGCTACGGACTACAGGAGAATTGAGAATTCCCGCGTCGAGTACGCACGGGTCCTACTTGAACCACTTCCCAAGTCCCGGTTCATGATTTTGCAAAAACTAAAACAAAAGACGGCTACGTACGTTGACAGGCCAAAAATCCCACCCAATTTTTTTTTTCAATTTCTCGATGAAAGAAAATTCTCCCTTTATAATTTGTCTCATAGTTTTTACCAATAAATATTTGTTTATGCTATGTTTTAAATTGGGAATATCAAGTGGATTAAGTGTGGATCAATACACACTTAATTCAAAACAAAGATAAAGTACTTTGCAATATTTACTTTTTACGGAGGTTAAAATGTTTATTCAGTCTCATGTCAATTCTGAAGCAATAAACTGTTTTTAATATATATATATTTATATAATATTATATATTA
>CM077106.1:21574165-21644146 GCA_039619505.1 Cimex hemipterus | reverse complement strand
TATATTATATATTAATATTATAATTATTATATAATAATATTATATATTATATATTAATAATATAAATTTTTCATCTTTGTTTTCTTATTTCAAATTTTGAACTTAAAAATGCCACTCAATACTGAGGAAGTAGTGGCACTTATTGATGATGGCGTTCCATCAGGTAATGTCTATTGCCATCTCTAGTTCTCTATGAAATACTGCATGACGCCGTTAGACGTTTTCAATAAACTGGCCTACTATAGAAGGCCCGGTTCTGAACGCCCTATAGGAACAGAACCACAGGATGACGATGTTTTTGACATTGAGAATTTTGCGAAATTGGCACTTTAATGTTGTTCAAGCGATTCTTCAGCCCCAGGAAGTTCGAGGTGTCCAAATGTCTGAACGTACTGCTTGAAGAAAATTAAATTTAATTAAATTATGGACTGATGACTTTTCTTACCGTAAGATGAAAAGAATTGACCAGAACACGCAGGGTTGCACGGCTCGCATTTACTCGAGAGCACAGCCATTGGTCTCTGGACGATTGGTCTGCTGTACTTTTTACAGATTGTAGATTTGCTCTATGATCTCCAGATGGGCGTGAAAGAGTGGGAAGAAGGCGAAATTAAAGATACAAAGCTTACAATTTTTCCGAGAGCCAACCTTTTCAACGTAGCTCAGTGATGATGTGGGCGGGAATTTGAATGGAGAGCCGCACAGAGTTTTTTGTTGTTCTTGGAGGATCTTTGACGGCCACTCGCTATGTCGATGTAATTTTGAAATATCATGCGTTGCCTATCCACAAAATCAGTGACCATCCTACCCTAATGCACAATAATACTCGTCTGCATGTCGCTCGCATAGTACAAATGTACCTTCAATAGCTAACATGAGGGTCTTAGCCTGGCCAGCCCGTTTTCCACTTGAACCCCATCCAAAATTTATGGGAAAACCTCAAAAGACAAATAAGAGCAGTCTATCACTTCCAGAAACACTCCTCTCTTGAAAGGACTCTTCGTGGAGAAAAGGCTAACCTCGAGCAAAGAGACATTTCCAGAACGGTAGAAAGTATGCCAAGATGTAATTAAAACAAGAAGAGGAAGGAAATACGCGATATAAAAATCTAAAACAAATTTGGTCAAGCTGTCTTTTTTCCTTAGCAATTTAATTTTGTTTAAACGTTTCAGACAAAGACTCGTCTATTAAACGTTAAAAAACATGAATAATATATAAGAATATATACAAATCAAGATATATTACAAGTGAGTGGAATGTTTTGCCTGTCAGTGTATATTAAAAAAGCATAAACATAAATTAATTGAAAAAAGTTAATTGGTCAATCGGACCACGAACTCTAATGGATATAAACATACAGTTTTCGTACTGTGCCCAAAAATAGGCTAATAACAAATTTACATCGTAAACGACGTACCGTTTCCGAAAATTGGTAGTCGATTTTTATTTTAAATTGAATCCCTTCGTTCTCTTGATTAACAGTCTTTTCAGAGATATGAAATTATATTATTTCAAATCTGCACATGTATGTACTACATTACTAAAGGGTAATACATGTAAAGGCTAATGGAGAATATAGAGCACTCCACCACCCTGACTGAGTGGTATGTAAATAAGAAAGAACGTATTTAAAAGTGAGTGAAGTGTGAACGGGTTAGGTTTTAGGACGGATTCGTTGGGGCCTGGAATGACCTAGCTGTTGGTCTATGTACCCATCAAAGAGCCCAACTTCTGCGGCATGAATGATAAGAACGAGGTCTGACAGGACTGCTAACACCGATTGAGTGGTTCTCGAGGCCTGCCTGTAATTTATTGTTTATTATAAAAGCTGGAATTGCCGGAGGACTCGGAGAAGTGGTAGGCTCAACTGTACTGTACAGTACTGTATGTACACACATGAGCAGAATGGAGCTGATATAAATTAGTAATCAGTAATTCACTCTACCCCAGAGTATTCGATATTCCTCGGGGTGAATGGGTGGGGGATAAGCCACCACATTCGCGCTAATAATTTCCATTCACCATCCCCCAGAGTACACAATATTCCTCGGCATATTTGGAGAAGCCCTTCCATTCACGAAAATCAATGCAAGACAACATAAATAAATTCAACAATTATTAAACGACCTACAATTTTAGAAAACTTCATCACAAATTAACCCAATTATTTAATTTCAAATCTATCGCTTTTCATGATTGATTTTTTTGTAATATTTCTCTCTTAGATGGAAAAAATACTTCATATAACTATTTATATCTAATAGTTAACGAATTGAAAGATAAATATTAACGCCCGGCGTGTTTATGTAGGGAAGGCTGGATGTTTTTTGCTTTGTGAGATAAAAAATATTTACATTACCGACTGCATAAACAGCCATCAATCACAGTTCTAAACTTTGCTGAGGAATAGTGAAAGGCATTCGTTGAATGTTATCTCAAAAATTATTAATTACAAATAACTTTTCTTTCAATCCAAATAGTATTTATAAACGATAACAAAAAAAAATCAAAAATCAATTCATGAAAATGGATTTTTTTCTCTGATTTGTACAAAAGTTTGCAAATTGAAATGTTTATCACGAAGAAATAAAATCAATATTTCTTCATGGCAATAATTATATTCTTCTCAAATTCGGCATCTTCGTTCTAGTTGCAACTGCTACCACGCAATATTAATTATAATGATCTAAATTTTTCAAAATAAAAATCTATCATCTCAATAAGATACCACAAAACAATAAAAATTAAATTATAATTTTTTATTTGTACTAACGTTGCTTAAATTGTTAATAAGGTGTTCACTCTATTCTTTTCCGCTCTAACGAAATCGAATACTGTTTTTAAATCAAATTTTATTTTACCGTCCACGGCTATAAAATCAAAGTTCACCGAAGAAAGTGAGGCATTATGTCGGATTTTTCCTTACTTTACATAAGCCTTAAGCCTACCAAACAAGCTTTAACAGCTGTCTGCTTACAGCTCACTAATCATTTTATCATGGTTTAAGTTTACTTATTAATTATTCACATCTTATAGTTCAACATTTATAAGTAATAAGTCATCATTATTCGACTTTATTATAATTACAAAAAATAAAATTATTTAATTTCGGCATTTATAAAACTAAGGAAAGTAACTTTATGTATGCCTTAAACAAAGAAAATGATTAATTTATTAAATTTTCTCACTCATTAAACATAAAAGTAAGCAACTATCACAAATCAAGAAAATGATGATATATAAAAATATGTTTAAATTATACAATTATTAAACTAAATATGATAGTAACTTTATATCACAAATCAAGAATATAAGGAGATATAAAAAAAATATTTAATTTGGAGAACTAGTAAGGTAAATAAGAAAACAATTTTATTCCACCACTAAGAAAATGACGAGCAATAATATTATTTAATTTCGACAAATCTATCAGCAATTAGATATTACAAATTAAGAAAATTACGAGATGTGAAAAATTATTTAAAAAATTATTTATCTTCCAAATTTATTAAACTAAATGTAATACCGACTTTATATCACAAATTAAGAAAATGACGTTATAAAATTACATAATTGCGAGAATTATTAAAATAAATATGACAGTTGATGTCACGCGATATCGCAGATTAAGAAATTGAGATATAAAGCAACAATTATTAAACTAAACGTACTAATCAATTTCAAAAATAATTAAATTGGCTTATCAGAAAATATTATTTTCTTATACAATTGATACGTTTTTAGGCACAGTGTGTTTTTATTTTTTATTTGATGTCATTTTTTATTATTTCTTACTTATATGTTTTACAGTTATAGCCCAAATTTACAATTCCCCCCTCTTATTTGTGTAGTCCTACACTCTTACTCTTATTTATGTCCTGTCCTTTTCCGCCCGATTGGAAAGATCTGCGCGGCATATTGTTTCACGTACAGTTACGGTCGTTCTGTTAATTTGGAGAAAGTTCTGTGAGGAATGCAAAGAACTTCCAGTAAGGTCGAGGACGATAGGCAATAATCAGATGAACTTACTACATAGAAAATAGTCCATTCTTTAGGTTACAGTTATGGGCATCGTGTAAGGGAATGTTTACCTTTACAGAAACATAACTATATCTCTTCGTTTCCCTACGTACGTAATATAGAAATTAAAGACGGCATTTGTGTCTGTGATTTGATTACAAAGAGTGAGGAAAAAGATCCATTACCTTCACACGTACAACATCCATTGTTCTTTCTGAATGGCAATACAGTTCGACCTGCCTTCTGACAATCAAATGGTCAATTCTAAAGCTATTAACTTTGACCGAGCAAATGCGGTCATCAACGAAAAGAGGACCGTATTAATGAATATAAATGAAATCCCTTTTCTTCCATGACAACCCAATTTCTCATACTCTCTCGGTGATGAGATAAAAATCGTTGCAATTGCGCTAGAAATCGGTAAATCAAACGACCTAACCATCCCTAATTTTTTACTTAGGTATGTAATGATTATTGCAAATCCATTACTGATGAAGGCAAATTTTAGTTATATGTAAACTTCTTTTTCAGATATATGAAATTCTAATAAGTAGCTTTAGAAAGGTACCTAAAGTTTATGTTTTTTCGTTATAAAATTGTAATTAGTTATTAGGATAGGCAATCAATTGTTGTATTTAATTTAATGTTGTTAGTCGGGTTAAACAATAAATTTTTAATTAGCAAGGTCGATAATCTACACTGGAGAAAAACTTGGAGGCTAGGAATATTCCAACTCTTGTTCAAAAAATCACAAACGGTAACGTTTGTGCTATCTAGCGGTGAATTCGTAGACTGGATTTAGAATCAGCACTGGATGCTGTTGCAAATTAAAATGTACTTCATGTTGAGCCCAATAGGGCATTTTTTACGGTCATTTAGGAAATAAAAACCACCTGGGAAAAGTTCACTCTGACATTACCATACAAAGCTCATATGTGATGCCTTATATGAACACTTAATCGCATGCTCCGTCTGTTGATGACAATATTTATAATGAATTTTTGATTATATTCAATCCGAAGCACTAGCTCTAATTTTTTATCAGTCATGACAGTGTCGTTTATTTAAATAAATTAAAATTTCATTTGTTCCATATGCCATTTCTTATTTATTTATATGCGTGTGGAGTTTTTAGTTAATGATGGTTTGTAGATAGTGAGATGCGATCTGGTGTGAAGTAGGTTTTAGAAAAACATTTTCTTTATCGTGCCAGTGTTTCAATCTTTATTAAGAACATCTTCAGGGTCTGGGATTTATAAACATTATTTCAATTATTCAAATACATGTAGGACGTGAAAAAAGTGAATTTATACAACACTATAATATTAGACTCAATCAAAATATTTGTACTCAAGTGAGCTCCGTGTTTTTGAATAATTTAGACAATGCCTATAAATCCCAGGCCCTGAAGATGATCTCAATAAAGATCGAAATGATCTGATCAAACAATCTGCCTGTTACCTGTTTGTGAATAGATAAAACAACTATCCACTCCTCCCAAACAATAAACCGCTACCATTAGATCCTACTCCGATTCCGAAATCTATGACCCCTTGTACACTTAATTTCTGTACTGGCATTTGCTAAAAAGAAAGATTCCATTCCAAATAGCCCATTCTTGTCAGACTACTTGACAAGTCCAGAGTCGTCCAGACATCCACTCCTGGACTTGTAAAAAACTGTAACACTGTTAAAAAAGACATTCTAATTATCACTATTAAATTGTGGTATATTCTTTATTATTAGCCTGTATAAAATGAGTATATAATTTGTACCCCTTTTGTTATTTAGTTACTGAAAATGATATTAGACCAAAACGTGTCATCTTAATAAAGCTAGCCATTGTATTTGCCTTTTCATCACCTACAATTCCCTTGTGCCCGGGTACCCTAAATATTATCACATTTTGGGTCCCCCCAGGTTCCGCAGATTTTGGAATGCATTCAATGTTTAATTTTGTACCTCAATGCTTTAACAGTTGCCTGTCAATCCAGTCTTATGATGACTTTTTGTCAGTGTAACCTCTTTTAAGATTTTTTTAATGAACAAGTGATGATGCATTTCAGTTTAAAAGAGTTTGGCCCTAATGAAAGCAATCGCTAGTATTTTTGGCTTGTACAGAAAAAAACGCCTGATCCATTTCTTCATCATCAATCACTTGATATTCATGCACTTTTTAAAAAGATCGTTTCTACTCACATTAAGTTGTTTCGGACGACCGGATTTCGAGCCCTTTAGCACATCATCAAGATGAAGAGATTCCGCAACCACGTCTCTCGACACGAATCGCAAAACTGAACCCGCTGATACCCCCGCCAACGCGACCTTCCAATGAGGAGCTGGTTTTTTAATGGCGCTCAATTTGAACGTGCGAAAAAGCGGGAATTGTAACACAAATAACTGTTATAACAGTAAATACTGTAAGAAATTAATTATAAATTAGTGACGAAAGATAAAAGATTAAAAAATTAAAATAATACCTTAATATTATTAAATTATTATAAAATATGATAATTACAATAATTAATTTAATTATTTGGAATATTATTTATGTAATTATTTAGAAATCTTTAGATGCGGTCTAGTGCGAAGAAGGTTAAAAAAAAACGTTTTCTTTATCGTGCCGCCGTTTCGATCTGTATTAGGATCATCTTCAGGGCATGGGATTTACAAACATTGTTTATATTTAGCAAAGACATTTTGGATGTGGAAAGGTGAATTGGTACAATGGAAAATATTTTTTTTTTGTATATACAACTAAAGTATTTCTACTACCTAAGTGTTTGTCTTCTGTGTAATTGTAATTCTTGCGTGTTGTTTTATGTAAATATTTAAAATGAGAGGTAGATCAAAACATGTATTATTACTGCTTTTATGACCATGTTCAATTTTAAACTTTTTAATTGCAAATTTTTAAAAACAGTCTAGTTATCTCTGTTTGTTTCAGCTATGTAACACTGTTGCATTTAAATTTGAATTGAAATTAAGTTTTGTTTCTTTGAGACGGTTCTTAAATTCCGAAACTTTGCTCCATTTAGGCACGTGTTCTTTGCTCGTTTTTATTTCTCTACCGCTTTGACCTAAATATTTAATATTACAATCGTTACGACTGAGTCGGTAAAAAGCGGGGTTTACCAAATCAATTGTAACGATTCTAATATTAAATATACAGGCCAAAGTGGTAAAGAAATTAAAACGAGAGTAAAAGGACACTTGCCTAAATCGAGCAAATTTTCGTAATAATTTATACTAAGAATATATATCCGATTTTATTAATTATTTGTTCTCCCAGAAGCTGCAGACGAAGAAGTAATAGATACTACGCTACTAGAAAGTGAGATAATTACGTTTTAGGTTAGTTTTTTTATGGTTATTATGATCTTTAAAGTTTGATCCTTATGCTGAATTGTCTCAGCAGTCAAAAAGAACCGCTAACTCGAGACCAATTCTCCCTAGCGTTACTACACAACATTCTTCGAACTTTTGATCAACTTTATACTTGATTATAATATTTTACGTCATTTAAAATTATAAACTATAATGAATTTGTTTTTAAATACAGTGGTTTTCCTTTTGCGGTATTTCATCCGATTCAGATTTTTTTTTTATCGCTGAATAGTTATTTCTATACCTTGGCTCCTTGGGGCCTTGGGCGATAATGTTGATAACTGCGAGTTTCTCCCCTCTGTCGTCGGTGGGGCTGTATTTCTTTTTTGAAAAAATAAAATCGAAATTATCTTTCATTAGCGTTGGAGAAAATGGCCAGGGTTCTCGTTGGAGTCAAACGAGTCATCGACTATGCCGTTAAGGTAAATAATTGCCTTATATTTTCTATAAAAATCTGTTATAATTGATATTACAACTGCATTCGTCGTACCAGAATTGTTTAATAATTTCAAGGAGATGGTTCATTTATTTTAATTCCTGAGGTTTATTGTGTCCTTGAAATGATAAAAGAAGATGTTTTAAAATGCAAAAAAAACAAAAAAAAAAAACAATAGCACTGTCTAAATGAACAATAGTTCCTTAAAAAAATACTAAGAAAAGTTCAACTTTAAAAAATCTATATTTTATTAGACTCAACCAACCGCTAAAATTATTTTATAATGGTTTTTAAATTAATGAATTGAAATGAGATTTAATAAAGAAAAAATTCTATGAGTTTTATCTCGTCCTTCTAGAAAGTTTTGTGAAATGAAAATAAACATTTGTCCTAAATAAACAGAACATTCCCCCCCCCCATGTTTAATCCTGTCTCCGTCTGCCAAAATTCTTCTGTTTGAAAGTGTTAGGATATTAACAAAACTGGAAATTAGCCGGTTTCAGTCTGTCTTTGTAGATGGATCTAAGCCCAGCGAGGGTGTGGCATGTACTGTGTAGTGAAGGATACTTCACTGTAAAATTTACATGTTGGAACATGATTTCGCATGCGTTCGGCACGGGGAGGTGTCTCTGGCTACGTACTCTGCGCCGATTCCCACAGTGTGGCCACTGTTGGATTCTTTCATCATTCTCGTGCTGTGGAGTTATTCTAAACAGGAGTGTAACGACAACGATTGCCTTTGTGCCCAGACACACGAGTCTGGGGTAATGAAAAGGGGGGCGAGAAGCTCACGTATCAAGAGTTTGGTTGCCCTAGGAGGATCTGACTCATAGAATAAGGGTCATCCTCACCGAATAAGAGTAGGCGCCAGGTTGATACAAAAATACTTTTAGGTCAAAGCTTGAATATTTTCAACATGTTGAGGAAGGTTGCTCGTTTTGTTTCACTTAATTGAAGGATGCCACTTGTTGGATCCATATAGGGAGTGTGTAGGAATGACCTGATATGAGAATTGTGCTTGAGCATGGCAGCGAGTTTCTGATTTTTTTTTCGTTTTTTGTTACTCCCATAGAATTGTAGATCAGCTTGAAGAAACCACACTGCCTTGCATGACTCGCAAATCCACCACCAATGAGAAACTGGTTTAAGCCTATTTTACTGTGTACAGATATCTCTCTTCCTTCTTGTGTTTCTTAGAGTATATTAATGATGTACTTTTTAGCGTGATTAATTTTGTATGGTGAGAGATAGTGGAATATTGACTACTCTGTCAACCCTCAGATTAGTTATATACTACAATATTAAAAATATTTATAATTGAACTTTAATGCGTCAAAACCACTTTCTAAGGGATGACCTTTGTCACTACTGTTTTCCCCTTTGTAGAGGTGTCCTGTAAAGAGATTCACAAAATTTGATAACACAGCTGCCTGCATGTGAAGTGTAAATTGAGATACACATTTTTCCATTTGGTATGGATTTCTCTTTTTATCACTTAAACTTTTGTATATTGTGCCAAAATTTGCTAATAGTTTTCCTGATATTGTTTCTTTTACGAAATAAAGAATTCTTCTCAGGGGTGTGGTATAAAGATTTGCATGGTTCAAGATCTGTTTTCCCAGGTACCACAGCCTTTTCCTAGCTATTGTGGGCCATAGGATATGTAGCACTATCTCCGTCTCTTCTACACATCATCGGCATTAGTCAACTGTTGATCGTTAAATTTTTTTAAAAGTTGATGCTTTAAAAATATCATTTTTTCATCAAGGCTACCCATAATCCTTTTCAAACTCATGATCTATGTCATTCCATGCCAAATATTGCCTGCCTTATCCTTTTATTCATGCTTTTTATTTTAAGTATCAGTAAACCGGATAGTGTTCAAGTCTGGAGGTCGGGATTTCACAATCAGAAAGATAAAACTATTTAGTACTTTCACTTTACTTAGCAAATGCTAAAATAGAAGTTTCTATTTTACACTCCTTGATTTAAAAAAAAAAAAAACTTAATTTTTATTCTACACTTACCGGAAGAATGTACAATTTTTTTTTAAACAAAGGTTCACTAAAGCAGAGGTTATATATCAACCCTCGGGTTGACAGTGTTTAAATTAAAAAGTAAGTAAGAATGTAGGGCAGCTGGATTTGAACCCAGGACCTTTATCTTACAGTGATGAACGCCATGTCGATGCATAAACCGTTGTGACTGCCGACGTCCCCCCTGACAAAATTTTTAAGATATGTGCAAAATATGTGTATAATCAGCTTTTATTAATTTCTTTAAGATTGTTTGGTAAAAACAGTAAATGGTTTGGCCTAAATAAATAGTACGCCTCGATTAGAAAATTATTGCTTAATAGTTACTAATCTGCTAGGGTAAAATATTTTGTTTGATTGTCCTGATTTATATCATTGGCTTTGTCCTTTTATAAGCTGTCTTCTCATTTCCAGTACTTACAACTGGAACTTCTGACCCAATTGAATCGTAATTAATTCTGATTTTTTTTCAGATCAGAGTCAAGCCTGACAAAACTGGAGTGCTCACAGATGGAGTTAAGCACTCTATGAACCCTTTCGATGAGATCGCTGTGGAAGAAGCAGTCCGTATGAAAGAAAAGAAGCTCGCATCTGAAATCATCGCAGTTTCCTGTGGCCCGGCACAATCTCAAGTAAGTAATCAGATTTTTCAGTCATGCGTTGTTTCATTTCTTAATTTTGTTTTTGTTTTCAAAGGAAACCTTGCGTACAGCTTTGGCCATGGGCATTGACCGAGGTATTCACGTTGAAGTCAGCGCAGCAGAAATGAACACGCTTCAACCCATTCATGTTTCTAAAATCCTCGCCAAACTAGCACAAGACGAAAAAGTGGATTTAGTCATTGTTGGAAAACAGGTATTTAAGAATAAATTTATTACATATACAGTAATTATGTATTTTATATATTGTTCTTAGGCTATTGATGATGATTGTAATCAGACGGCACAAATGTTGGCTGCGTACTTGGACTGGCCACAAGGTACATTTTTATCCAAGGTAAAAACATTGTTTAAATCAAAACAAAGTGATTTAATCGTACAGTTTCATACTTTTAATGTGTGTCTTCTCTGGTCAGATTGAAAAAAATGATAAGGAATTGACAGTTACAAGAGAAGTCGACGGAGGATTAGAAACACTCAAACTGACTCTTCCTGCCGTACTCAGTGCTGATCTTCGTTTGAACGAACCTCGTTACGCTACTCTTCCTAACATTATGGTACATTTTAAAGCATTACAAATGAAAACGTACATTCAATCGGTGTAATTTTTAGAAAGCTAAAAAGAAACCGATTAAAAAGGTGACTCCGAAAGACTTGGGAGTCGACACCGCGAGCAGAATAGAAATTCTCTCCGTCGAGGATCCGCCAACAAGGCAAGCCGGTGCAATTCTACCCGATGTTGACACCTTAGTGGCAAAACTCAAAGAAGGTGGCCATCTATAAAAAGTAATTTCTCTAAATTATTTCTATTTATTTATTTCTCCGTAGAATTTTTTCATGTACTAGTTTAAAAAAAAAATTTAAACCGTTTTGTTTCACAATCTATTGCAATATTCCATGTAAATTCCTTCCTTCCAGAACTTCTAAGGGTTTTGAGCGATAAAGTTTTTTCTACAATCTTTAAATAAAGTAAAATTTTCCACATTAGTCGTTTTTCATTGTCTGGAATAAGTAAACATTTCAAGGGGTGATTTCAAAATTTTTTTTGCAAAATTTCATACAGTAATTAATAACTTTTTTTTATTGTTACGACAGGTGCAATTCAATGGGAATAATTGCTCATTGTTAGAACCGAGAAATTCCAGCCATGTCAAGACCTTTGCATAGATTGTGTCTTTTTTAAATTTAATATAAATATTAAAAGTTATTTTTGTAATTATAAAAAATATGTTGAGATTTATGTGTTTATTTATTAAACTACCTTACCTTTTTCCATACAACTTTTTAAAAAAAAAAAGAGATTTATTGAAATTATTAAATTGAAAGGAACATGAAAAACGAGAAGATTAATAATTCAAAAAAATGTATTGTTAATAGTTAAAAAAAAACATCGTACAACACATTTTATTGTTAAAATTAACGAAAATTTAAATCTAGTCAGTTTAAACTTGAACAATAACAATAGTAAGGATTTTTTTTTTAAATAAAACAACAACAAATGTGTAAAAATTTATAAAATATAGGAAATTTTAACATAAGGCACATTGTATTGCACTTTCGAGATTGAATGGTTTTTTTTTAAAAACAAGTATTAACGACATTTCTCAGTCGACTGGCCTGCTGTAAAAATGAGAAAGATTTGTTCAACAAAAACACAACTCATAAGAAAAAAAAATCTCAAAGTGCTTAAAAATCAATTATAAAATAAGAATGAAACTATCAATTTTTTTAAGGTTTACCATTTATCACTTTAATGATATTGCATTCTAATATTTTAATAAATATTTAAAGATAAAGTTGAAGATTCACTTAAATGGAAATTACTATGTGATTAACAATTTGTTCTAGCTTTTGTTAAATACATTCTAAAATAAACTAAAAACTTTTCTAGCAGAAAAAATCAAGTCCTAGACCCTGTCTTAAGACATATATATATAGTTATAAAATATATAAAAATTTAATACACTATATAAACAGTTTAAAATTTTGAGTTAAACATAATTTAATTATTATTATATAATAATATTTTGATTGCATTAAAATTGACTGTTTTAGTTTTAAGAGCTGATTTACAATTTGTTGTACGTTTGAGTTCGTTGTAGGTACCTCGTGTCGTCGATGACAAACCTGGAAATAATAAACGGCCCGATGATAGTTCGTCAAAAGCGGATATGAAACCGAAGCCTTACCTCCAGAAGAAATAAATTGCTGGACAAGTGCAAAGATGCCATAAAGCATGAGCGTCCAAAACCCACATGTACGGCGGGAAATCGTGTATTTCAAAATACATACAGCAAAGGAGGGCGAAAACTGCGATAAAAAGATTCTTACAATGAGAAAGATGACGGTTCTTCAAAAGTAAAATGCCACTCAATGCTGCAGAAAGGACACCTGCAATATTGTAACACTTAATTAACGACTGTTAAAGGCGAATTTTTTCCCTCAATATTAAACAAATTTCTCACCGACAAAAACATTTGCAAAAAGGTTGTAACCATAATCAAATGGTCCTGAGGATAAGTAGAGAGCGTGATTAAAAAAGAAAAGAAAACATACAACAGTATATATCACAGAATATCGTTTCCTTGCTCCGATCAAAATCCTGAAAAAATAAAAAATTTTTAAATTGTTAACTTATCAACAAATTTTAATATGCATTATCTAGCAGAAGGATAATTAAGAGAAAAGTACAAATATATTTTTGAACAGTCAAGTTTTTTAAATTATCTTCTTACAACAGCACCACTAATAGATAGAATTACTAATAGAGGGAAGCGAAAAGTTTGTCAAAGGACCATCGCAGAAACTGATGGTAGAACTACTGAATGTAGGTCTCAGTTCTAGAATAGTAGCTGCTTCTGCTAATTAGATGCTGCAGACACCAGAGAATCGCCAACCAATCTGCGCAGGAAAGCGAGACAGCTGAGATTCCTACTCTTGGCAGACGAAAAGTCCGGGTTTGAACAAAACTCACATATATTAAATAAAGCTTTGGGATCTGGTAAGGCTTATGAAGGGCATCAGCAACATCCCATTATAAGAGTGAAGTCCGATTACAATCTTAACACTATTTACCACTGGGAGGTTAAATATTTTCAGGTATTATTAAGAATGATAAGGGCCTGGAGCTATACAGAGGCATCATCGAATTTAGGTTTCGAGGACAAATGGAGGTCTGTGTGGGTACCAATGTTAGATACAAATATTGGACAATGGTTTAAAAGATTTTGGATTGAAGTAGCTGGATATTTTGGAGGTTAGAACTGGTTAACCCCCATAGTTTGATTCTATACACCCGTACTGGTCAATCTGTTTTCAAGTAGTTAAATTATGTAAAGGTGATCAACCAGCTACTATTTACAATATATTTAGTGGAATCATTGACTGTAGTTTAAAGTTGATGTTCTTTCTATCTAACAAATAAACAATAATCATATAAGTAAATTAATTATTCTTTTTATGGAAGGTTTCAGTTTAAATGAAAAAGTTAGTGTCATGAACGGGATATGAAGTATGAACCCATTACCTTTGGCTGAATATGCCGTTCCTCTAACCACATGAGCTATCTTTGGGTTCGAATCCTGCTCGTAACACTTAACTTTTTCATTTTTACAAAAACCTTACATGAAAAGTTCAATTAATTGAAAGAAGTAATTTGGTCAATCAGACCACAAAGTATAATGGATTTGTAAGTAAAATTCAATAATTTACCTCATTCCCATTGCATAAGCTCCAGAAAAAACGATAGCAAATGCTGAAAGGTAGTCCATGAGCTCTGTGAACGGTGTATCCCTAGTGTGAAATATGGTTGACCAAAGCCATCCATTAATTGATATCTACAAGAAAAATATAATTTATTTTCCGAGCCAATACAGTAGAGTCCCACTAATCTGAATGTCAGCAGGGAAGATTTTTTTTTTTGTGGAAAATATTGATTTTTCTTTAGTATTAATCAGTACGGTTGTTTTGGTATGCTTATAATTCTATCAGATGTGTTTTGGCTTGTCGCCATATTCAATGGTGGGTCTGAACCAAAATTATTAATAAAAATTGGAGATGGTGAGAAGCTGAAATGCATCGTACAAACCAAAATGGTAAAGATAGGCAGACCAAAATTTCCGAAATGACCACACTACACTACCACCCTTGTTCTCATTTAAAACCTCCGGCTTATTTTTAAACCAGACTGCTTTACTGCTTTTTTCTAAAATATTGAAGTAATTCCGTGACAAAATTTTTGGTAATTGAACCAGGCTTGGTCAAAATCATTCTGGTCAAACAAGATTCTACCTTACATTTATATCAAATTCCCACGTACCAGTCCGTAGCAAATCCAGATTTTGAACATTGGCACATTGGATTCATACTTTTTGAGCCATGAAACCATCATCTTGATGTGCATGCAGCAGTTCATGATCGAAAACAAGGCCGATGCAGGTTCTTGTACGCCTAAAAACCTGATGAACGGCCACTGTAAACATACATGATTGTATTTTTGAGTTTATTGTTAATTTTACGATAGGTTTACTTTTCCATGAAATTGAGGCGATGGCCACCCTTTATTTTCAAATAGCCTAACCACACCCCACATGCATCTGTACTGGCAGTCGTCTGAGCATTTCCAAAGCAACAGCAGTGGCAACGGAATCAGGTCCCGCTTCGAATAATAATAACCAGCTGAAATTAAAAACAACAACAATTGTATAGATATGATTTACATAATTTAATAACTGACAAAATTACAAAAGGAAGTTTTCATGTGAGTAGAGTAGGCATTTTGGTGGCTAGACAACTCCTCGTATTAATTTTTTTTTTTAAACTTTGAATATTGCAAAACAACTATAATTTTACAGTTTGAAAGAGACTAAGCATTTGGAAAGTTGAATCAATGAAGTCAATACACGGATTTAAAATTCATGTTGAACCAGCATGGAGTCACTTACTGAGTGTCTCACGGGTTTTTGAGTTATTCAAACACGTTTCAGCATTGAGCCATCCAACAACTGATTCAAAGTTTCTTATATGGCAAGTTTGGGTCTAAAAACCTGCTTGGACTGGGAAGTTGTAATCATTTAAGGCAGGCTTTGGAATGAAGAATCAAAAATTGTCTTGCTGTCATATAATTTTGATTTAAAAAAAATTTCTTGTATATAAAAGTGAGGATAGTGGTAGCTGACTGGTTAGGGTGTCTGGCTTGTATTTTTTCAACCCAGTGGTTTTCTAACAATAACCTTTTGTTTATTTTGAATTTGAAGGGAAAAAACATGTATATACACAGAAATCACTAACCCCCATTTAAAAATTAGTTTAACTATTGTATTCGCAAATTATAATTCTATAACGTGGTATGCAATACTGCTAGTTATCAGGAAGTTTCTGTAACGCAATAATTTATTCTTTGAAACTATATTCATATAGCAATGTTGTTGTGAGAAAAAAAAAAAAAAAACTGTGCGAAGGAAGAGATCCTCACTGAAGATGGCCCAATCAATGCTGAAACATGGTTGACTAACTCAAAACCCCATGAGTGGAGACAGACCCTGTGGATTCGTCTTCACTTGTGAATTATTGAGGTATTCAAATGTATTTCAGCATTGTGACAAGAAACACTGAAGATGGCGCAATATCAAAAAGTGGTTGATTAACTCAAAAACCACCAAATGTCTCACAGACCATCATCAAAGTGTACTGCTCATAAAATACAAAGGAAAATTTGTTTTAACATTGTTTATACATATTGTTCTATAACAGTTTAGGTACCAGGCATTTTGAGTAATAAAACAATTTATTCTTTAAAATCATATTTATATAGCAATTTTGTTTAAAAAAAGAAAAAAGAAAAAAAAATGCGTTTCGGCATTGCGCCAAGAAACAGTTCCTCACTGAAAAGGGCCTAATACTGAAAAGCATTTGAACAACTCAAAACCGGAACGTGGAGACGGACCCATGCTGGTTCAAACGGGAGTTCACCGACACACAAACCAAAACCCATCATAAAAGTGGACTTCTCACAAAATTCAAAGGACAAGAAAATTTTATACATTTGATTTTGTTAAATTAGATGTTATACACACACAATTATACTAAACAAAACCTCAGTTAATAATTCTTTTTTTATGTTTTTTGACCGGGGCTTCCAACACGTAGGCCATTTCAGCCCCCAACTAAGTCTTTATTCGATTTACCCTTTCAAAAACTACATTCACACAAATAAATATATTCATACACATATTTGGGTCGATGAAGAACTTTTATAAATATTCCACTATCAACCCAGAACACACACTCATACGCTCTCAATGTTCGAGGGGTGACAATGATGTTATATTTCACCCTCACCCCTCGCCATTCACGCTAATAAATACATGCACTCAGACAAAACATAGGCACACAGCACATAAGACATATATACAATAAAAAAAAAAAAAAAACACTAAATTTTCCCTGTAAAGAGGAACAGGGCACCCAGAAACCCGCTGCAGTGCACAAGTACCATTCTCAGATTGGATGGCAAGCTTACACACTCCCTGTAGGGAGCCAAGGCATGACATGTTTCCAGTATGTTTGAGCATCCTTTCTCTGCATAAGGGGCACCTGCGTGGGCCATTTTATTATTTACTGTTTACAGAAATTATAATTCTATAACATAGTGTGTAATACGTATAATACATATAGTATAGATATCAGGAATATTGAGTAACAAAACAATACAAAATGGTTGAAATCCGAGCAATTTTGTTTTGAAAGCCCGCGTACTGTTTTTAAAATACAAAGGACTGGACAGTTTTTATAGGTCTGATTTTGGTAAGTTAAGTATAAAACACATATATAATTATACTAAACAAAACCTTATTTAATATTTTTTATACAAAACAATTTTAAATGGTTGAAATCAAAGCAAGTTTGCTTTTCAAAACCCAAAGAGGACTGCTTATAGAATACAAAGGACAGTTTTGTAGGTGTGATTTTGATAAGTTAGATTACTGCTTATAAAATAAATACAAAGCGTAACAAATAACAATTTATTAACGGTGGGCGTTGTAATTGCTGAGAATTTAAATGATAATTTGTTCCTGATTGTTTGTTTATAAATTTTGATAGAAGGTTTCAATCTGATTAGAATAAGGCCGAAGGCGTTATCAGTAAATTGGTGATACTAACCTTTGTCGCAGAGATCCATTCTGCAAATTTCGACGCACGTTTTGTAGGTGGGAAACGAGTTTCCGAGGGAGGCGGAGGCGGTCCATGGTCTTTTTAAAACGAGGATGAGCAGGAGCAGAAGTGACCCCGGGAAAATATTCATTCTCAGCTAAATTCCATTACAAGTTGGCCGTGTGCAGGTAGACCGGAAAGGCGATTAGGCCGTGTTTCACGTCGACCGCGGAATGGCATAACAGACGGACGACCCGAAGCTGAGCCGGAACAGTTAAATTAACGCGTCCGACCGACACATGGGCTCCAAATTAGGCGGATCCCGGGGAAGTTGGTGACTGGCGACGGTCAGTGCCGGACGGGTCAGCTGTTCTGCAGAACGTTGATAAATCCGCTTCCGCCGGTAGAGCGCTGCAGTGCGTGGTAGTTCTCCTAGTTGAACGCTGCACCGGCAGATCGCAGGAAATGTTCCGTCTCGACACCTTCCACCTCCGACCTTATAAAAAAAAAAGAATTCAATGCCGCTTGCTCACGAAGTCACAAAATACTTACAAACTTACTAGTATGCAGTCTGACACCATCCGATCAACCTAGCCTTCATGGTTTAAACATTTTTTATTTCAAAACAGCGGGAATAAGTGGACCGAGACTAGTCGATTCAACTGCGGACAAATATGACAAATCTTAGATCAATCAATACAAATATGAAACAAATATAAACTGCTCTTCCTGTAATAAGTAGTAACTTCACCGCCGAGCTCGTTGCGCTCAAGAAAATTTTTACTATTATATTCTGCCACACAAAGGTCGTACTCTACCTGTGCTGCTACCCATACAGAAACAATTCTTCTTTAATTTCGTAATTTAGAAAATAGTACTAGCCCTGAGGGAATTTCGGTAGAAAAATGTCACTGTCCTATTCATGTGATCGCGGCTGTGGTTTGCAAAACACATGTACCTTAGCTGGAGGACATTGGCTTACTGCAACCAAAGAGTGCCGTCTTTATTTCTGCGGGGGTGATGAAAGGGTATAAAACCACAAAATTGTCTTTTTTAAGGCACGTGTAACTATATCTCTTTTAATAGCACTTCTGAACTTGGCTAGCATTGCACTACCTCTCTAGCCAAGTCCATGCATGTAAAATCTTCCTGTTGCTCTCTCAGCGAACAACAGGCGTCTGAGTAATGGGTCTCAACGTCCATGAGTAAAGACGAGAACATCTGTCCTATTCATGTGGATTCCGGGTTGTGATATTCGTGGCAACTTTCTTGCTTCGCACCAGTCATGGAATGGATCTGGATAAATGGAGTACCTAGGGAGGACTTTCTCACCCGTATCAACAGAACAGTTTTGGAAAAGTGGCATAACGAATGACATGAAATGACCCTAACAAGCGAGAGGAGTAAAACAATGGTCCATCGCTACTCGAACCTCCCGTAAGGAAACAACTGTCCTAACTCGCTTCAGAATAGGTCACCATCTCGCATGGCTTTCTCATGGCGAGAGAACGTCCACCGATCTGTCAAGGTTGTTAGGAACCGTTAACAGTCAAACATATTCTTACTGTCTGTACTCAGATTTTGTGATTTTGAAGGATAGCTCAGATGAGGTACATGAATGGTCCAGGCACACTGTCGTATTGTAGTCCTGCTCCTATGTTCTGAGTAATCTAACGTTTTAGGCAAACGTTGAACTAGTGATGTGGAAGAAGGTTGTGGAAATTTAGGGATCAATCATTTCAGAAGGGTCTTCTAAAATATTGCTAGAAAAGAGAGGAAGCAGGTTGATTGGATGGTAGGAAGAAACTTTATGGATGGGCTTGCAGGGTTTTGGGAAAAGGATGATGTTTGTGTATTCTAATAGGATGATGGTTTTTTTTACTGTAATCCGAGAAAGATTAGCCAAGGGCTTTGTGATCCGAGCCGGTCTTTACCTTCTATTGGATGGATCGAGCATGGGTAGGGAATGTGAGGCAGCCACGAATGTCAGCTTCGTTAAAAGAATTATTTGGGGATGGAACGCGTACGACTCATGGAGGTATTGGACCTGTAGGCTTTGTCATGAACAGACATGTACCATGTCGAGCATAAGAATTAACGAACCAAGGTTATAGCGGACGATCGAACAACGGTCAAATATCAAAAACTCGTAGGTCAATCAATAAAATATATGTCAATAACAAAAGGTTATCTATACTTAACGTATAGCTCTTATTAACTTCCCACAGGGGATCGACTCATCAAGTGAATAGAGCCTGGATTGAGCCTAAGGTCGTGGGTTCGAATCCTACTCTTGACGAAAATTTTTCATCAATTGGAATAATTAATATGATATGATTACTAAGCAAATATGGATTACTAAAATAGTTTGTAATTTGAAAACTTTTGATTACCCGTTATTGATTATTTTCGATTATACTTGAAGCTGAAATCGTTTTGTTTTGAAATGAGGATAAACCAGAGATAACTGTTTTTTGTTAAAACTTAGAATTTTGTACTTTACTACTACGACAGTTTCAAATGACAACAGTACTACGTATAACCTCACAAAAATAAAATGCTACGCCATTTTCACAGCTGAGCTCTTCCGAAAAATTTACACAACCATGAAATACATATAGAAACATTAATTTCTAACAATTAAGCATCTATTGTCAGGTTGACCATATACATTGAAATAAACACAGACCCATTTCACAGACTTAAAGTAACTTGAGAACCTCTTCATAACTAGAGGATTGAAGTAATCTGTACTGAAGCGATCCCGTCAGGAATCCAACTGAGAGGAGCTTGTCTACTTGAGCCCTATCTGAGGGGTGTATTTGTTGCAGACTAGAATTATAAGATGATTATTTTATATCACACATATGCAGTTCTCTGACCGATTTTATGGAGATATGCTGCACACAGGATTAGTTAATGCTTCGTTCTTCTCTCGCCAAGTTTTTTTATTTGTGTCCTGTACATACTAACATACACTGACAAGCAGAAAATTCCACCAACTTGTAATATAACTTGATTTTTACATATTTTTATGTATTAATCAATGTCTCACATTTTTTAAAATTTAATAATTGAGTTTTTCTCTAAAAAAACTAAAAAAAGTGAAATTTCTAAGGAAAAAAAATGGACAAATAAAATTCGTTTTAATTAGATTCCTCTTGCAGTAATTACGTCTCGAAGACGTCTCGGCATTCTTTCTACCAGGAAATGTCGCTTTTTTGGAGGTTAGCCCATCCTTCACGAAGAGTCCTTTCAAGATCGTGGAGTGTATCAGGAAGTGATGGACGTGCTCTTATTTGCCCTTTGAGGTTATCGCATAAACGTTCGATGGGGTTCAAGTCTGGAGGACCGGCTGGCCAGGCTAAGATCCTGATGTTATGCTGTTGATGTTTGTACTGTGCTAGCGACTTGGAGACGGACATTATCGGGCGTTAGGATCAAATGGTCGCTGATATCGTGGATAGCCAACGCATGATGTTCCAAAATTTCATCCACATAGCGAGTGGCCGTCAAAGATCTTCCAGGAACCCACACTAATCACTGCGCTACGTTGGAAAGGATGTCTCTGGGGGAAATTAGAGGCTTCGTACCTTTCATTTCGTCTTCCCACACTCTTTCAGACCTATCTAAAGATCGTAGAGTAAAACTACGCTCAACTGTAAAAAGTACAGCAGACCAATCGTCCAAAGATCAATGGCTAAGTTCTCGAGCAAATGCGAGCTATGCAACCCTGTGTATTCTGGCCAATTCTGGTCCTCTTATAGGGAGAAAAGCAATTTAATCATCTTCCAGCATTGCGTTCGTTTGGACACCTTGAACTTCCTGGAGTTCATGAATCGTTTGGAAACAGTAAGGTTCCGGTTTTGCAAAATTATCAAAGTCAAAAAACACCCATCCTGAGGTTCTGTTACCTTAAGACAACCAGAACCGGGCCTTCCATGGTAAGGATTCAGCTTCCGTAAAAGTTCTAATGGCGTCTCGTAGTGATTCGTAGGTATGAGAATAGCCGCAGACCTGATGGAACATCCATCATCAATAAGTGCAACCGCACGCGCAACATCAGCACTAAGTGGCATTTTTAAGTTTAAAAGTTGGTATTACGAAAACAAAGATGAAAATTTAACAGTTTATTCCTTCAGAATTCAAACGAGACTGAATAAACATTTTAAACTCCCTAAAAAGTAAACGTTAAAAATCCTTTATCCTTGCTTGGATTATGGATTAAGTGTGTTTATTTTAATTGATATTCACAATTTAAAACATAGCATAAACAAATATTTAAAGAGAAAATGAAAAAAAAAAATCAATTGGGTGGAATTTTGTGCTGTTATCACAGTACGTTTTTTCATACGGTCACCGATGACACATGCCATAAGAACCAGCTAATTCCCGCACCCAGTGTGAAGTTTTAACAGGCAAGGAGGTAACTTGACGGTTACTGGGGATGGGAATTTGTAGGGAGGGCTTGAGCTGTAGTACGATAGATCGAATGGCTAGTGTGAAACTTTTGGAATCGGAAACGGATTAGTTGACCAATTTAGAATGTGGGTGTTTTAGGGCCTCCGGGCATTGCAGCTTCCAAGCTGGTTGCATTTTTCCTATACATTAGTTCAGTTCAATTGATTCGACCTCCTCCTAAGAAGTACTAGGTCATAGCTTCCATTGCACTCTTTGCAGGCTATGTCTCCATTGAGCTCCTTCGCATTCGATGATGACATGGATGCTGTTTCTTCCTCCTTCCTTTGATCTTGGTACTCATGATATAAGATTGTTCCAAGGTTTTGGAGATTTTGGATGCATTCACTGAATAATCGGAAAGAGATACTACAATATTTCGAGTAGGACTCTTTTTAAGCCATCTGAACACTCTCCTGGTTATAGAAGTAAAGAAGGGTCAGGTTTCCACAATAGATCTTTTAAGCTGAAGTGAAAAAGAGGGATCCTAAAGGCACCAATGATCTTTTATTGCCCAGTATACTTTATTGAACACAAAAATGTGAAAATGTTGGTAGAACTAATATCACCATGGAAATTCTTAAATGGCTGACCTGGATAACATGTCCTTCTTGTATATTTATAACAAAATTTTGACGATTCTGAGATCAACGTTTTTCCCCAGTTAGAGTCTGAATTGGGACTCTTTCTGAAAATAAATGGCAAAAAATATTTTAAAAGAAATTTATAATCTTTGGCATTCCATTTTAAGTATTTCACGGTGAAAATTTGATCTCTGATAGAAAATGAGGTTCAGGAGCCTGTTTGGCTTAAAGGTGTTGATCAAGTTTAGAGTCTGTTAAACAAACTAATTTATTATTTTATAAAAATTCATTAAAACAAGGCTTTAGTTTAGGTTATGTCTGTAAATTAACCATTCTGCCGTCGGATTCCGTGAGATAAGTGACATAACAGAGAATGGAAGCAAGTAAACAAACGAAATTGGTCTTTAATAGATAAATACAGCTATGTAGAATTTACGATGAAACATGAAATAATTAATCAAGGGAAATAGACAAGAGTGAATGCGATATGACCTAACAAAACTGTCAGTTTATTTCATATTTTTATTGCAATGATGGAATTTTTGCCGTTTTGGTACGCTTTTCTGGATTTTTGTTCCGTAAAAAACCGTTAGGCAGAAAATGAATGATGTTAGGTTTAACGGTTAATCATCAGCGGTATGGCCAAAATGGAGGGATGAACTACTGTAAAGGTAAAGGTCCGTGGTTCGAATCTAGTGGCCTGCATGCGAGCCAGACACATAAAAATGTTTTTTTTTTCCAAAAACACCGGCACCCCGATGCTTTAGATAACCTCGTTTTCGAAATATCCCAGTAAAAAAAGGTTAATCATCAAATGACGACATTATCATCAAGAGTAGCCACATTATTATTTACAAGCAGGAAGTATATTTTAATTTTTTTTTTTCAATTACTGTCGACCAACTGCTTATACAAAGCGAAGAGTCCTGGATTAGGTAGAAGAAATGGAATTATTGTTCTCAATGACAACCCAAGGATGTATTTCGTTGGTGACGCGGCTGAAATTGTTTCACGTGAGCTTGCCACTTCATTAATAACTCCGGCTATAAAACCTTCAAACGTCTCTTCCAACGGGAAATTATTTAAACAAAGCTTTTGCGTCGAAAGGTCAAAATTGCGTAGCAGTAGTATTATTGGATTTGATGATTGTTGAAGTCGTGAGGGGCGGTCAATAATGAGGTAGTTTAGAAAAACGGTTTTTTCATCTTTTTGCCGACGTTTTTCCACTTTTATTCTTCTCATCCTCAGGTAAATTACAAAACATAAGCTGTTTGTAAAAAATACAATTTAAGACGTAAATATAAATTTCGAACGAAGTATTTCATGCTCACACAAAGCTATTCTTGAAGTATCATATTGGTTATGGGTGAAAGTGATGTGAAACGTGGATTTGTATTCCGCTGTTTTTATCTGATTCTGACAGGTCGGGGGAGCGGAAAATCTTGAAAATTTTCTTTGATCACATTTTATTTAATTCAAAGGGAATCGAGAATAGGGATTTTCATGATTGGATCTGTGACTCGACATTCAACTATATTCGAAAGGAAGTTAATTTAATTTTTTTAAAGAGGGTTCTCAACAGCAGAGGTCATATAAACCCTCAGGGGGCCGGTGTTTTTTTTTTTTTGAAAAAAATCCCATTTGTAAGTATGTCGGGTTTGAATGCAGGGCCTCTGGATTCGAACCCGGGACCTTTACCTTACCGAAGACTGAACCTTGCGGCCACCGACGCCCTTTTTTTCTTTCTTTTTTTTTACGATTTTGGCGTCACTACGACTGATTGCAATCTGTTCTTGTGTGTCTCTGTTAATGTAAACCATTTCCAGAAAGTTGCATTTGTATTTGTGTTTTTTTTCTTCCGTGTTTAGTATTTGTCTTTTGTCGAAATCAATGTTGTGTTGTTTTGCAAAGTGATGTGGATTGGTTTTTGATGTTTTACCGTCATAAATGTGTTGTTCTTTTCCGTTTTTTTTCTTCTAGATATTGCCGTGTAATTCCAATGTATGTGCTGGACAGTTCGTCAAATTAATTTTATAAATTACATCGGATTTGTAGGCTGTTGGTGTTGAATCTATGATTTTCAAAAAATGTGTATGTACTGTTTTTTTGGTATTTAAAAGCTATTATGTATTCTGAGGAGAGAAATTTATCTGATTTGTGTGACAAAGTGTGGTCTAATGAACTGGACTTTTATGTTGGTTTGTCTTAGTATGAGTGTGTTGATGACGCGTTACTGTGGAGGATGTTAGTTTGTTTAGTGCTAGGTTATAATTATTTATGATTATGTTTTTGTGGTAGTTTTTCTTATGTAAGATTTGTTTGTATTTTTGAGTGTAGTTTAGGCGAAAGACTAGAGTAAATTATTGGTTGAGATAAAAACGTCAATAGCACGAGCGGGATTCGAACCAACGACCTTCGGCTAAATACGTCCCTGCTCTACCACTCGATCTACTCGGAGACCAACTTCCCATCTTAGCCGAAGGTCGTGGGTTCGAATCCCGCTCGTAACAATAACTTTTTACATTTCAACGGAGATCTTACTTAAAAATAATACTTAAACTGATTTCATGTATCAATCTGGTCAAAATATCCACCAATTTTTTTTTAAACTAAGGAAATATCAAAAGTCTGAAAATACATTTGAAAAGTATCTTTTTTCAATTTATCCACCAAGAAATAGTTTGATTGAATATAAAAAACTATATTTTTCATTATATAAATTCACTTTTTTCACATCCTACATGTATTTTTTAAATTTAAACAATAAGTAAGTTTGAGGCCCTGAAGATGTTCTCATTAAAGATCGAAACGTTGGCACGATAAAGAGAATGTTTTTCTGAAACCTACATTACACCAGACTGCATCTCACGTTTTCCGAATAATCGAGTAACGGTCACTAATCACCACACATTGCTTCTATTGTAAAAAATAAATTACTGTAGGTTTCAACAGAAAGCCTCGACTTTTACTTTTGAACTGGCTACAATAAATCTGATCAAATAATACATATTTGGTCGTCAGATGGTTCAAAACGGAAACTACGCAATTAGAAAAAAGTTAACATGGAACGAGCGAGTAATTAACTTCGGCAAAGAGAAAGTGAAACGTGTTCTGTATATCTGTAAGAAGCGATCTTTAGTGTTTACAAGTCGGGGAGGTTGAAGAATGCAGAGGTTTTAGCGATGCGGGGCATCCCGTGGTGTTTTAGCATTCAGCTCGGATCCGCTCCCGACTCGTTAGGAAGAGCAGAACGAACCATTCTTCGTGAAAACGAGACATTTTTATATCCTTGATATTTTTTAGGGTATGTTCTCACCGTCCGGGGTAGCAATTTTCATCGTTTTAAACCGTCTTATCCATCGAGTTGGTGGGCCTGTTTGAAATTTAATCTTTCACCTCTGTTCCTGCATGTTTGCCACAAGAGATTCATTTCTGCTGATTTGCATTTATGGTCAAAGTAGAATCATGTTGAAAGTTGTTCGTTTTGGACCTGGATTGTCATTCTTACCACTAATAATTGTTGCGATTTGAATCAACTTGTACCAATGAAAAATTCTATAGTTTATGATTTTTTGATATATATTCCTATGCAATAATAATACGTAAATTAGACGATATAAATTGTTAAGACGTTATTTTTTGTTTAATAATTTTTACCATCACCGCTTTGATTCTTAGCGCAATATAACCAAACGTTTTAATATAAGGAAAACACCATTTCATGAATGAGAATAGGATTTAATTTGCATATAAAGAACTATCAGAAGGAAAAATATTGCCATGTTAACATGTATAAATTCAACAATTATCCGATATTAGAACGTATTTCAAGAAAAAGAAAGCGGTTTGATTAGTTTCTTGGGATATTCGGAATAAGAGATCGGCCCGGCCTAAATTTCATTTAGTCCCAATCAGGAAATTGGTTCCTTACCAAAAACAAATTGACCCAAACGTCTTTTTTTTTCCTAACTTTTTATTTGTTTTTTACAACTGCATTCTTTGATGCAACAAGTAAAACAGATAGTATTTACATGTAAACTTATTAAAGGTGGCGTGAAAGCTTGACCAATTACCATCCAGTGATGGTAGCCGTTAGTACTTCATACGATGAGTGAGATGTATTCCTTCGTCGATGTCAATCGCTAAGGTTGTCGCGGGGCCACCGACGCTTCAGTCTTCTATTGGGATTGTTCGGTAATGTGGTGCATGACAGGTTTTTGACGAAAGGGTTTGGATGATGGAGTAGTTTGGAGTGGAACGTTTTGTAGCGATGTTGGGCTAGCTCGGTAACAAAAGGGACCCATAGGTCAGAAGTGATGGTGTGGTTGAATACATAGAAAGGTGCTTGTACTATTGTTCGGAGGATTTTAGATTGAAGGGATTGGATTCGATTGAGGTTAGAATGCTTAGCAGTAACATAAAGTTCAAGTCCGTATGTCCAAATGGGGGCCAGAAGGGCAATGTAAAGTTTTCTTTTGTTTGTTAATGAAAGTTTTGATCGTCTGTCCATTAGTCGTTTAAGCATGAAAAATCGTGTATTACAGTCTGTGCGTTTAAATCGTGTATGGGGGTTCCACGTCAGTCGTTTGTCTAGGTAGAGTCCGAAGGTTGATTCGCAATTGGGATGGGAATGTTGTTGAGGTATACTAGTGGGAGTGTTTTCTTGTTTAGTGTAAATATTATGTTTGTTGATTTGGTTTCATTGATCTTGATTCTCCACCGACGGAGCCAGGATTCTAGGGCGTTTAGGTGATTTTGAAGATTACGAGAAGCAGTGACAGGATCTTTATCAGGAGAAAGGATTGCGGTATCATCGGCAACGGTGAAAGTAATAGTGTTTGGTTGCGTAGGTAGGTCGGATGTATAAATTGAATACAGGAAAGGAGCGAGCACGCTGCCCTGTGGGACACCTGCAAGAATAGGATTGATAGATGACAATGAATTTTTGTGAGATACTTGGAAGTAACGATCGTTAAGATAGGATTTTAGGATAAGGTAATAGGTTGCTGTAGGATGTTCAGACCCAAAGGTCTGAAGACAAGAATATTACTAAAATAAAATAAAAAAACCCACCGTTAATTTATCTATTTATCAATCAATTATGTTAAGTTTAAATTTTACAAATTAATTAAGGCTTTTGGTTGAGATGAAAAAAGTCAATGGCACGAGCGGGATTCGAACCCATGATCTTCGGCTAGATACGCGGCTGCTGTACCACTTGAGCTGTCGTGACCTCGATCCACTCGGGCATCAAGTTCCTAACTCCACCCCGGGTTCGAATCTCGCTCGTGCCATTGACTTTTTTTCCATCTCAACTAAAAACCCTAATTAATTGTAATGTATTAATTGGTCAAGCTGATCACGAAATTAGTGAATTATTCGTTATTAACAAACTTATGAAACGTTACTTTAGTTTGTAAATCCATCTTTGCGGCCGAAGAAATTAAATAATTAATTGGTATGTATCAACTGGTCAAGCGGACCACCAAATTAGTGAATTTAATTAAATTTTAAATATTAACTGGCAAATCGTACTCGGTCTTTAAATACTCTGACTCTTGTTTATAAATAAAAAAAGGTTCTCCTGTCTTTAATCTAATTATCTAATTAATTATGTTTTTTGTTTAGGTATAATAGGTCGAAGCAGAAACGCATAAACCTCAATCTACTTATTCTCTACATAACCCAGTTTCTCAACTGCAGACTAAGCGCATCCTCATTTTTATTTCAAAAGTTTTAAAAATTTAACATTACAGAAGGTAATACAGATAGCGGAAAATAAGCAATTATAGGGAACAAAAATTATGCTATTCTTTGGAGGATTACTTTTTTTTTGTCTAACAATTATTTTCTATGTTAAACCATTTTTTTCGTCTGCTAACAACTGTAAAAGATCAATAAGAAAAATATTTGTTTGTGATTTTAATATTTTTAATTTTATCCTCATATACATATTTTATATTCATATTGTTTCAAATTGTGAACTTGTCGGTAGAAGAATTTTTATTTTGTTTGGTCTACTAACAATGATCAGCGATAATTTTTGATTGATTGGGGCAGTCTATCCTGACAGTATTAATCTACATACTGCATATTTATACTTCTTTGGCCGCAAAGATGGATTTAAACACTAAATAACGTTTCATAAGTTTGCTAATAACGAATAATGTTATTTTTCACAAATAGTTGGTGCAATTATTTGTGATATTTTATTATAGATTTATCCTATGTGCTCATTTCTTTTTTGGGAGAAGAATTAACGGATAGTTTCCACAAATAGTTGGCGAGATTATTTGTGATATTTTATTATAGATTTATCCTATGTGCTCATTTCTTTTTTGGGTGAAGAATTAACGAAAAGTTTCCACAAATAGTTGGCGCGATTATTTGTGATTCTTTATTATAGATTTATCCATATAGGGCTATGTGCACATTTCTTTTTTGGGTGAAGAATTAACGAATAATTTTCACAAATAGTTGGTGCGATTATTTGTGATTTTTTATTATAGATTTATCCATATACGGCTATGTGCACATTTCTTTTTTGGGTGAAGAATTAACGAATAATTTTCACAAATAGTTGGCGCGATTATTTGTGATTTTTTATATAGATTTATCCATATGCGGCTATGTGCACATTTCTTTTTTGGGTTAAGAATTAACAAATAGTTTCCACAAATATTTGTGATATTTTATCATAGGTTGGTCCATGTGTTTTCTGGCCAGAAGAAGATATATAAATTAAGCAGAAATAACCTTTTTTTACCTAAAAACGATGAAATTTATTTTCACAAATATTTTGAGGTAAATTTTTGATATTCTATGTTGCGTTTGTCCGTATGTGCACGATACATTTCTACTTTTTTCATCCAGGTGCCAAGGAAATTGAAGGTCAAGATATTATTAATAAAAGATTAGCCATCTATTCGGATAGCCAGGGGCAACTATAGCCGTTTTGGATTGCACCTGTCAAATAATGGGCATAACAACACAATTACTCTTGTTTGGATACCAGGGCATATATGGCAGAGAAAAATTGAAGAGGCCGATAAATCGGCCAAGGACAGTTCAGTGAGGACACCCATTGGTCCTGAACCCTCTTGTGGCATACCAAATTGCCAAAATCATAGAAGTTATAGAAACGACCTACACGTCATGTAGACATAAAGCGCCCTTCTTATCCCTTCTTATCATTGTAACCAAACACATCAGCCCTTAAACCAATTAAACTAATTAAAACAATCATGTATAAAAACTCTCGTATCTACTACGAGGGCACTCACTCTTACTGTTGCGTTCTGTCCGTCATAGTGTCGGTTCCACTATTGTAATCTTTTTACAATAAAAATTCCTTTTTAAAAAGTCTCTTCCGCCGTGCGATTATTTAACTTGGATTACGAATAAGTCTCGGATCAATGGTATAGATAGAATTCCACGAGAGAGGCATGCGAAAAAGATTCATTTAAGGGCTATATAAATAACGGCAAAGTACTAAACCTTGGATTTGTCAGGACTGAAATGAAAGTAGGCCTGACGACTGTAGTAGATTCCAGAGCAGCAGAAACAAGTCTGTACAAACGTCGGAATATGAGAAACATGTCTTGAGTTGGCGCGAATGCCGGGAAGACTCACGGGGAGCTGGCAAAGATTTGGGATCTCGTAAAAAGTCATAATGTATTCATCATTATAGACTACTTTGATCGCAGTGCGTAAGGTCGTAAACAGATCGAATCCTTTTAGCCTTAAACCTTAAAGCATTTTAAATGAAAAACATTCAACTTTTGATCAAAACGTTGTAAAACTAAATATTACAATGTTCCTAATGAAATGAATAGAGTCTGCGATTTGCCTCTCCCTGCTTATAACCTTTACTTCGCGTTTCACTCCAACATTTGTTCTTAAGAAAATACTAAAAGACTATTGAAAAAGACTATGTCGAAAAATTTAATTTTCAACCTGACGATGATGTCTATCGGTAAAAGAATAAAATCTAGTGGAAATTTTGAAATTATTGAAATTTATTGACATTTTTATTATGACATTGTGCTAATAAACCAGTTTAAATGGATTTATTGGTTTTAGTCTTTGATAGGGAAAGTAGGGAAAGGTCTGGATAAATAGTGATGTATCCAAGAGTAAAATGGTTTATTAGATAGTACGTAACCATCTAGTTACTTCACTTTAATACATAATGCACATTAAGCGCATCAAAAATCTAACGGCTTCGTTAATCTTCTTACTTCTTCGCTGTTATCCAACAACTGGAGCGCTTGCTTATTTTGATGCCTGTGATGCCTTTGCTCATGATTACCAGGAAAGCCTGGAATTGCAGCACCAATAGTGTCCACCAGGAGGTCCCGACGTAGATCGTCGGTGCGAATGTACCATGGTGCACAATGCTCCGAACTTTACTTTTAAACGTCTGTATCATGTTCATATCAGTTTTTTTGGTACAGCCCCAAAGATGGATACCACATACCAGTCCATACATGCTTTAGAACTTGCCGGTAAAGGAACACCTTGCTTTGAGTATCCAATTTTGATTATCGTCGAAGGAGCTAGTACATTTTCCGCAATTTAATTTTGATTTCTTGACATTTTTCCTTACCGTGCTCTTTCCACTTGAGTTTGGCATCTAAGGTGGTACCAAGTAACTAAGCTTCATCTGCATACGGTTCTCTAGTTGCATTCTAATAGAACGGGAATAAAAATATCTTGACTAAAAAAAAATCATTTATCTTAATTGTCGAAAACAATTGTTTATTGCACGAAGGAGACATGGAAATAAATAATGTCTTCTTATGACAAAAAATAAACCCAGAGAAGGGCACGAAGGTCCTGGAGCTGAGAGGCAAAAGCGAGACTGATTGAGATGGGATGGCCGAAAAGCAAGGTGACATTTCATTCTACTATATTTTTATGAAGACACGGAAAAAACAGACCTGAACATAATTTTATCCCCTGTGACTATCCATGTAATATTACTTCTATCTATTTCTCTCAAAATAGTTTATGTTTACTTAATATTTTTTAACTCTTATATTCGAATTTAAAGATTAGATTTACAATAATTCCGTATAAATAATATTCTTTCTGTCATGTTCGGATAGTTTTTTTTCCGGTAAAATGTTTTGACATCTTGTAAAGGTGAGTGGATTCATTACCTACCATGAGTTTTGCAACACCTGCTTTCGACCGTGCATTAATTTCAGTATTTAAGGAAACATACGAGGAAGTAAAAATGAAGTACACGCACGTAACAACTTCAGCTGGCAACCTTGGTGGATGGCATTCAACTTATGTAATCGGCCGCAAGAACAACAGTTAATTTCGGTTGTACAGTTATTGCAATATTACGATTTTTCTCCTAATGAGGTTTTTACGATTATGTTGATTTCATTTTTCTATGGTAGTTCTTATGTTGGCGAAAAAGCTTTGGTGGCTCGTGGACAGAGATTAATTGTTAATAATTAATTTCAAGTGAAGTAAATGCTATTTAAGAACAACATGGAAACTGGGACAAATTGCAGGAAATTAGAGCAGTAAAACAAAATTTAAAAACTTTAAAAGAAAACCTCCTTGATATACTGGTTTAAAAAATGATTACTCCTTCTAATCGTAGTCATATTTAATTTATACACTTCAGAATCAAGATCTAAACTGAAAATCCCAGCAAAATGCCCGATGTGTTTTTTTTTAATTTGTACTTTTTACGTACGAAAATACAAATATGTGTTTTTTCTCAGTCACAATAATGAAAATATGGCCTGCATTACATCCGAATACTTCGGTTAGAGAAACCTACCGAGATTACTCAACATGAGGGAGGATGCCAGGAGGTTTCCATAAGATTGGAAAATGTAGGTAATGCTTGGGCTGTAAGGATTAGGACGGGTGGAAAGTTTGATGTGGAACTTTTGTAAACCAGTTTGTTGACATAAATAATCGTGTAAGGCTGCGCTTTGACAATTTTTCTGAATACTTTTGATTGATCGGACGCGCTGGATTTGGGAAGCTTGACGTAAGTTGAAGTTCCGTATGTGAATAATGGATGGAGTAATGCCCTGTCTAAAGTTAGTTGTGCTTCGACGGTCTAACCAGATTTTCTTCCTAAGACTTATCTCTTAAGTCTTGTGCGAAGATTCTACGTTACCTCGATTCACCTTTTGTGCTTCTGACCAAGGAACCATTAGAACCAAAGGCTGAGTATAGTTCGGAGTGAGTTGTCACGAGTAGGAAGGTTTTAAAGCGTTTTTGTACTGCGCAGAACAGGAGGAGAGTTAATAATTGATAACTAAATGTACTGCTAAAATGGTCTAAAGCCCTCCGAGGCACCGATTCCTTGACCAAAAAAAGGAAGCTGTTTGTAGCTGTAACCATGCAAAGTCAATAAAGCATTGTAATGAAGTTACATATCTAGGAGTAAATCTTGTCCAAAAGTTAACATCAAGAAAAAATGACAGCAAAGCTCTGCAAGGTAAGAGTCATTGACAAAGAAAAAGAATTTTTTGCTTGTAAGCTGTAACCATGCAAAATTAAGAAATAAAATACATCTCAGAATCGTCCTTGTCTAAAGGGTGAAGTTACTACGATATCAAGAAGACGCAGGGGATCAGAGCAAGGAATTGCACCAATGACAGTCCATGACTTTATCTCATGAGGTAAGATCATTTGAATTGAACTAAGGAACTAGTAAAATACAATTGGCCAGAAGGAAATTTGGGGAGTACGCAACCTCCACTTTCTAGCATTCCATCATCTTCAACGGTTAACGTGGTATGCACCCAATCTTGAGCAATACAGAAGAAATGGTGTCAAGAAAAGTGTACAGCTTTTCAAGGTAAAAGCCATTGACCAAGAAAAAGAATCTTTTGTTTGCAAGCTGTAGTTATGGAAAATCAGAAATAAAGCATTCTAACGATGCTACACATCTAGGAGTAGATTTCGTTCAAAGGTTAACGTTCTAGGATATCAAGAAAACACAGGGCAAATAATTGCAGCAATGACTTCATATTTGTTGAAAGAACTAGGAGAATACAATTAGTCAGTTGCCTGGGAGTAAAAACACCATTTCTGGTGATTCAGTCGTCAATATCATCACGTGTCGGTGAAACAGGGGAAATAATTGCAGAAATGACAGTCAATAACCTAATTTTTCTTGAGAGAAGGATCATTTGAATTGAACTACGGAAGTAGGAAAATAAAACAAGCCCGAAGGCTGTTTAGGGAGGACAAATCCCACTCTTCCTAGCATTCCGTCATCATCATGAAAGGTAAACGTGGTATGCACCCATTCTTCAATATAGACTTCGACCCAAGAGAAGAATCCCGAACTTCATTGAATAAACGAACATCTTCCAGGAAAACCATTGCCGAGTTCCGTCGGAATAGACGTATGTGCAAAACGAGGCAAATCCATACTCCAAATGTGAAAAAATATCAAAAATATATACAGTTGTATTATAATGTTATATGAAAATTGTTTTATGCTGGTAATCTAACTATAGAGATGTTACTTTTGATGTTTTCCGAAAATTTTTTGTGGAATATTTTACGATAATGAAGTTTATAGTATGCCCTATTACCAATAAATATTTAAGAGCTCATTTCGCCGGATGCCTACCGAAAATCGCCCAAGTCATGAGGTCTTTTGCCATTTTGCCGTTTTATAAAATATCCTTACAATCATTTATGACCTCGATAAAGTCCAAAACTCCGCTGAAAATCCGACTAATCACGAAAACGGTCAGATTCTCACGGCGCGCCGTGAATCGTGATTCCGAATCCATCCGGTGTCCATAAATCCTATAATCTCGAGGAGTGGGTGTCTTTTTTTTGTTGGTTGTATCTTCGTTTTGACCAATGGAAGCTTGAAAGACTATTCCTCCGGCAGGATAAACAGTAGGTGATGTCACGCAGTTTGCCCTCGTGGCAAAGTCAAGGCGAGTGTCAAAAGGTCATCCGGTTTCTGTGATATATTGAATTACCACTTTTTTTTCTGTTTGTAATTAAACCAACCCGGAAGGAAATTCGAGACAGCGAGGTGAAATTCACCAAATAACACGACTTCCCTATTAAATAGTTAAACTAAAGATTGACTTGAACGTTTCAAAAAAAGTGTGTAGAGATTAGTGACCGTTAACGGATAATTATTCAGATATCGTGAGATGCGGTCTGGTGTGATGTAGGTATCAGCAAAACATTTTCTTTATCGTGCCAACGTTTCGATCTTTTATTGAGATCATCTTCAGGGCCTGGGATTTACAAACATAATTTACATTTAGAAAATACATATAGAATATGCAATTTATACAATGCAAAAATTATATTTTATATTCTATCAAAGTATTTCTACTCACTCAAAGTGTTTGTCTTCTGTGTAATTGTGCCATGTCGTTTCAAAAAAAAAAACCTGCTTTAACAACAAGACATGTTAATTTCTTTAATTATTGGTTTCAATGTTAATTTAACCTTTCTTCTCTGTACTGTTTTTAACAATCAACAGCCTGAAGAGAATAGGTCAAGTTTGATCGTTTAATCACAAGCCACCACAACTACTAACACATAGTACACCACAATAAAATTTTTGTAACTAGAGATCAGCAAGAGTAAAGATCAACCCCTGGGATTCCACTGTTATTGAAACATTTGTCTAATTTAAAATCAATCGAAAGATAATATTGTAAAAGATAATTTTTTATTTGCGAAAAAAGATTAATGTTTCGAGCTAAGATAATTTTTGATGAATGGTGAGAAAGCTGTTGTTGTTTTCCATTTTTCAATTAGTTTTATTGGGGGCGTCGGTGGCCGCAACGGTGTAGGCGCTCAGCGCTGTAAAGGCCCCGGGTTCGAATCCAGCGGCCCTGCATTCAAACACGACATACTTAAAAATGGGCTTTTTTTCAAAAACACCGGTATCCTGAGGGCTGATATAACCTGCTGTTGTGAACCCTCGTAAAAAAATAGTTTTTGTTTAACTATTATTTTTTAATATTTTTAATTTTTAATGAGTCATTTGACTGAAGTTAAGTTGAATTGTATAATATAAAAATTCCTGCTCCCTCTAAACCTCCATGGAGGGGGGCCGGGGTAGCCGAGTGGTTAAGGCGTCAGACTCTCGGCTAGTAGACCCCTCGGTCGTGGGTTCGATCTCCACCGTCGCCTTTGGAATTTTTCTGACGCCTAAGGGGACCGGTGGCCGCAATTAAAAGAAATTGACACGGCACTCATCATTTGAAGGAGTGGGTCTGGATCTCAGCGACCTGAATCTAGTCCCAACCCTTTTCAAAAATGAGTTTTTCTTCGATGGAAGAACACTGGTATAACGGGGGCTCAAGTTCACTTTGTGTTGTGCGTCCTCTCCCAAAAATGGAGCCAGGGTATAGTACAATAAGCTGAACAGCTTCAGTGCCTAGGGGAGCAACTCCTTCAGTCCCTGGTGTCCATTGTATCCATCCAAATCTCCATGGACAATACAGAAGCCTAGAGTTCTGCTGGACCTCGCCAAATTCCCGAAAGAAAATACTACCTCTTATAAATATAGACAGGAATTTTCAAGAATAAGGGCCACTTTCCCAAGCCACACCCTTGCCTTCACCGATAGATCACAGCGAAAATCGAACAGTGTCGGCATTCATGATAAAAAAAGGTATATGCTCTTCCTGCAATTGTATGCAATAATTATACTGCCTAACTAACGGCGATCGGTAAATTTAACATAGTATCGCCCATAGGCAACTCGTTAATCTGCGCAGACACACTATCGGTAAGGAATTGGAAAACCGATTCACTATTCAACCGCTGGTCCAGGAGATATTGCTTTCTCTGGAACGATTGAGACTCTCTGGCATACAAGTAATTTTCGTCGGATCCCAGGGCACTGTGGTATAATGGGCAACGAACAGGCGGATATTGCTGCAAAACGGGGCACCACTGATGGGATCCCACTTAAGTACACTCCTCACACAGATTTTATCTCCCACTTAAAAAAAAAGATACGGCAGAAGTGGCAGGAGGAATGGAGAGCAGTGAGGGACAACAAGCTAAGGGATATTAAACCAAATGTTGGCCCTTGGGGCTACTCAGTGCGCGACTCGCGGCTCGAACAGACTGTGTTGACGAGACTTCGAATCGGGCATAGTAGACTTACCCACGGGTACCTTATTTGCAAAGAATAGGCGCCAGTATGCGATTGCGGCAGGGAATTGGTTACAGTAAAACACCTCTGGACCAATTGCCTTAATTTTTGAGTAACAAAGAATATCTCATAATCTTCCAAGGCAATTGATTCTTGGTTACGACCTCCCTGAGTTTCTGAGATCAACGCGTTTGATGCAGAAAATACAAATACAAGATGTACATAGATGTATGAGTACATGGGCGCGTTGGAGGAATAGAAAAAAAACAATTTGTAGACTGGTTGGATTGTCTACTTACCACTTCAAAAATCCCGCTTTTAAAATTTTCGAACGCAAAACGACGATTATGAAAAAAAGTCTATTTAATCGATCAAATTTTCAAATAGTTGGGGGTTTTGTTAGTACCTAAGCCTTTTGGCTTATTGGGCTTTTTTAGTTATTTAGTTGGACGTCGTGCTTTGCCTAACTTACTTTAATATGTGTCAGGGATATTTATTTAAAAAATAGTCAGTTATTAATTTAAAATAGATAAAATTATATATGTAGTAAGTTTGTTTCTTAAATCCACAATGGCGGCTAATAAAACACAAAAGGAAATTCTTTCTCTTTCATTCTACCGGTTAAGTTTTTCATGTTTAATTTTTGAATAATGTGCGGCGGGTTAAATGAGGGTTAAATTCAACCACTGAAATTTCAAAGTGTAAGGGCCCCGGCGTAAATCAAGCTCAATCTACTGACAGCTTTGTGCTTCGGATCAATTTCGAGAGTGGAGAAGGGTCTGTCGGCGAAATCCATATAGATGCTAATATCACGTCCGTTTAAAAATATTCTTTTGAAGCTTTTTTTACTCTAATATTTTCTCATCAAGAAAACGATATATAACGGCAACAATAGAAAAATTAAGATCTCATATTATCGGTAACAGCTTCCAGATACTAGAGGGTATTTTCTACCTGTACTTTAAACAAGAATCGAATTTTATTTACAGCGTGAAAGATGTAAAGCTATGTCTGGCGAAAGAGTTTTTATTTGTAGGCGAAGGAAATTTAAATAAGTTCGTGTAAAGATAAACGTCGATACATGTCTTTGTAGGAAACGCGTTATCCTTGGGAGAAGAAAGAGATTATTCCTGACATTGGTCAGCTGGGCCAGGTTGTCACAGAGACAGCTTTTCGGGCGCGGTTCGCCTTGACTTGACTTTCTATTTAAGCACTCGACTTAATTCGCGTTTTATCGGTTATTAATTTTTCTCTGGCAGGAAGAAAGCGCCCTAAACAGGCGACTTCCTTCTAAAACGCTCAACACTTCTTGTAACGGTATTTAGTAGGAAAAATATGAAATTGTCTATCCTTTTTTGTAACAAAAGGAGAACTTTTTCAACAACTACAAAATGGGTTTTGGAACAAAGTTTAATTACAATATTATAGTTAAACAACTAGAAGGCAGATTTCCGGCCAAAGCACAAAGGCTAGCGCAAAAGCCCGAAGTATTTTTTATTGGAAGTCGCAGAGAGCAAAACTTTCTTGTTGCCACCGATCTTCCACGAAGAAAGAGAATCGACAGGCCCCGCGCTGAGACGTCCTCCTATCTTTCACCCCTTTAGGCCTTTAGCTGTGAACGTAAACAAAATCGTTATAGTCCGGAAAGACAAAATCACCATTTCACCAATACAATAATACGATAATTTGCATTAATGATCACGCTTCTTGAGCGAAAATTTGAAGGAAATACGACTTTCATCCCGCGTTTAACCCAGATAGGAAAAACACTCCCTTAAAATTTTGGACGGATCCGGCGGTCGTACGGTAAAATAAACAGGTTGTAAAAGAACCAGATCGGGGATTTTACACCCCATTTGGAAGAAGACGCGCAAGAGTAAACTTTTTATAGTCTCTCACGTCGATAGAAATTTGTTGATATATGCACTACTTATTTTATAGTCACCGTAGTAGTAAATTTTTATTGAGGATTGTCTTATTTCGACATACACAGAAGCACTGACCACTGAAACTCTTAGATTTGTATTATTACATACAAAACACATGCTTTTTTTTATTAACATTTTGAAAATACACGTCACAGGGTAAGGAAATGAAATCAATTTCTTAATGCAGAGATAATCATTCATTTATTTTCCTTAGTCAGAACACGGATTAATTCCTTTATTTTCCGTTCACCCGTGTGTGAGTTATTTAAGCTCGGCATTGCATAAGCATTTTATTGAAGAATCGCTATGTAAAACTCTGATTTTGTACGTATTTTAAGCCTAAAAACACTACGGAAAACGTTATATTTGCATCAATTAGAAAACAAAATTTAAAAAATTTAAAAAAAAAAGTCCCTGCCTTTATTAGTCATTAAGCCTTGCATATGTATCTATTTATGTATGTGTATATGTATGTATGTATGTACGTATGTATTTATGCGTGTATGTATGTATATATGTATGTATGTAAGCATGTATGTATATATGCATGCATGCAGCATGCATTTATGTATGTATGTATGTATGTATGTATGTATGTATGTATGTATGTATGTATGTATCTATTTATGTGTGTGTGTATGTGTATGTATATATGTATATGTACGTATGTATTTATGCGTGTATGTATGTGTATATGTATGTATGTAAGCATGTATGTATATATGCATGCATGCATACACGCATTTATGTATGTATGTATGTATGTATGTGTATGTATATATAATATATACTTATATGTGTGAAAGTCGGGTATTGAGCCGTAGAAACATAAAAACCTCCATGCTCATGCCAAGCTTTCGTGTAATTTGAACATCTTCAGGTGAATATGTAATTTCCTTGTCAGTTATATATGTTGATTTATAAACGTGAATTATAGTACAAAGTGGTTTTAACAACATATGATTGTCTGTTTATATGTATGTGAATAATTCCTTTATTTTCAGTATTTATGTTGCTGTGACCTAATCAGTGATTATCACACCCACACTAATTTACATATATTTATATACTTGCATGGGACAAAAAGCAAACTGGCTAGACTCTTACTATTGGGATCCCAAAACGCTATCAGGACATGGAAACTTCTCAAAGTTAAATTTAAGAAAAGAGACAGCCCTTTAGGCTCCGTTTTCACATCAATGAAGAAGACCCCGAACGAGAAAGAGTAAACTCTTCTTCAGCTGCACCAAATTCGTCCGTAATCCTCAATACGCTTCTTCAATCGTGATGCCAATTTCTTTATCTTAACCTATCTTCATAAATATAAGAAAGAGAAAGCCCTTTATGCTCCGTTTGCAGCACTGAAGTAGACGCCGCACATTAACTCTTCAGCTGTACCAAATTTAATGCATAACGAGATCGTTTTCGAAATACCATCATATCAGCAAAATGGTCGCTTAATCTCCGTAGTCTGTGGTATCAAATCATTTGCAGTACTTTGCCTTAACTACGCTTAAATGAACAAGTCCCTATTTATTCTGCTTACTAAGTCTTTAATATTGTAGTTATTAATACATAATTAAACATGGGTTGAGGTTTTGCGTTCCGGGCTGTTTTCCTCTTCTTAGTTAGAAAATTTTACAAAATATAAATACATAGAAAAGAAAATCACGAAAATGTAAGTGTGCAAGGGGAAACCAGCAAAGTAAGACTTTTGTCTTCGGTTTTCAAGTGAAATTATTGTTTGTTGCGGTCTCGTCTGGAGGAAAGATCGTTGGGAGGTAATTTTATCCCATTTATTTGAAGTCCCTTAGATTTATAAATTCGATTAATTTAAAGCGTTTGTCCGCCGGTATGGGGTTTCATCAGGTACGGCGGGGTGGTGGAAGGGGAAAAATATACTTGTATCTTTTCGACTAATTAATCTTTAATTATGGTTTTGGTTGAGATAAAAAAGTCAATGTCACGAGCGGGATTCGAACCCACGACCTTCGGCTATATACGTCGCTTCACTACCACTTGAGCTTTCGGGACTATGATCGTTTCGGTCATTTCGGACACCAACCTTCTCATCTCCCCCCCCGCTATTTAGTGTTAATGGTAGAGTATGGTAGAGTAGCGGCGTATCTAGCCAAAGGTCGTGGGTTCGAATCCCGCTCGTGACACTGACTTTTTATCTCAATCAAAACCTTAATTAAAAATTAATTAATTGAAAATAATTTATTTGGTCAATCGGACCACAGAACTTAATAAATATATTTGTATCCTAGTTTTTGAATATTTGAAATATGTACGTTTTTTGAATGACGTCAGTAAGAATAACCTTGCTTATTTTTTTGATAGTTTTCTTATGCCTACACATCTCACGAATGCTTATGGTATGATAATTTTCAAAGCACAAATTTAAGTAGCCCACCATTTCTTTTGTCGCGCAGGTTCTCAAGAGGCACTTTTGGCAAGTTGTTACAGATTGTCTGCGTTTAAGAGAAAAGCACCCGATATTGAAAATATCCAAAATTAAAAAAAAAAGTATAACGAAAACAAACTGTAAAGATTAACTGTAAACAATAGCCTGAACGGTAATATAAAACATTCCTTTCTTTTATTAGACCCCCCACCCCATGAATAAAACCAAGGGTCGCCTCGATAATTCAAGAGGGTTCAAATACGTAAATTGCCTCCGTTCCCTCGAGAGACCCGGCGAAAAATATCGTCATGTACGCTCTTTGACGTATCGTTCGATATTGACTTGGTCTTTCGCCAAGGGGCCGAGGAAGAAGTGTTTTGCTGGCCCAGCCGCAATTATACCCGTGATGGATTTTCCGGACTCTTGAATCTGCCCCAAACAAAACACCGATCATATCTCAGATAAAAAGATTTCATGTCGCTGCGTAGATTCGATGTTTTCTTCTGCTAGGATTTTTGTTTGGCTAGTAAAAAAGAGAGAAACATAATGGTTACAACAAGGATAAAACTGATTTACTGTCAGCGTGTGAACAGTTATTTATTTTTGTTAAACATTGTTGTACTAAGCCCGGGGTCCTTTCCAACATGCTAAGAATTGATCGAATTTTTAACTCCATATATAGAGAGAGTAGGAATGTCACCCAATATGAGAATTGTGCTTGACCTATGACTATTTGGGTCGCCTTTTCTCATTTTTGTACGGAACAGGATTTTTTTAAATGTCCTGAACAGATAAATACCTTGCATTGTATTTCTTTTTATACCTATGTTGAGAATGAATGTATTTATTAGCGTGAAGCGTGAATGTGCAGTCTGAGAGCCGGTGGTGGACGGGGAGAGGGAGAGCGAGAGAGAAACTGCTTCAGGCGGGGACAAGATGCTGTAAATATTTTTGAACACTTGAAAAGAAAATCCCATAATTTCTTCATTATTATTTATTTTTTAGTAATAAGAAAAGTATGACTTTCTTAGACTTCGGCTTTTCTAAGGACGGGACTGATTTAGTTTCTTGAAGATAACTTAAACGCCCTGACAGTAGTAACAGGAAAATTAATATTTATTTTTATTACTATCAATAATAAAAAGAGAAAACCAGGGATTGAATCATTTATATATATTTTACCATTATTTAGGAAGAAGTAGATATATTGGTGTATGGTCCAGGAAGAGAAGAAAGCCAAAAAAAAATCAATAATAACAATTATTAAAGAAACAAAAACAGCTTTGAAGGCTTTTTCAAGCCCCCTAAAGTAAGCCAATTCAATTTCGTTTAATTTCCAGTGTTATTAAAACGCACTTGACATTTATTCCAAGTCGTCGAGGAAAATAATAAATTGATTTTTTTCTGTCCTTTGGGCGGCGGTTCTTGTACTGGGTGTGGTCTTTTATCGTCCTTGGAGCAAGGTCGAATTCCTAATTTGATTTGAACCTAGTTTCCCACCCGCACCTGGACGTGGAACTTTACACTAATTACAACCGGAAAAGTGAGGAAGAGCCCTCGTTTCGCTACCGAGTAGTGCAATGATCTAGAAGGTTTTTCGTATTAGCAGCCATTCGCGAAATAGGTTAACGACTGAAAGATGTAATTTTAACAATGTATAATTGTTTTTTAAATCTGTGATTTCTCACAAAAATAATATTTACACAAGGTTGTTACAAATGTTTTTGTGCATAAGCCATCATGATCAACTACTTTCAGCCAGATATTTGCCAGAAGTTCGAATTTGATGGTGATACCGGTTCTTGGTTTTCGAGGCGATGAACTCTTCACATCCTAATGTAACATGCTCGTAGTTTCCGAAGTTCCGACCTTTCAAAAATTGCGCAACTGGCCGGAAAAGTCTATAGTCAGACAGTGCAACGTCAGGGCTTTAAGCAGGGTGGGGCAAGGTGCTAGCACCCTTCATTTCTGAAATTCTATGTTGGGCTAAATGTGGACGATGGGCAGGAGCGTTGTCTTACTAAAATATCGCTATACATCGATTGAGCAAAGCAGTGTACTTGTCTTTTAAAACCCCATTGCTAACATTAAAAGTCTACGTTCATAGCCCTGCCAACTGGAAAGAGCTCAATAAGCAAAATACCCTCGTAATTCTACCCAACACAAAGCAAAGTTAAATTAATTAACGTTTTAATTTGAGATAAAACGTCAGTGTCACGACGGGATTCGAACACACGACCTTCGGCTAAATACGCCGCTGCTCTACCGCTTGTCCTATCGTGAATTCGATCCACTCGGGCACTAACTTCCCATCTCAACCGCGCCTTTCGAATTTTCCCTCCTTTTTGCCATTTTTCAAATTTCTTGTAATATAATTGATACTGAGCGACAAGTGATATGGCCACGGAGACCCAAGAGAGAGTGATTAATTCATTAAATTCACTATTTTTCCTGGTCCGTTTGACCAATTAATATGATTAAATTAATTAAGGTTTTAAGTTGAGATAAAACCCTTCTGTGGAATAGGAATCCACACTATTAACGATTACCTCAGACAGAAGGACAAAAAGAAAATAAGGGAACTCTGGAATTCACTTATTGGACATAAACAATCCAAGAATTTTCTAACCAATTTCGGAAAGAAAGAAATCACGGAATGCGTCAAAGAAAGCAGGAATAGACTGCGAATCCTAACAGGACACTACAGACTAAATGGACATTTAAAGAAAATCGGAGTAAACCAAGATGGCACATGCAGATTCTGCAAAGAAGCAGAAGAAACACTAACACATCTATTAACAAACTGCGGAGCAACATTAGCCCGCAGGAGGAAGTGTTTTGGGATGTACAATGTGACCATAGAAGAGCTTGAACCAATAAAACCGGGCCTATTAATCAAGTTCCTTGACGAACTAGGGACTCACCGATGTGCTTTAAGCAGAGGACGGGGGATACAATAGCTCTTGAAGGGCGCAGTGTACACACCCTGAAAACCTTCAATCATCAATCATCAAATTGAAATAAAAAAGTCAAATGTCACGCGCGGGTTTCGAACCCACGACCTTGATACGTCGGTACAAAAATGTTTTAAACGGTTCGAATCCAGATCGTCACACTGACATTTTCATCTCAACCAAAATATTACATAAAAAGGATAATTAATTGAAAGAAGTAACTTGGTCAATTGACCACTAAAACTTGAATGGGTTTATTATTTATATTTTGAATATATTTGCATATTTATCATTAAAAAATGCAAGAAAATTTATAAAAGAAAAATAAAGTGCTCGCATGGAAAACGCTCTGAATATCGACAATTGTTCAAATATTACACCTTTTAGTTACCGTATCGTTGCAAAAATAGGCGTAACAAAACAATGAATTTATAAATTTATTATTTATTTATTCCCTTATGTATTCTGAAACAATGCACGTGCGATTATATGGAGCTAAGTGTTTATAATGAAAAAAAGGTCAATGTCTTAAATAATTTATAAATGTTAAAATCTGTGAAATTCAATAAGTGTACTATTGAGTACGTGAGTGGAAAATTGTAAGCATTATGATTTTAGACGATAGTGGAAGGTAAATTATTTGTAATACAGTAATGATATGACTTTTTATATTCATTCAAATAACTAGTATGGTTTTTTGTTAATAAATTGTTTAAAAGAAGACAAACTTTTTAAAGAAACAATTTAGGCAGAAGCAGAGGAAACAATGCTTAAGGTATCGACGTTGCATGACAATACGACCCCTTAGTCGACTTGGAGTCTTGGCACGTAGTGACCTTTAAAACAAAGACATCCACTGCTTTAAATATGAATGGAGATGAAGGTCGGCCCGGGCGTGGCTGACAGCCGAGGGTTGTTTTTAATACGCATTCACAAGGGTGGATGAAAGTTAGAGAGTCCTCCAAGTCCTCTATGCAAATCTACTTGCCCGGGGTACAATGCCAAGGGTTACCCAACGACTCCCTTCCCCGTGTAGAACGCCACATAATCGACTCTTCGATCCAGGCAATAAAATACGGGAGGGAGTGTATACAAAACGGTTTATTATCACAATCCCTCATATAGCCAAGGAGAGGAAGGGCAAAGTAAATTTTCCCACCAAGTACTTCATCACACGATGGTAATTCCATTTACAGCGTAATTTTCTAATATTTTTTGTCAATTTATTCTATAAAATTGGCAATCATATAAAACGGTCAACTCATTGACATATTCGAAAGTTTGATTATTTTGTATATTATTTTAGGAAGAAAGAAAAAATTATTTCAATGAGAATCGTCATAGTATATAATCTCAGTCTGTACAGTCTTAACCTGTATAGCCCAGGTTTGGAGATGGAAGAGGAATCTAGGAAGGAAATCTTCTAAGATTGACAGTTCACATTTTTGTTTGTTTCCGCTACTCAAGGGATGCGACATGGGTTTGCGGGTTTCTGTTGAGGTGATAGGATCATTTGGTTTTTACGCAATGAAACTTTTGTCGTTTATACCTTTGATATTATTTCAATTTCGGAATAGTTCTACATTGACAGTTAAGCATTTTAATCTCATTCGCACTAATAAATACTTTCTTCCAGCAGCCCATTCATTTCACTCACACATCCCAGGCTCTAATTGTTTTTCCAGACTTATCGTATATTCGTAAATGGCTTTATATAGTTTAATTAGAGATTTATTTATGCTCAAATTTGCCAACACCTGTGCGACAATACAGTCTCAAGAATCACCGACCACTGGTATGGGCAGACCTCGGCCTAATCCATCCATCCGCCGAAGCAGGGCTTCAGGAGGTTATAAACTGCTAGGTCATTTAAGACCTCAAGTTCTAAAAACTAACACATTCACGTCAGTAAATACATTTACTCTCAACACACGCTGTCACAAAAAAACAGTAAGTATAATATTCAACAAAACAACCATTCTTTTTTTAAAAGATAGTTCCTACTCAGAGTAATTTGTTTTGCATCGATACGATTTTCGAGCTTTTGGTTCATCATCAGTTTGAAGGATTTCTAAACACCGCACTCATTCCAAGTGAGTCATTTCTATACAACATCCACGTTTTCTCCAAAAATCGAAACAGAGGAGCCAGAAACTCGCTGCCGTGCTCAAGCACGATCCTAATAATGGGCAGCTCTCTCCATGGAACCAAAAAATTGCACCCTTCAACTAGGTAGGACACATCGAGCAACCTTTCTTTACACACGCGGACTTTGGCCCATATAAATTTTAATTTCTTTTAAATAATGTAAATACTTTTCGGCTTGTCTCTTAGTGCCTTAGATATTAAAGATTTGTAACACAATTGTTTTTCATACAAGATGTGTACAAAAGACATTTTTTTAAATTATCTGTCTAATTGTCAGCAAGCTACTGCGGTAGCTGAGTGGTTAAGACTTCAGACTCTTGACAAGTAGATCCCGCGGATGTGGGTTTGATCCTCGTCGCCTCTGGAATCTTTCTGACGCCTGAGGGGACCGGTGGCCGCAATTGAAAGAAATTGACACGGCGAGCGGGATTCGAACCCACGACCTTCGGCTCATATGCCGCTCCTTTGAGCTATCCTGACTTCGATCCACTCGGACACCAACTTCGAATTTTCCCTCATTTAGCCGAGGATCGTGGGTTCGAATCCCACCAACTTTTTCATTTCAACCAAAATCTTACACATAAATTGCATTATTGGTATGATGTATTGATCTTAACTTCGTCAACAATAAAATAATAATTGCAAAAATTTTTAATAATATTTATTATATAAAACTAATAACAACAATGTGTTTATTTTTGGTAGCTGGAAAAAAATGCAAAATTATTTCAACTAATTTACGTTCATAAATAAAGGTTGACACACGGACAGTTAGTTACATTTGGGCCAAATCCGACCGGCCTATTTGCTGTATGCAGAAGATTGCTCGCTGTGTCTTACCTAGTTGAAAAGTGCAATGTTTTGGCTCCATATAGAGAGCGTGTAGGAATGCTACACGTTGATAATTGTGTTTGAGAACGGTAATCTCGGCCCCTTGTGATTCTAAGAGGAAACTGTTTTATTATATAAAAGACTTGGTAAAAATCTCGTTCTGTGTACTTTTTGTGTGGATATATTGACAGTGAATGTATTTATTAGTGAGAATGTGTATTAGTATTATTTTATTGTCTATAAAAGTGATTGTTTTGTGTCCTTAGCGTGTGATTTTTTTAAACGAGGGTTCGCAACAGCAGAGGTCATATAAACCCTCATGGTCAAAAGGCCATCTTTAAGTGGATTACAAGGCAGCTGGATTCGAACCATGGACCTTTACCTTATAGCGATGAGCGCCGGGTCAAAGACTAAACCTTGAGGCCACCGACGCCCCCTTAACATGTGTTGAAATTAAATGTATTTATTAGCGCGAATGTGTAGTGTGAGAAAGCTGATGACGGAATATTGACGTTTAGTTAAGGTTATTTAAAAAAAATGGTTCAAAGGGTGGTGAATGAATATTGAGTACTTCATGTACTTACTTCATTTAGTACAACGAATTTTTCTAAGTCCTGATGAAGGCGACATATTCTGCCGAAAGCTCGATAACAAAATAAATGTGTTTCTGTCTTCCTGGCCTCATCCCCGATCTACCTTTGGAAAGAAAAAATATATTGAGTACATCAACACACTAAGTGAATTATTCGTAAATAGCCAAGAATATATTTAAAAGTGAGTGAGAGTATGAATGGGTTTGAATTTAGTAAGTGATTCTGTTGGGATGAAATGACCTAGCTGTTGATAGCCCCTGGAGCACAACCTCGTCGGCTGGACGTGACCTTTACCTGACCCCGCCCTGCCGTAATTTATAGTAAATATTGTTGAATTGCCGGTTGACCGCGAGAGAGGGTCAATCGACATTATGTACATGTGAACGCAGAGTTGAATTTATACAGGTTGACTGGTAATAATTTCGGGATGTGTTCCTATTCACCATATGCAACCAAAAACTTCCTATAAACCCCTGTCAAAATCTCAACGGTAAAGAAGCAATTTCAGGTTTTTTTTTTAAATTTTCGACTTAGTGAATACTGACTGTAAAAAAATAGCACCTGAAAGAATGTTAAATTTAATGCAAAGAAACCTATTTACATTACAGAATTGATCAAAAAAAGATCTGCACTAAAATTTCAGAAAAAATAAAAATGTTGTAATTTGTTATTTTTTTAATATGTTGTAACTGTTAATAACTACAAATGCCTGGAGCTATGCAATTTCCCTCAAAGGTTCTCCATTCACTTAGCTTCCAGCGGTATTCCCACCTTTGTGGATGGCGCTTCTGGAAGCCTTAAAAATTTTGTTGAAAAAATCTCGATTTATCCACGAAATCCGTCTTGCTCTTAAATTTCTTGTCAGTTCGTTAATGTTGACTGGTAACGTCTTCAGTTTGGCGATTTGAATTTAATTAAAATTTCCTGCAACGGTACTGCAGCAAGGGTAGAATTTCGAGCTCGTTTTCCACTTGAAACGTTCCAGCATCTTCCAACAACTTCATCAGAGGCTGGGAGAAACTGGAGTTTTCAATCGAAGAACGAGGAAAGACGTATTTGATGTAGATGAGAAAATTTTGCTTTCTGTCAATCATGATCCCGAAACAAGTTCCAAAGTCGACAGGTTGGAATACCTTCGCCTTTCGGAAAGTATTGTCCCCTTACAATTTTACGAGGGTGCAAAGTTTGGAACTAAATAACCACCAGCAGTGAATTGATTTTTTTCTACATCAATAAACCCCCCTAAAAAAACAAAAACAAAACAAACAAGTAAAATCATATAAAACTATACTGACATAATAACACAAATCTAATAGTAATGACAGCGAAATTGAGCGACTAAGCCAGCAAGAAAATTGGTTTTTCATGACATTGTTCAGAATTTATCTATAAACTTCATTGTAAAAAATATCGCATGTATTCTTTTTATCTTACAGTACAATACTACACTTATCATTTGCGGAAAATAATTCAAGCGAATCTCCAGTATGGTGTTAGGAAGATCGGAAACACGTGGGCTCTTTAGAACGTTTGTTTGTACAAGATGTCAATTACCTAATATTTTTATGTAAGGTTTTGGTTGAAATGAAAAAGTGTCACGAGCGGGATTTGAACCCACGACCTTCGACTCAATATGCCGCTCCTTTGGGCTATCGTGACTTCGATCCACTCTAACACCAACTTCCCATTTCAACCTACCTTTCGAATTTTCCCTTCTTTCCGACATTTTTTCATTTCCACCAATACCATAGATAAAGATTAATTAATCGAAAGAAAAATTATTCAGAGATCGTGAGATGCGATCTGGTGTGATGTAGGTTTCAGAAAAACATTTTCTTTATCGAGCTACGTTTCGGTCTTTATTGAGATCTTCTTCAGGCCCTGGGATTTATATAACATGTTTACATTTAACAACACGCATACATACTACATGTATTTGTTGCGAGCGGGATTTGAACCCACGACCTTATGCCGCTTCTTTGAGCTATTTGAGCTATCGTGACTTCGATCCACTCTGACACCAACTTCCCATCTCAACCTACCTTTCGAATTTTCCCTTCCTTTCGACATTTTTAATTTCTACCAATACCTTGGAATGGAATGGTAGCAAAGGTACTAGGAGGTGGGGTTTGTGTGCCCCAGGCACTGCAGCCTTCTGGCTTATTGTACCTTCCTAGTTCTTTAGTTTAGTCAATAGACTCGATTACCAATACCTTAGATAAAGATTAATTAATCGAAAGAAAAATTATTCAGAGATCGTTAGATGCGGTCTGGTGTGATGTAGGTTTTAGAAAAACATTTTCTTTATCGAGCTAACGTTTCGGTCTTTATTGAGATCTTCTTCAGGCCTTGGGATTTATATAACATGTTTACATTTAACAACACGCGTACATACTACATGTATTTGTTGCGAGCGGGATTCGAACCCACGACCTTCGTGACTTGGATCCACTCGGACACCAACTTCCAATTTTCCCTTATTTAGCCGAAGATGGTGGGTTCGAATCCCGCTCATGACACAAACTTTTTCATTTCAACCAAAATCTCACATAAAAAGATTAAAAATATAATAGATTAAAGTCAATCCTTAACCTTTTCAACAGTCCTTAACTCATTAGCGTAAATATTTATATCGGGCTGAAAATGTCAAAATGTAAGACATAAATATAAATTTACAATATTACGTTTTCGTTAATTCCGCAAGGTTCGAGTGTCCAGGGAAAAGAGAAGGGCGTTCGTAGACAAGTGACGACCTTGCAGGAGTACTACAAGGCCGATCATCTTCGTGTCTATCGAGAGTCATTGCACTCCGCCGCTGAGATTACGCGGCATGCCATATGGTGCCTCGTACGCACACGTTACCAGATCTGACCTAATTGAACGGGTTGAATTGCGTTCTATGTGGGCATATATCAATGCGAAAGGTCAAAAGGTTACAGTTCCTAACTGCTTAAAATACCTTGTTATCAGTTGATGTTAACGGTAATTTCTCTCACTTCTCTCTTTGCATTACTCAGACTATTAACGTATCTTAAACAAAGATTTTTCAATAAATAAAATCTATTGAATATATTTACAAAATCGTTAGAATATTATTAAAAATGAGCAACTAATTTATGTTAATAATGACAATCAAAGACCGGTAAAACAGAGGTAAGTGACATAGGCTAACATGATTTATGAACTGTTATGGGGGCTTTAGATATCACTTAACGGATTCTCTCCCATCCGACCCGTCCGTTTAATGTTAGAGCTGAACTGTTATTTCGTCCTATCTCTGGTGATGACATTCTTGAACATCCTCCTATTATTAATCCTTCTGTACGAGCAAATTTTGTTAGCAGGAAAATACATCCAAAGAAAAAAATCCGTTTTTTTTACAAATTACACTGCCAGTCACAACCCCGACCACCTGGCACTAAAAATGTTCAACTTTAGAAATGCTTATTTTCTCAGCCCTTTACGTCACAGATCTGCGCTAGGTCTCATTTTTTAGAAAGTTTTAGTTTTGTTTTCCCAAAGTCATTAATCGGTGCATTCAAAAATTCGAGAACAGGTTATTTTTTGGACCTTTTACGAAAATTTCATATTGAGCTGTGAAGACAGGAAATCGTCCTAGACAGGCGCCTTATAGCAATCGACAAAAAATTTTAATAAGCTTTCCATTAGCTACCTTGCACTTTGCCCAATTTTCAAGTTTTTGAATTATTCGCGATTTTGAGGCAAAAGACGGGGTTTTCAAGGGAGTCATGAAATAAAATGAAATTTTCAAGAATACATAAATTTTAAAGCGTAATGTTTTAGCAAATTTTACGCTCTATAACTTTTGTTCCGAGGACTTTTTAAAAAAAAAAGTGAAACGGGAAGCGGCAATTCTTAGCTTTTATTCTTACTTTGATCTTGTCGATAACCAACTTCATCACGGAAATTCAACTTTCAATTTTCCATTTCACAGGAATAATGGCAGTTTGGCTTCAACTGACGTACTGAAACAATAGGTTTATGAATGGTAAAATCGGGAGAGGCTTTATCCCTGAGCGCGTAAAAAACCCACGTCTTCTGCCCAAAAATCGCGAATAACTCAAAAATGGTCGACGAATCGGGCAAAGTGGAAGGTGACCAGTAGGAAGTTGATTAAAATTTCCGATCGAATTGGCCAAAGGGCGCCACTACACGACGATATCCTGGCTCCACAGCTCCCAAATATGCATATACTAACGTGTTACAAAATTTTTGAATTTACTAAGAATGTCTGAATCTAGAAAAACCTTTAAAAAACACTCATCTTTTTCAGAATAAAGTTTTCTAAAAAATGGGCCCTAGGTCAGGCCTGTGATTAAAAAGCTGAGAAAATATGCATTCCCAAATTTGGACATTTTTTCACCAACAAAACCAGGTGGTCAATTTTTATTGATGGAAATTATTATTTTATTAATAGACGACATAATTATTTTAATGTAATCCAAATTAAATGACATCTGAAATTCATGAGTTAAAAAAATTAATTATGATGTTTGGGAACAAAATTCCCTAAAATAAATAAAAAAAAATTATAATAAAAAGTAGTTATTGATAAATGTGTAGAGATTAGTGACCGTTAATCGATTATTATTTAGAAATCGTGAGATGCAGGCTGGTCTAGGTTTCAGAAAAACATTCTCTTTATAGTGCCAACGTTTCGATCTTTATTGAGATCATCTTCAGAGCCTGCGATTTACAAACATTGTTTACATTAAAAAATACATTTAGGGTGTGGAAACGTGAATTTATACAATGCAAAATATATTTTATATTCAATTAAAGCATTTCTACTCACTCAAAGTCGTCGTTATTGATAAATTAAAATTTAGTTAACAATTTATAATCTTGTTTTGTTCTTAAAAATGCGTATTACACTCTCTGGCCTCGCGTCGGGCCGAGTTAATAGAGATCGAATTTTGTCTTGTAAAACAGAATCCCGTTTTTCAACATGAAAAGTTTGAAGCTGTCCAACTCGTCTTTTTATTCCTCTAAGTGTTCCAGAGGATCCATGTTTGGGGAACGTGCTGGCCTCATCGATCCCTGCATCCTCCAAGTAAGGATGACAACTAGAACTAAATACGGTCGAGCATTATGCATTTACACGAAGTTGTCCCAATTAAATGGAGCAAATGTGACCACAGATTCCAAATCTTCTCCAATGTATCTTAGTGCAGTCAAAGATCCATTTTGTATAACAATCAGTTCGGTTCGGACATGGTCGTTGAGTCCACCCCATAGCTGACTGCCTGGAAAAAGGCCTACCGTCTTAACCACAAGCCAAACCAGCATGTATGTCTGAAGAGAATGATTTTTATAGTCGTCGTAACCTGATTTGCATCCTCCACTGTTCCAAATAATCCTACTAGAACTGAAAATGAATTGGCTACGCGATTTCCTGTGCAGGGTCAAAGTAAGCGGTAACAACATTGGAACGTCATCAGTGAGAGATCTAAAACGATTAATTTATACAATTCTAGGTGCTTTAACTTGCATATGACATAGAACAACCAAAGGTGTCGAAATGCGGCTACATCTGACAGACCCCTTCGATTGTAGCGACATTTCCACTTGGGATCTGCAGGTTCATGAATTTTGTTTAAGATCATTTTGGTCCGCCCATTCTCGCTGTACCTTAACCAAAGTTCATTTTTCCATCCTCATGTCGGTCTTAATCTTGTTTATGGCCCATTAGTTTAGATTAGAAATAGTTTTATTTACAATATTACATTCATTGAAAAAGCATTAACAAAGGGAAAGCGCTCTACGGACTACACCATCCTCTGATGAATTAAATAATAATTTAAATCGAATTTATAGCATAATCGGTGCACAAATATTGTTGTTTGCGGGAAAAAAATGATTGTAAAAACCCTTCATGCTGAGGAATAAACAAGATGTTAAGCAGTTATAAATAAGAAGAATAAAGATGTAAATGTAAATATTATCAGAAATAAATAAATAATATTTAGCAAAATAAATGTAGTGGAACATTAAATAAAGTATCCACTAAGAACAAACAAATAATATATTGGTAAGTCACAAAAATGTTTTTTTTTAAACGCTATTTTGATTGACTTGATCTATGCCATTTGTGTCGCACCATGGTCTAATGGAATTTTATATTCTTCAAAAATTGTGTAATTGCTGTACTTTTCTTTTAACCTCGTATTTCGAGTTGTTCACAGCAAAGCTCTGCGTCATTTATTTCATATATTTTGGTCATTAAGACGTTTCGGCGTTTAGCTGCTCCTGCCTCTCCCTACTTATATCCTTGACACAACAGCGAAGATGGAAAGAAGTCGAAATCATTCCGGCAGGCCTGATCAGCGAGGGTAGCCAAACGAAACGACCAAACTGCAATTTTTGTGTGTTCACTAAAAAAAACCCACGAAATTTGATGTTTGTATTGAATGAGATTAGCTTTGTTCTGGATGTGACATTTATTGTTCGTTCAATTTTTCTCATATGTATCTTCTATTGATCACTGTTAGAAGAGAACTATTAGCCAGTTTTTTCTATTTATTATTAAAAGGGAAGGTGCAATTTCAAAATTATATTCATTACGAAAAAAAATTCCTTTTAGGACTTCATTCGAGGATTAGAGAGAAAAACTTCCAATCAAAATTTAAATAGTTTAATATCCACGTTCGACTTTAGTCTCGGCCGAGTATATAAAGATTCGACGTGAAGTTTTACAAAGGAGAAATAAACTCTCCTGGAAGGAAGAGGCCTTAAAAGAGATATTTTGCCAGGGATCCACACCGGCGAAATAACTCGACCCTCAAATTACGGTCCCCTGGACAAAATAAAAAGCAGCCTGGAAAAAAAATCTCACCACTCGGAAATATTACGATCTGATGCTATAAAACGGGCGAAACAACTGCAGTTACAGACCAAATAAAGGCTACAAGCGGTTTATTAACATCGGGTAACAGTTGACTTTTGTTTTATACTTTTAATTGAACATTTATTAAAAAAACGGTTTATTACCTATTAAAATTAAACAATATTATAATAATAAAACCAAAGGGCCGAAAAGACTGTAAGTTTTATAACTAAGATTTAGACAGGACCAACGGAGAAAAATGATCTTTCATAAAATAAAATAATAAGGCTTTAAAAGTATTATTTTACCAGCCCTAGTCCGAGAAAGAAGCTATATTAACTGCCGGAAATGAGTTAGAGTGATGACACTTAACTCGACAGTTTGGAATGCTCCAAATGTCTTCCTTGAGTAAACGAGCGGTGATAAAAGAGAGAAAACATTACTTGAAAACGATACCGAGTTTTCTCTATTTTGCCTTGGAGCTGGAAAAACTTAATTTAAAAAAAAACCGGTGGATGTAGGTCGAAACTAGTAGAAATATGAATGGCAACGATAAAAAATATCTTTACGGCTTTTTAAAGTTTAGCAATAAAAAAATAGAAGTTTTTAATCTCGGACAAATATTATGCAAAGCTCATACTCACATCTTCTTTTAGGGGATAAGACACAAAAGTACAATTACATAAAAAGTATACGAGTTTGGGACCGCATTTTAAAAACAAAAGAGTGTAAAATTTTCTTTAAAAAAATTTCCCAACCTACAGGAAAAAATAATAATAAAAACAAGATATAAAAATAAAGAAATTCGTTAAACGACCGACGTATAAACAATGGACCTTAAAAACATAACCGCAGTAGTTTAAAATAAAGTTTATTGCAGAGTAATTAATTTAATCTCTGGCCCAGTTAAGACATTTTCTTCCCTCCAGTTTGAAAATTGTAAAAACGAAATTGTACAGGAGGGTGGTTAAAAGAATATTAAAAAAAATATAAAAAAAAATAAATAAAAAAATAAAGAAAGAAAACCACGGAATAATTGTAGAGGTAATTAAAAATTTGTAACAACAACCTGAACACTTAAGGACGTTATAATCAAACTAAAGTAAAATATATGATTTAATATTATAAAATATATGGTGAAATGTATTTCTGCATTTATATGGAAAAATAGTTAAATGTTTAACAAAAAATGTATGCGAGTTCTAAGGAAACCGTTCTTTCTTCATTTAAAAAGAGTAATAAATTAAAGCTATGAAATGATAATTAAAATTTATTATTCATACATATTTAATTTTTGGAGAATTTGCCATGAACGAAAAAAGGATTATAACATTAAACGGTAAAAGGGGTGGGATGAGTTTGAGGAACTCTGGGAAAAATCCTCCCTGATTGTTTTCGGCCGCCAGAGATCCCGAGTGCGACCTTCGTCTTCCACGCCCTCCTAGGTATAAATACCCGGCTGATCGCTGACTACCTCAGAACAGTCCTTGCAACCAGCATTGGAGGTCTCCAATCAACGATGAAATTCCTCGTGAGTCTCTAAAATAACTTCGATTATTTATATATGTGCAATTGGATATAGGGTTTATGGAAAACTGAGTTATTGTTATGTGTTCTGGTTAAATGATTTCGGTGAATTGTAATGGAGTGGTTCGTTGCAGGTACTTGTTTGCGCCATCGGCCTTGCCACTGCAACCCCTGTCCAACTCGGACACGTTGCTAGCCAATACCACGCTCAAGATGAACTCGGCCAATACAGTTACGGTTATGCCGGCGGTCCATCTGCCAAACACGAAACCAGAACCGCCGATGGAGTCACTCGTGGAGGTACGTTGTACATTTTCTGACGTTTTGAATAGAGTTGAACTGAAATTTTATGTTCAGGATACTCATACGTTGATGCCCACGGACTCGTACAAAGTGCCGAATACGTTTCTGACCCCCACAACGGATTCAGGGTAGCCGCCACCAACCTCCCTGTCGGACCCGCCGTCCCCGCTAAGCCCGCCGTCGTCGCCACCGCTCCCGCTGTCGTCGCTGCCCCCGCAGTCGTCGCCGCAGCTCCCGCTGTCGTCGCCGCCCCTGTCGCCACCCCTGTCGCCGTCGCTGCTGCTCCCGCAGTCGTCGCCGCCCCAGCTGTAGCTGCCGCCCCCGCTGTCGTCACTTCTGACCTCCCTGAAGTTGTCGCCGCAAGGAGCGTCCTCCACGGTGGACTCCTCTCTCACGGTCTCTACGGAGCTCACTCCTGGTCCGGTCTCGTCCACGCCCTCAAGAAGAGGAGCCTCGCTGTCGTTCCTACCTACACCCACTACCCTGGCTCCACCGCTCCCCTCGGTATGTTAAACATAGCATAAGAAGTTGGAAAATGTAACTAAAATAATTTTAAACCTTTACAGTCCACGCCGCTCCCGCTGTCGTAGCTCACACTCCAGTCGTCGCTCACTCCGCTGTCTACCCGACCGTCTACAGCCACTGGGGAGGTCTCGCCCATGTCCTCAAAAAGAGGTCGCTCGCTGTCGTCGCCACCCCTCTTACCAGCTATCCTGGATCCACTGCTCCTCTTGCCGTAGCCCACCCTGTAGCTCACGCTTACGCCGCCCCCGTCGTCGCTCACGGATACGCCGCCCCCGTCGTCGCTCACGGTTACGCCGCCCCCGTCGTTGCTCACGCTTACGCCGGTCCCTTCGAACACCCTCACGTCGCCGCCGCTAAGGCCGCTCACCTCGTCCAACAGCACAACGAAGCCGTCAGGAACGTCCACGGAGTAGGTTCCGTCCCCGAATTCTCTCCCGCTGACGCCCCCGACGTCGCACTCGTCAAGCACGCTCACCTCACCCAGCAGGTTCACGAAGCCGTCAGGAACACTCACGGGCTCGTCAAGAGGCACGCCGTCCTCGCCGCCGCCCCCTTGGCTTACGCCGCTCCCGTCGTTACCGCTCACTCCACCGTCCTCACCCACACCCCCCTTGTCAGAGGATTCGGTTACCACACCACTGCCCTTACCCCCGCCCTTTCCTACCACTGGTAAATCTTGTTAGGTTTTTTAAATATATCGTATAAATAATGTACTGAACGTTTTTTATTCCATTTCCCCTATTTCTCCACAAAAAATCAATATAATATATTAACCAAGAAAAAATTGAATTACAGCTATTCTTAAATGCATATTTTCATATTATTACATGTGCAAAAGAATAAACAAAAATAAACCAAAAAACAGAACAACTAAAAAAAGTGAAAAGACAGTAGATTCTATTAATGCAAATATCATGTCAGGTTTACAAGAATATATACATAGATATGAAAAAAAGCATAATTGTGCACAGAATATCATGCTTTTATGGAAACAAAAGGTGTTTTAATAGGAACATCGTCAATGTTGTTCTATTATCAAATGAGACGATGGAACAAAGCTGTGAGAACGGAGGGAGAGCATCTTTTTTCACATGTCGCGTCCGTTTATTTCAGTTGGAATGGGATAAACATCGGCTCGTTGATATACCAATCAGCGCTTTCATTGCCCTCCGTTCTCCACGGCCATCAATGTACCTTTAACGTTGAATTAGTGGGCGATAAAATTGAATTGCCTTACCACTGTCGTGTCGAGCGCTATACCAAAATATTATCTACCTGATTTACGATGTAATTTCACCTGACCCTGATAACGGCCCGCGTGGAAAGTTTAAAATTAAACCCCCCCACCTCACAGACAGGAACATGAGTTAATTAAATTCCCAAAATGTACTAACGACGTTTAATTCGAATTTACTCTAATTCAGGGTGGAACGCAGGCGTTTAAAATATCGATTGTCTTATAACTCATGAACGGTTGATGTCATTTACACATAGAAACAAGTTATGTGAAATGCTCTTACGCACTTGTTAAACACTCGTCGGAATTTAATTATTTCACACGATCAACTCGTTGTATGTGTAAAATGAGCAAAGTCTTTTGTACGTAAATACGGTATAGAATTCCACATAAATTAAGAATAAAACAATGAAAGATTTTACGTTTTACATATAAAATATTTATGTAAATATTTGCAACCTTAATTAAAGATAAAAATATTCCGAATTGTTGTAGAAGCAATTAATTTGTAAGTTTTTCAAGATTTAGAACTTTATCGGTCTAATTGCTAAAGGAATGTAAGTAGTTAAGTTGTAAAATAAAGTCGTCCCTTGTTAATTACCTGTTCGACCTTTAAAGTTCTCAGGCGTCAAAGCCTACTGAAATAATAATCAAAGGAGTCTAATAGGTTTGTCAAGGTTCAATTAAAAGTTATTCATGCATGTAACACAAATTTACCATCAATAAAAAAAAACTAGATAAACAAAAGTAATAAATCAAAATAGTCTAATGTATTTTCTATTTTTGAAGGCCTCTCCTTTCGAAGCCGGCCCGGTTATCAACCCGCCGACCACCAATTTTGGTAACATAACGAAAGGGAAAAAACCCAGGTGTAATAAGAGTGAAAAAAAAAAAAAAAAACAACAAAACCACGTATCGGTGGAGAAAGAGGAAAGCCTTGGGGGATTAGCGGAGGTGATCACGGATCCAGGAGGTTCAAGGTGACTATTGCCCTTGGGTGTGGTCCTCATTTAGCCTTGTTTGTTTCCTGGTTTTCAGACATTTAACAATGCAGTTTTATCAAGCAATTGCAACAACGAGAAATGCCGTTATTTTAGTTCTTGAACAAACTAGTTAAACCTGTTATAACCAACCACTACAATTGTTAAAAAAATTTTTTAAAAAATTTAGTCGGTTTGGATTTTGACTTACAATCCCTTTGAACTTGTTTTTATGTTTGTAACAGCGTTTCACCTATTCAAGAGCAGACGAAATACAACTAAAAACCTTCCGGTTTTTATTAATCCAAATACTAAATATGACAAGTTTGATAATCATGGTTCAATGATTGTGCGCCTATTTAAGAAAAAACTCATAAAACTACAGCATCCTTACATTTATTAATGTTACGGAGAAAGTATAGGCGAGTATCCAGGAGAACCATGTATCAAATTTGGTTTAAACTAACTTATGTTATTACCCCAGAGTAGTTGGGCATTAAGCTCTCCTGTATCACAGGTATTACTTAAATTACTCTTCTATAAACTAAGTCCGGTTAGGATCTATACCAAATATATTCCAGTCAAACAAACCATTTACATAAACACCACCCTTTTTGGAGTGTACGTAACAACAGAAGATCACACAACTTTGAAACTCGAGAGGTACAACACGGATGCGTCTTGAGTCCTTTTCTTTTGGGTGTATTCCTGAACGAAATATCAGATTTTCTAGAAGAAGGAGTGCTATTCGGTCAGCTGAAAGTGAGATGTTTCTTGTCTAATAATCTGATCTGCATCTAGCATAGCATAGCATAACAAAAGTTCAGCCAATTTGAAACATGACGGGTAAAACAGGGATGCGTCTTGAGTCCTTTTCTTTTGGGCGTATTCCTGAACGAAATATCAGATTTTATAGAAGACGGAGTGCTATTCGGTCAGCTGAGAGGTAGATATTTTTTGTCTAATAATTTCTGGATTGCCCTGAAGCATTCCAAATGAAAGCAAGGAATCACCAATGATTAAAAAAATAAGATAATGATATTTTGAAACGAGGGAGGGCTTGCTATTAAAGAAAAACTTTTTCCGCAACGATTAGATTGTCTTGGTTAAATAAAAATAGCTACAATCACGTTGTAAAGACAAGATGAAATTTTACTAGAAGCTTAAGATTTCCAACGTCAAGGTAAATGTTCACGTTTGAAAGCGTCTCGCAAGCTATCCTTTGCTATTGGTGCTAGGTAGTGGTAGGACGAGAATAAGAAGTCGAGGTGGCTCAAAGTTTTTTTTCTAAAATAGGTATTCTTTCGAAATATACCTTAATCCTGGAACGAATCTCATGGAAACAGCCTTTCTTGGCTTGCACTCTGAAGTGACATTTATTACAATTGAAAATAATATCAACGTTGAACAAAATATCTTCTGGAAACGTTCAACAGTTAAACAGTCAGATTGATAAGAATGGCATTTCCGCCTCGCAGACATTACTCGGCTTACCTCTGAAGAAACAGCCAAAATAATAAGCGTAGTTCAACCCTTCTAACTAGAAAAAGAACTAAACTGACTGAAACCTCGTGGACCTAACTTATAACTCACTACGGACACTTTAACTTGATAGATAAAATGAAGTCTCTTACGTCAGCGTCAATTCCAAAATGTTTTTCAAGCCCGGAGTATTTAATGGAGAAATTCTCTCAACTTGAACTATAAAACTTAAAGACTGGAATGTCAAAGTATCTTCGCCCTATGAAAATCTACTTAAAAAAATACTAGTATCAGTTATAAGAGGGGTGTCGGTGGCCGCAAGGTTTAGGGGTTGGCACGGCGCTCATCACTGTTAGGTAAAGGTCTTGTGTTCAAATCTAGCTTTTTTTCAAAAACACACAGGTTGATATAACCTCTGCTGTTGCGAACACTCGTAAAAAAATCAGTTTAAGCACTGCAAAGCTAAGACTTTCACAAGTTGGATTAAGTGCGAGAAGACCTGCCACTGTCCAGAACTTCTGACAAGGCAGAGTACAGCTCGGTTAAGCTTCGAGAGAAATTATATTAACTGGTTTGCGCAACATTGGACTAAAAAATTGTCTAAAACCTTGTTAGGAGGATTTGGAGAAAAGGAGAGCGATATATACGCGCAAGATTTCTCCCTGGAGAAGCCATGATGGTGGTCTCATAGCTTGGGCAAGTATTTCTGAGGAAGGTTGCACAACATTGATCTCCATCGAGGGTTTGATAACAGCTGGGCGAAACATTTATTTTTATGTTTTATTTTTTGTAATGCAAGGCCCCAAATCCCTAGTTTGTGATTACTTGGGTCGCACTTAAATTCAATTTTTGGAGTGGCCAGCATTAAGATTATTATTTATTATTATTTCAACCCCTTTTAATTCTATATTATCGCTCAAAATAAATTTAAACAAACGTATGCGGTCACTGTGGTGCATATGGTGCGGAATATAAAATCGAGGAATCCGTGGCTAGATTGCAAAATTAACTTGGAGCTTATTTTCACGATATAAATCTCGGGGGGGATGAGTCCTTTCATAAATATGATCCACGCGACTCTGCTTCGCATGGAAATTGCTTAGAGCGCGTATATAATAGAGTTATTTTTTAAAGTTGTGGCTAGGATGTCACAAGTTCCCGACGGGGAATTGATGTTCGGTAGAAGAAAGGGCTCGTAAAGATGTTAGGGTAAATGAACTAAATAAACCGTAAAAGTGAACATAAAAATAAACGTAAATACGTAAGATTTGTCTGAAAAAATAATTATTTAAATTAATAAATAAACATAAGCATAAGGAAAATATTATTGTCTAAGATATGCTATGTTTTTAGATTAATAATTGATAAATTAAAAAGGGTTGAATGCATTTAAAAATATTTAACTCTGATTTGACTATTGAAATTATGCTCAAGTGTACAAAAATATTTATGGAATTACAAATTTATTAAAATTAAAATTAGCTACTCAAAAATTAGAATGTTATGTTGCATAAAAGCAACACTTGTTGGCCAATTTTACGCTTAATTAGTTTATCAAACAATTATTTAAATTAATATTTGATTATGCATTTATGACTATATTAAGAACAACACGTGGTTATATACATACGCATGGTGAGAAAACACAGCCCTGTTTGTTTGAACAATAATGTTTTACACCCGGATGGAATTGTTTTCTGAATTTCCACGCAATTTTCTCCACGGTTAAACGTGCAGTTAAAACGTGGAACCGAGTTACTTTCTAATTCACCCCGCGGACAACTACGGAGCAGAGGTGAACTGTGTATTATGCTAATTTTCATGGGTCATGACTTTACTACTGTAAAGAACATGTTCTCGTTTATAATTTGTCAGTTAAAAACAGAAGCTCGTGAGACTTATTCTTACATACGCAATTTGTTAAAGATGTAATTAATTAGGTTATATAAAAGGTTTATATTAGGGTTTGCATTTGATAACAAGATTTAGATTAGCATGCGTTTTAATCTTTTTGTAAGTGAGAATTCCTCTCCAGCCTACAGTTTGGTCGTTTCCGATAATTTTTCGCCCGTCAGATATAATTCAGCTTTTTTCAATCTTTACTACTTGGTCGGACGGAAATAAAGGGAAGATAGGCTGACTAAATGGCTGAAAACGACTAATTTACTAAAATGTAGATCTCATGGTACAAACGGTTAAGGGAAAGTAAGGCTTGGAGGGCATAGAGCAACCAGATAATCCTATTCTTAGTCACAATTGCCCTCCCCAACGTCTTCGGGGACATAGTTGAGAAAGTGACTAAAAGAAGTGGACTCAGTACGCATCCATGTATGACATCAGATCAGGGATGTTCTTAGAGCAGGTATTCAAGGTCCTAACAAAAGAAGTCATTTTTTGATAGATATTTTACTCCGAGGAGAAAAAATTAGTTGAAACGCAGTAAGTAGTTAGCAGAGTTTGTACCAAAGGAAATCTCTATCTACGTTATGGAACGTTCTTTTTAGGCCGATGAAAAATTTTCAATTTACCGCTTTTTTTTCTTCAAATTTGGACATTTGCTCGGATGGCTAGATTGAAATTGTCATATGTCATGTCATTTTTAATTAATAACGAACTGATTAAAGGCACGTGCAGCGTATTGTAAATAAATAATAAAATAAATAACTTGAATGAGTGGCCTTTGCAGTTTAAGGAAATTATAACAAAACTGAGTGTCAATTTCAGTGAAGAACCCCGTGAACAAGACAGATGAACATCGTGTTTTTTGTTCCATAAGGAAATTTACAAAGATGATTTTAATACGTTTAACCTGTCTAAGGACAGGTCTAAAGGTTTGTCATTGGTCGAACTAAGGTGGTTATTTAAAATCAGAGGAGATCAATGGTGCACCTTTTCGGGGTAGAGAAAATGTAATTTGTTTTGTTTTTAAAGTGAATAAAACACAGGTTACTAACTTACTGCTTAGTGACTGCAAAAAAAATATTAAAAAAATTAAATGTGCGCGCCATGCTTGGCATTATCGTCGAGTTAATATTGCAATTTAAATTTTGAATTTTTTAAAGCTTTGTCATTCTAAATTGCTGGCCCAAATAATATACTTATTGTAAATTAAACCAAAAAAAAATATAGTTCATGATGTTTGTTAGTAATTAATTTAATTATTAAAAATTAAATTATCAATTGTAATATTTATTTGGGGATCAATTTTTTTTCTTTTGTACTTTTTTTCTCTGTGTCGACCAACAATTTAAGTCAAAGGTAAAATCTACTATCGGCAGACGGACTCTCCATGCCGTAAATTGACTTTTAATTAAATATTGTTAATTAAGGTTTTTAGTTGAGATGAAAAAAGTTGTGCCATTAACTCGGGATTCGAACCCAAGACCCTCGGCTCCATTCACCACTGCTGTAATCACTTGAGATATCGTTACTTAGATCGACTCGGACGCTTAACTTCCCGCGGGTTCGAATCCCGCTCGTACCATTGACTTTTTTATCTCAACTAAAAAACCTTAATTTATTGTAACATATTAATTGATCTAGCGGACCACGAAATTAGTAAATTTAACAATTACTATAATTGAAACTGTCTATTTTGCGAACTGCAAACGGCCTTTTATTGTTAATTTATAGTTTAGAACAATGTACGGGTTTAAAAAAAAATATTTTAAGGATATACTATGAATGGCCAAACCTTTGACTTTAAAGTAATAAGTGTAAAAATCCACGAGAATTTTTTTTATTTCTCATTCGTTTTTTTAAGCATAATATACAGGACTGCAATATATGATTTAAGGCCGTCTAGTGCCGGCGGAAACGCGGACGAGGGCGTCTGTTCAGCGGATTATTCGTGAGGCGTCACGAAGGATTTTGAATTATGAAAGGGCGCTAGGCCAGTCAAAACGTGCATAACTCGTCTGCAATGCAGGCTTTATCTAACCGAACCCCTTTTTCCAAGGAGTGGAAATTTCACCCGACTCGACCATGGCGTAAATTCCAGCCCGGTTAATAAAAATTTATTACGGCGAGTGGTCTGGATACGTTTTCCTTCAGAGATAACGCATGTCCTTCTGGCCACGGTTAAAATCCATCTTGGAAATATCCACTAAACGGATGAAATATTTAGACAGACCGGTATAAACAACAAAATCTACTCAGAACAATAGTTGTAAATTTGTACAAATAAAAATAATATATTATTTAGTAGAAATATGATTTGAAAATGGCATAAAGAAGGAAAATTCGAACGGTTGTAGGCTGAGATGGAGAGTTGGTGTCCTAAATGATCGAAGTAACGATATCTCAAGTGGTTACAGCAGTGGCGTATTGAGCCGAAGGTCGTGGGTTCGAATCCCGCTCGTGACACTAACTTTTTTTTAAATCTCAACCAAGACCTTAAATAGAAAGAATAAATTAACTGAAAGTAGTAACATTCATACAGTCAATTGACTACTAAAATGCAAATGTAGAAATATACTTATCCATAAATAAAGATGTTAAATTTCTTTGCTACATATTAAAATTACAACAGAAAGGACAAGAAAATTAGCAGATAACATAAAATTAGTGAATTTAATCTCTTTAAAAGATAATTTTTATTCATAGATTTTTTTTATTTTTAACTTTCCGGTTTTCAAGTTTTAAAACGTCATCATCATAAGGAGAGGAAGAAGGAGGTTTCTTAAAGGGCAATTGTAAAGCGAGTCTCACAATTTGAGAGAAGCACTTACCGGCGGATCTTTATACCAGAAAAAATAAAATATCTTTTAAACGTAATAATACCTCGAATGATAATGACAATCATTAAAAATAATAAATCATTGATAGTATGTAATTCAGGTTTAACAGAGTGGAAAAGGGAAAGGAAAAAATTAATTGACAGCTTTCCTGCTTGGAGAGTTTGTGGTCCGATTGACCAAATAATTTTTTAAAAAATTTATTTATCTTTATGTAAGATATTAGTTGAGATAAAAAACCAGCGTCACGAGCGAGATTCGAACCCACGAACTTCGGCTCAATACGCCGCTGCTCTTACTACTCGAACTATCGTGACTTCGATCCGACTCGGACTCTAACTTCCCATCTCAACTCACAGCCGTTCGTATTTTTTCTCTTTTTGCCATTTTCAAATGCCGTGTAAGCTATACGATTCTCGACGGCAAATGAAATAGCCTACATTTCATTTTGCTTATCAAATCCATTCAATTTCGTTGTCTGATTTTTTCTTTTTTCAATTATTTATTAGGTTTTCTGGTTCGTTTGACCAAATAAATTCTTTTCAATTAATTAAGGTTTTGTTTGAGACAAAAAAGTGAGTGTCCCAATTTTTTCAACTAATTGATCTTTATGTAATATATTGGTTGAGATTAAACTTCACAAAAACTATAGTATATTTTCACTAAAGTGGCTATTTTATTCGTCATCGAGAATCAAATAGATTACACGACATTTGAAAAATGACAAAAAGGAGGAAAAACACAAAAAGTCGGCATGAGATGGTAAGTTAGTGTCCGTGTGGATCGAGGTCACGATAGCTCAAGTGGTAGAGCAGCCGTAGAGCCGAAGGTCGTGGGTTCGAATACCGCTCTCAACTCTGACTTTTTATCCTAACCAAAACCTTACATAAAGATTAATTAATTGGAAAAACTTATTATTAACATTGAAAAACTATTTAGAATAAATGCATTAAAATCCCCAACGATCCCATTTTTTTTAATCATCCCAATTACCAAATAAACAGGAATAATTATATTTTGGCTTACTGGCTCTTTCCGAAAATATCGTTTTTCTAATTCTAGTTTTTGACCTGTGCCGTATCGCGTTCTACTGGATGGTACAGCCTGGTCTTTAAATCACCTTCGGCGAAGTCACTGAGGGCAAGGGGCCAACCACGTACGTTTCGCTCCTGATGGGACACATTCATGTCCAAAGACTTCATTAACTGATGATGAATTTCAAGTTTGAAATCCGGGTCTTACAAAGCAACAAACTGTGAGCAAGAGATATCTTCTAAAGGGATGAAACAACATATTCACCCCACCTTTATAATCTCTTATAGTGAATTTATGGGTCGTTGGAAAGTGGAACGGTTTAGGCTTGGCACGGCGCTCATCATTGTAAAGGATCCGGGTTCGAACGCAGGACCGCTTGGTTCAAATCCGACCCATTTACAAATGTTTTTTTTAACCATAAACACCGACCGAAGGCTGATATGAATCACCTATGCTGTTTGAACACACGTGAAAAAGGTGAGTTTATGCTTATTGACGAAACATCCGATTTGTAAATGACTTTTGCCAATTTAATCATTAGTCATTCATTATTTGGAGAGCATGACATGCGGTCTGGTATGACGTAGGTTTTAGAGAAACGTATTCTTTATCGTGCCAACGTTTCGATCTTTACTAAGATCATCTTCAGTGCCTGGGATTTATAAACATTGTTTAAATTTAACAAACACATGCAGGATGTGGAAAAAATGAATTTATACAATGGAACACACACACACACACACACACACACAACGACTTTGAGTGAGTCAAATACTTTGATTGAATATAAATTTTTTTGCATTGTTTATTCAAAAAATGCATAAGATGAAAATAGTAAAATAAAAAAAAATTCGATTTCTAAAAAAATCTGTATTTAAAAAACAATGGGGTACACTTCATCCAGCTTGGCTATGGTCGGCCAGCAAAATTTATTTTGCATTGTATAAATTCCAAAATGTATTTGTTAAATGTAAACAATGTCTGTAAATCCCAGGCCCTGAGGATGATTTCAATAAAGATCGAAACGTTGGCACAATAAAGAACGAGTTTTTCTAAAATCTACATCACACCAGACCGCATCTCATTATCTCTGAATAATCAATGTCCAGAATGTTCTGTTACATTCTAACGCTTTCTGAACTAAGATAATCTACATTGTCTCCGGAATAAACACACATTAACATATTTGACGCATTAATTTATTGTTTTAGATTATCAATCTGGGTCGGTTTAAATTAGGCGGAAAGTCGGATTTAATAGTCTCCCGAGGAGTTTATTATTTGATCGGACAACATATCCATAATTTGCATGTAGATAACTTTTCCGTTTAGTGTTGCTTAAAAGCGATTGAGAAGGGTCAGGGTTATCCGCTGGTCAGGGCAATTTCCTTCTCACCATCATCTTGCAACCAACTACGTACTCATTACTGGTTTGCAGGTGTTGTCAGGTTATACTTTTCTTGTATTCTTTTTTTCTTAGATGTCTTTTATGGCTAGCTTACTCATTCTTTATGTATAAAAAAATTTGTAAAACAGTTTCAAAATAGATAGATAGATAGTAATACAGAGAGCAAATGAGAGAGAGAGAGAGAGAGAGAGAGAGAGAGAGAGAGAGAGAGAGAGAGAGAGTGTGTGAGAGAGAGGGGGGGAGATTGAATGAATGAATTATTTATAAAAATACACGCAAAGTAAGGTGTCATGGACCTTGCTTACACCAAACGTGTAATTACAATAACAAATTGTGGTTGAGGCGATATCACTGAACAAGATAATAATGTAGAATTTTACGATAATATTAACATATTACAATAATAAATAACAAACAAATAATTAAATGAACTTAAATTAATAACTATAAAATGATAATAGAAGTATGTTTTGAGTTATGGTGTCCTTTTCAGATAGTCGGCCTGAAGAATTACTGGGAAAAATGTGTTTCATATTTTTGAACCTAGTTCCAATTTTTCCCTTTTTCTTGTAAAAAACATTTATAGAATCAGACCTCAGATTCTAAATCCTTTGTAAATAGATAGTTCCTACTGACAGTAAGTTGTTTTGCAACGATCCAGATTTCGAGCCTTTTAGCTCATCATCAGATTGAAGGACTTCCACTACCACGCCTATCGACATGAATTGCCAAAGTGAAACCGCCGAAACCTTCGCTAACGCGACGTTCCAATTAACATGAATTATTTGATTTTTTTTTTTTTTAATGGCGCTCAATTTGAACGTGAATATTCAATAATAAATACTTAATATTATTAAATTACTATAAAAATGATAGAAATTAAAATAATTAGTTTAATTATTTGGATGTTTGATATTATTTATGTACATATTTAAAATGTGCGGTCAATCAAAATCTGTTATATTATTAATGCATTTATTACCATGTTCAATTTAACATTTTTTAATTTAAAATTTCTCAAACCAATCTAGTTCTTTCCTTTTGTTGAAACTATTTAACACTCTTGTATTTAGTTTTGGATTGATTTTGTGTTTCGTATCTTTTAGATGGTGTTAAATTCCGAAAATTTTCACGATTTAGGCAAGGCTCTACAGCTTTGTCTTATATATTTAATATGACAATTATTACAATTGAGTTGGCAAACCGCGCTTTTTCCCAAGTTGTCTACTTTGTCTTTAGGTTTTAAGAGGATGTTTTTAATTAAACCAGTACTTCTCAAAGCTATTGTAAATCTTTCTTGTTTACAAATTTTACTTTTTCCGATAATTCACCAATGTATGTTCCGATAATAACAACGGAAACCAAATGATTCATTTGTGGTGGGGTGAATGAGTCCTATTGTTGACGACAGTATCCTATCAGCGGTTTCACTTTGGCAATGCACGTCGAGAGATGTTGTTGTACAAGTCTTTCAACCTGATGATGAGCTAAAAGGCTCGATATCCGGATCCTTGCAAAACAACTTACTGTCAGTAGGAACTATCTTTTTAAAAAGGACTGAACACCACACCCACTCTATCATTTATCATTTCTATCATTTTAAAGGGTTTTTTTTACGCTGGAAACCTGTCAGGATTTAAGTCATATTTAAAAGTATCAAGTTGAACTGGTCCCGAGATTATTTACCTTATTAAATAATATCATACAAGTATTTTTTGTTCTTTTGGTAGTGGCAACGGTTCAAGAGAAATTCAGCCGGGCCATCTAAAAATGATACAAAAAGGTATATAATAATATTAAGAGTCAGAGAGAGTGAGAGAGAAAGAGAGACAAAGACGAATAATGACACTGAAATGGCATTTTAATTTTTTAAAATTCAAATTTACAAATTTGGTATATGTTTTTATGCATTTTTAAATATATTTTACTGCCATAATATAATAATCAATTTTTGCTTTTTTAGGCGTTTGTACCAAAATAATCCCAGAGTGAACTTTGCCCTCATATTTTCTTTGGTTGGGGTTTTATTGTGCAATTTTTCGGGGCTTGCTAATAACTGTTGGGATGGTAGCCATCTGAAAAGGATACAAAAAGGTACATAATAATATTAAGAGTCAGAGTGAGTGAGTGAGAGAAAGAGAGAGAGAGAGAGAGAGAGAGAGAGAGAGAGAG
>CM077106.1:21563503-21573765 GCA_039619505.1 Cimex hemipterus | reverse complement strand
CAATATTTCGGGACACGCTAATAGCTGTTGGAATGGTAGCCATCTGAGAGAGAGAGAGAGAGAGAGAGAGAGAGAGAGAGAGAGAGAGAGGAAAGAGAGAGAGACATTTAGACAGATTGAAGAGTGCACGTGCCGGGAGAAATGTGGAAGGACATCCACTCACTTTCTACAATAGTTGGATGGGAAAAACTCATCATGACTGGAATGTTTAACTTTATTATATATTCTCTCTTTGATGATATATTTGTTTATATCTTTCTGCATTAATATTTTACCTTAGGTAGTATATTGGGGGGTGGTACAAGGATTTTTGCTAACAGGATTTGAGTATATATTTTAACTAATTCTAATGTCTGTTTATTTTTGTCAACGATGTTTTATCAAGATTATTGTAATAGAAGCCAAAATACTCATAATAATATGAATTAAGGGATAATGATTGTAATCATGGATATTTGTTTTATAATTTTCATTTTTAACAAGATAGTTTTTATCCTTATCTATGTAAGTTTAATTGAGTTGAATTTGTGATGAAATAAATAAAAGCACTTGAATAAACTTTTTTTTTCTTTTCACAACAGTATTTATTTTTATATTGTAGGTAAAACTGTTGGCATGTACAAATAGAAAAACCAAGACAAAATCTGAAACTAAGTGGCACTAGATTGTGAAAAATCACTCAGCGTTGACGCTTCTACTAAGGTCTACGTGTTATGTCTCGCCGCCCAACAGGTCGCTAGGCTATTGCTACTTCAATCCCCTTGAGCGATTATTGGATGTATATCGCGATATGTTTAAAAATAACGGGTTGGAGTGTAATGAATGGAAAGTTGTAGAATTTTAATAATCCGGATTTTATGATATCTATGACAAAAGGAATTTTAAGGTTATTGTGGTTTATGTGGTTAAAGTCAAGCGTTTACTATTTTTCGGAGGATTTTGGATAAGGAGATCTGGATACGATGATAATTAGAATTTTTGGTTAAACCGCTTAGTTGAATATCGTATGTCCAAATGGGTTTAATTATTGTCTTCTACATCATTTGTTTGTTGTGATGCAATCGTTTTATAGCGTCTCGTCAGTTCTTTCATTTTTAGCCTTGTATAGAATTCAGAGTGAGTCTTTTGGCCCACGGTGAACCCACAGGAAGGGATATATGATGTACGTATAGTGGTGGCATTGTTCCACGTCTAGGGCAAAGTTTTACGTTGGCAATTAATTAAGGTTTTTAGTTGAGATGAAAGAAATGTCAAATGCACGAGCGGGATTCGAAAAATGGTAAAGGAGGGAAAACATAAGGTTGAGATGGGAAGTTGATGTCCGAGTGGATCAAGGCTCAAGTGGTAGAACAGCGGCGTATCTAGCCGATGATCGTGGGTTCGAATCCAGCTCGTGCCATTGATTTTTTTTTAATCTCAACTAAAACCCTTAATCAATTGTCATTTATTAATTAGTCAAGCGGACCACGAAAGTAGTGAATTAATGTTTTACGTTGGGCTTTACCTACGTTTATTTTTATACACCACTTTTTTAGATAAGGTTTTAGTTTGATTAGGTGAGCCTGCAAGGATATACGAGGACGGGAACTTTGTTAGAGGTTAGGATGGCTGTCGGGATAGGTATTATATGTTGGATAAAGGATCAGACCGAGGATGCTATCTTGCGGGACTCCGGTCATAACTGGCTAGAGGTTTTAGCACGATGTTCCCTGGCTGACCTGAAAGAAGCGATCAGTCAATTATGATCGGTATATGTGGCAGATGAAGGGACGGATGGGCTTCAGCAAATCCGTATGCCAGATCCTCTCAAAGGTGTTAGCCACATCTTGGAATACACGCGAGCAGTACTGTTTCAGCTCAATAGAGGAAAGTGATAGTGTCTACTGCATGGTGGGATTGTAGGATGGTGAAGTAATAAATAAATAAAATAAATAATGTTCCGATAAATAGTTTCCATTTTTTTAGTTAGGCATATATTTTCCGACATGTACGTGTTATCAAACAGGTGTAAAAAAATAAAACAATCGTATTACTTCTCACTGGGATACACCAAACTCCTTGAAACAGCGTAGGCTGAAATTACATCACGCAATTTATACAATTTAAATTTTGGTTGCCTCGAGTAGGACGGGATTTATTTCCTTCTTTGCATTAATTGTTTGTAAATTTACATCCCCGTTATTTTTAATAATGGGTTGTGATCCCGCTATTTTTCCATAAAAAATATGTAATTGGCCCGGCCCAGAGACCCATTGGCATTCGGCCCAACTAAAAAGCCGGCCGTACGTTAGTTGTTTATTTCATCTGCAATTTGACAGCTTTGCAGTTCGAAAAGTGGTGGCTTTTCCGCCTCCAAGGGCGTGCTTTTAAAAAATATTTATTTGTTTTTATTACAGAGGAAATTCCGTACGACAAAATACAACAATTTCGCTCAACACGAATGGTTTAATTTTTGCGTTCATTACATTAACATTGATGACAATGATTAATCAGTCGTTTAATTTACGACAGAATTACAAACTTTGTTTTCTAACAACACTATCTTAGGATCAACGTTTTCATAAAATATAAACCATTAAACCCACATAAGGTACGACAGTGGTGGACAAAAGTTTGAAACAAATGTTGTTGCTTGTTGTTTGCAAAAATTCATAAATTTTACATTAGATCAGCGAAGCACTTCTTAATTGATAAAAATCATTTAAACCAATAATTGTTTTAGTAATTAAGAAGTTCGAATATCAAAGTCAGTCTTATGTTGTTGGCTGGCCTGCATGGGATGGTTAACAAGTTAATTTAATGTAATATTTACGACTAGTGAAAGTGTATGACTTAATCTGCCTCTTTAGAATATCTACAATATGTATGTATGTATTTATTAGCGAGAATGTTTGATGATTGGGTATGAATGAGAACAGGTAGACAGCATATCCATGTCTCGACAGTCTGTTATCTGTTTTGTATGAATGAGAGAGGAGTGTATTTATCAGCGCGAATGAAACAGGCCGTGCGTCGGAAAATTTTATTCTGTACTTTATTCAGTACCACTATGGCTTGTTTCTAGGTCTTATGATATGAATGAGGGGGAGTGGTAAAAAGAGAGACTTCGAGTTCTTCTTAATTGTATATAGTGTAGCATGTGTGGAGACGAATGAGTGTATTTATTAGCGTATTTTAAGAACTTATTGGTGAATGAATGAATATCGATTGTAAGTATTGTGCTGGTATGTACAGGATGCAGATGTGTTCCGGGTTGACGAAGAGGAGACGACAGCAAATTAAAAATGCAGAGAGGAAAAATATCGTGTGTCAGCTAGGATCAAGCTAAAAAACAGTAATTATTCGGAGATCGTGAGGTGCAGTCTGGTGTGACGTACGTTTTAGAAAAATATTTTCTGTATTGTGCCAACTTTTCTGTATTGAGATCATCAAGATGATCATCTCACGATCTAGTGGTCACCACACACTAGAAAACACTTTTGGGGAACTGGTAAAGCGCATTCTCTACTTTTACAAAAATTAAGGGATATGGCAGTTTTTTCAATCAATCTTCTCCTGTCGTTTGTATTGAGAGCAAAACATTTTTCAACTGCATGGTTTCAAGAAGAAACAGTGGCTACATAATCATCCAGCAATTCATAAGCAAGGCATATAGTTTTTAATGTTTTATTTCTGATGCAGTACGAAGCCAAGTCAAAATAACCTTCACTTATTATGATTGATGGTTTCTTCTTTTCCAACCCTATCACAGTTTCTCATTGTCAATCAGAGATTTATCATACATGGTTTCTTTTCCTCCAGACATAGTACTATAGCATGTCCTCCTCGTCAGTGATTTGTTTACTCATCCGTTGTTCTTTTCTTTTGCGCATGATTGCTTTGCACTTTCAACAAAGTATTATTTTACCTGGTTCACTTATTAGCCACGAGGATTCCAGATCGGGTTATTCGAGCCTGCACTTTGTCGTTGTTTTAGAAAAACTCGATGTCCATTATTGCCTCAGGCTGTTAGTTAATCGTCATATTTAGATGGGAAAATTTGAGGCCGTTATATCTGCTGACAATCAAATTTCCTAAAAGAATAAACTGTCAAAAATTATTCGATAATGTGTAATATTTAGTGACCGTTAATTAGTAATTATTTAAATATAGTGAGATGCGGTCCGGTGGGATGTAGACTAGAAAGACATTTTCTTTAACGTGCCAACGTTTCGATCATTATTGAGATCATCTTCAGAGCTTTGGCTTTATAGTAATAATTATTTCCCGGGTTCCTGTGCATTGCTGCCTGAGACCCCTCAAAAAAAAAAAAAAAAAAAAAAAAAAAAAAAAAAAAAAAAAAAAAAAATGGAAAGAGTATCTACGCTGCAAGCAGATACATTTGTACATGGATATGTCTTATGATGGCTATTTAAACACACTCGCAAATTATCAGGGAACTCTTATTTATTAATTTGAGGATCGTTTTACATGGGAAGCTCGTTACAACCGTGTCGCGTCATAAGAATCAATCGCGTCGCGTCACACGCGTCATAAGCGCCGCGTCACATGCGTCATAAGCGTCGCGTCATAAGAATCAATCGTGTCGCGTCACATGCGTCAATCGTGTCGCGTCACAGGCGTCATAAGCGTCAATCGTGTCGCATCACAGGCGTCATAAGCGTCAATCGTGTCGCGTCACAGGCGTCATAAGCGTCAATCGTGTCGCGTCGTAAGACTCAATCGCGTCGCGACTTTAAAAACACCTGCCCAGTTCGTTCTCGCGTATCCTTGGTAAACAGTGCACCGACGCACGGTCGTGGTAACACACACACGCACGGTAACAATTTCCGTGTTAAACTTTCCAACTGACTCCCAGCCGTAAGACATATCCATGTCAAAAGAAAAAGAAAAGAATTCTGTACGTCTTTTTGAAGTGTGTGGTGTTTAGTTACCGTTACTTGATGATGCGGTCAGGTGTGATGTAGGTTTCAGAAAAACATTTTCTTTATCGTGCCAATGTTTCGGTCTTGGCCAACGACGACAGATAAGAAAAAGAAAACAACGACACGGAAAACAAACACTTTGAGCACTGAAGGTGATCTCAATGAAGATCGAAACGTTAACACGATAAATAAAATGTTTTTCTAAAATCTACCCTACACCAGACCCCATCTCACGACCTCCAAATAATTATTTTTGAAATATTTTACCAAATTGTGGGTGTATTATTCACATGATTTGCTTATCTGTAGCTGTCTATGGTGTGTAAGAGGTTAGACGTATGTGTCTTACGTTTTAAAACAGACACTGAATGAACACATATTCACGCATTTTGTATACCAGAATAGTTTTTTAGTTATCATAAGTTTCTATAAAGGGATGATAAATTCTTACATTTATAAATATACTTTAAGTGTAAGTCAAGCGTTTTAAATAAATTGAAATGTTGGATAAATCTTGGTCTCTAAGTATAAATAATTAAATAATAATTTTGCGTGCTGGGGTGAAAAATTAAAAAAAATTGTTTATAAAAAAATAAGCTAAAGTACTTAAGCTCTTTGGTACATTTTGAAACCCCGTATTTGTGAACTTTAACCGGCTAGAGCGTTAAATACACTAATCATTAATTTTACCTGAATTTCCTTTTGGTAATGAACGCATTTTTTTATTTTATAACAGACGAACTGTTGGCACATTGTCAAAAAGTTCATACAGAACAAAGTAGTTGAGCTTGACACATATAAGTTTTTTTTTATTGTTTTCATTGATTAGTCAGAATCTATCTGATAAATTTTTTTTTTTTTTTGGACAACTGAATAAAATTTACATTGAATGAAAACGGCCACTGACTTCCGATAAATATAGATGACATTGAGCCGATACCGTTCTTAAACTGGACCTAGATGACGAAGGCGGTCTAGGTCAATTTGCCACGACCGCAGATACAATTATTGTCCATTGCCTAGAATTCCAGTGAAAAAGGTTAACCGCAGACTACTTTAAATGCGTAAACCGCAGTTAACAATTGATCACGCGCCCATACACCGTCTCTAGGAATAAAATGCTGATCATTTTTCTCCGACGTTTTGCTTTATAAAGGGTCTGAATAAAACTCATACCTACGCAGTCCGCGTAGAATTTTCCGTCGACGGCGGCAGTTCCGTCTTTCTTTCTCGATTTGATAGGGTTGCCCTTGGGACAAGGTAACAGCCCAGCCCAGACCTGCCATATTAGTTATCCAACATTCCAATCACCTTGCGGCTCGCCTAGTTCAATATCCGTAACACATGGTTATATTGAGATATTTATTTGTTTAACCCTCCCGTGACATTGAAATGACCAACGATTAACATTAATAACGTACGACAAAAACACATGCTGTACGCAGAATACAAATAAAAAACGCGCCCTTTCACCTACTCACTACGTAACAAAATTATCCCCAAATTTATTTTTTTAATTTGTACAGCTTTATATTTGTTATTTTTACGAAACAAATAAAAACACAAAAACTGTTAATATTTTGCATCAAATAATTTGTTGAAGCGGAAAGGAACAGTCAAGAATGAGGTGGTTTAGAAATAGACCTTTTTTTGGTGACGTTTCGACTTTTATTCGTTTCATCTTCAGGGCAGAAAGTGGGGAGCTATTTTTTGTGGTGTGATATTAGTTTTGTGTGAAAGTTTTGTGAAACAAAATAAATAGGTTTCAGAAAAATATTTTCTTTGTCGTGCCAACGTTTCAACCTTTTTGAGATCATCTTCAGGGTTCAAAGTGTTTGTTTTCAGATTTTTTTACCATTGCGCACTCTCAACACGACACGCAAGAATGGCACAATTGCACAGAAAACAAACACTTTACTCAAACTGAGAATAATAATTATTTATTTTGTTTCACAACGCTTTCACACAAAACTAATATGACACCACAAAAAATAGCACCCGACTTTCTGCCCAGAAGATGAAACGAATAAAGGTCGAAACGGTGTTTTTCTGAAGCCTTCATCACACCAGACCGCATCTCACGATATCTGAATAATTATCGATTAACGGCACTAATCTCTACATATAAATAATAATAATAAAAACCGAAATTTGAAAACAAATTTTTTTTTAGTTCTATTTACGAACTGGATTTCAAAATTCTTCGGAAGACACCAAATTTAAATTTTTATTGCATGTAATGACCTCCTATTGAACTTATCGTTAGCAATTTCTTCTTTTTGATCCTTTGTAGTCCAAAAAAATTGGTCATATTTGGCTAAATAAATTTTTGAATTTTTCTCTCCTAGGGTCGGTTTTGCGTTTTAAAGCGCCTGTTAATCATCATGCCTAGTTATTCTGAAAAATATACAAATATATTCCTGTATTCAGTTTTTCTCTTTGAGTGTATTTTCTACAAATAAAACACTCACCTGAAAATGGCGCAGGATGCCGAAACGTCGTATATTTGAAAATTTCTTTAACCTCCATCAAAAAACGCTTAAAAACGAGAAAAAGGTTTGATTGTATGTTTTTTACATAAAAAACCCAAGACGCATGAGGGATATCAGAGAGTGAAAAGAAGAGTAAAACAAAATTTGGACTATTTAAAACATTTGCTAAAACTTTATACCCTTTTTGAAGGAATTGTGTTAGACCGTATAATCATGTATCCGAGTTGGAAGAGCTATTCTATGTCCCTCGACTTTTCATCTACTGCTACTGAAATTTAGTACGAGCAAGAATTTGCAGATGAACATATCTTACAAGTACTAGGATCTAACTCAACTAGTTTTGGGATGTAACTTAAAAGTAAATTTGTGAGCTTCCCAAACTTCGAGAAAAACTAGTAATTACAATAATAAACGTAGAGTATAAATAAAATTAAAAACTAATAACAATGAGGAGATATGTGTAGAGGTTAGTGGCCATATTTATTCAGATATCGTGAGATGGAGTCTGGTGTGAAGTAGGTTTCAGAAAAACATTTTCTTTATCGTGCCAACGTTTCGATCTTTTAGATCATCTTCAGGGCTCAAAGTGTTCTTCTTCTGTGTACTAGGGCCATTCTTGCGTGTTGTGTTGAGAAACACCATCTTCAGGGCTCAATAAAAGATCGAAACGTTGGCACGACAAAGAAAATGTTTTTCTGAAACTACATCTCACCAGACCGCATCTCACGATAGCTGAATAATGATAAGATACTGACAACAAAATTTTTATATTTTTATGTATTCATTCAACGTTTATTTTTGCACACACAACAGAATAAGTGCAGTGAGAGATGGACGGGGCTACTCTGATCCATTCCCGGGAACTGCTGCTTCTGGAACGTCTTGGATTTTTGTAACACTTATAAAAATCCATTGTTTCTCGAAAATGTATCCAGGCTCAAACTTTTCTCACGAACGCACCCCATTTCTGTCATGATCACTGATGAATCATGCAGTTTCTTCATCATCAAAACAGCTAGGAAATCACTGAATTAGAATTGATGAGGCGGAAGGACAATCTTCCGATGAGGACATTAAGGACGACAAGCCTAATGAAGAACAATCTTCAGGTGAAGCAAGGTCCAGTACGTTCAAATTCTACACGTCTTCAAAGAGATGCAGTTCAGACTGCCTGTGGAATTGGGAAATCTAAAAAGTACCACGGCAGCTACTTAGATCTGTGATTTGTTGATGCTCAGTGTTTGATTTGAGCGAAATTCCTTCCAAGCATTTTAATTGGGTCATCATTTTGGGAGTAGATACCAGCAATATGGGCAAATCAACTCACTTTTTCATGAGGATGCGCGCTGAAATGTCTGCTTCCCAAACAATCCTTAAAACTCATGCAACAAAACTAAGTAAAGGCGTCTTTCTTGATATATCATTTAGTGGGACAGCTAATAACATTGCGCAAACGCTCATCAAAGGGTGTGTTAACAATATTGTCTTGCACGCTTGATAAAAAATAAATAAATAAAACAATAAAACTTATATGGTCAATGCCATTGTGGGACAAAACTGTCAAAAGACGGATACTTGATTTATCAAATGACGTGAAATAATGACTGGGTTCTCGCATCCCACACAATTCATTCCACAACGACATCATCCCTGCCTCTCCATGCCTAGAGAAACTAGGTGGCTGTCTCGTAGGAAAGCACTTTCAAGATTACAGGAATTACGTTCTGATGTCTTATCTCTGTTGATGGACCAAAACCAAATTCACCGTTGTAAAGCCGGATTTTCTGTACAGCCACCAAAATTAAATAACGAAGATGTTTAGATGCTGAACCCGACATCCCTATCCAGCTATCAAAAATTAAACCCAACCAATTTCTAAATTCTAAATTAAGTACAAAACCTCACCCTTTCCATTAATTTGTACTTTTATTAAATTAAAAGTTGTTAATTAAATAATTGTAAAAGTTCTTAGCTTACATATTTTCTAGTTTCTAATGTATAAAACAAATTATATTTGCGTTTTACCCTGTCAAAATCTATTTTTAAATTAAAAAATGATGATAGGATTAACTCGCATTGCAAACATATTGATAAAATAATTAGTTTTGGCACCGTAAATATTACTGTTTATGTCAACAGTAGATTAGAGATCGGTACAAGTATAACTAGATTATATAAAACACACACAGGTGATTGTCACTTTGGTAGTATTTTAATGAAAAAGGGGGAGTAGCAAGTTTTCATGGTCATTCACCGCACTACTATATAAACGTACGTTCACCCTCAACGGTCAACACAGTCCTTTCTCAGGAGGTGCAAAACTAACACAATGAAATCAGCTGTGAGTCATTAAAATATAACATAGATTACTTTTAAAGTCGCCTATTTAGAAATGGATAAAAAAATTTGATCTTATCGATTGATAAGATTTATGCGGAATGTTTTCTCAAAATAATTGTAACGCTATGTTTGCAGGTCGCTCTTCTGGTTTGCCTTTTCGGCTATGCTGCCTCCAGCGCCGTCGGCTATGTAGGAGTTGTCGGACTCCACGGTCTGGCTCATGATGATGGCCAGTGGAAGCCCCATTTGGACGGTTCAGTCCTCGGATCTGGAAACTTGAAGTGGGGACACCACGATGATGGACAGTGGAAGCCACTTTTGGACAACTCTCTCGCTGGACAATCTGGACACGGTCTCCTCGCTCACGGAGTCGTCGCTCACGGTCTCGTCGGTCACGGTCTTGTCGGACACGGTCTTGTCGGACACGGACTCGTCGGACACCACTTGTACAAGAGGTCCGTCTGGGGAGTCAACCCTCACTCTCTCCCTGTCCCACTCGACACCC
>CM077106.1:21530875-21541693 GCA_039619505.1 Cimex hemipterus | reverse complement strand
CTTAAAAATTACTAGTTATTTTTATTATATTATATATATTTATATATACTGCAATATCCGTCAATAATTTTGAATATGTGTCAAATTGTAAATCGCTAATTATTGTCCGAAACGTAACCCTCTGTTTGATCCCAGTCTCGGTCGGGGAGTTGATGAATTTTGATCAAACCGCTGTCAACAGTACGTCGACCGGCGACGGCCAAGCGTAATTACAGTCGGTCTTCAAATATTTGAACACTATTTCCATCCTGGAATAATAATTTCTCCAAACACGGAGCCGATTTATGTCCGTTCTATCATAAAGCGGTAAAGTGTTCAGCTTCAGCTGCAAAAAAAGTTGACCCACTATCTTATTGAAATATGTGTGACTGTATATAAACCTTATTACATGACCTTGGTTATGTTTTTAACCGCCTATGTTTATATAACGATTAAGCACACATAAACTTGCATGTAATTCGATGTGTAGGACTTGCTAACGAACCTTTTTATAAGTATATTAATTTTTTTGCATAACCTTCACTCTTAAACATACTCTGTTTTCAGTTATGTAAACTCAAAGGCAAAAAAAACGGACATTTGAGTTTTAATTTCCATAACAAGTAGCAAAAGTTGAGTATTTGACTTAAAACACATAATTTGTAATTTAAAACTGGTTTCTTACTTTTATACAGTGTACCTAATTGTTTTTAACTTTTTAGATTAAAAATAAAGAGAATCAGTTCAATTTCTTTCTTTCCTGAATCAATTTGTCGAGTGAATGAAGAAGTAGCGAAAAGCGACAAGTTTTCATCTCACGCCCTGCTAGCGCTTTCTTTTATGAGATTAACTTGTGGATAATGATAAATAATAAAAATGTAGGTATTTCCTAATTGAACAAACAAAATTGTAAGATTTCGAGCGAATTACGTTCTGTAAAACCCTCATAAGTACTTCAGGCATTGTATTACGGGAAGCAAATACAAATAAAAATTTAGAAGAAGAAAAATAACTTTAGTCTGGGACTGGTTTCGACTAAGAATAATTTCCATGAGGAAAGTAAAGGAAGTACCTTCTATGAAGTTACAAATTAAAAAAAAATCATAGAAATCTTGGCACTATGTATGCCAGTAAGGCCAGAAGAGAATATTACGAGAATATTAAACAAAAATAACAAATCTTATCGTGAGGTCTCTGCTTGGAGGGAGAGGAGGTGATTATACAGGTGGGTTTTAAAGGAGGAAAAGGAGGCAGTGTGACGAATAGAAAGGGGAAGGGAGTTGAAGAGTTTAGAGGATAGGATCAGAAAGGATCTTTCGAAGGTATGGGTGGTATGTTGCGGAAGGACAAGGTCGATTGGGGATGAGCGTGTCTTACGAGTGTGATGTTAGGAGTTGAATTGGAGAGATTGGATGATGTAAGGAGGACGATGAGTGTGGATGGATTGGAAAAGAAAGCAACCTAGGAAATACTGCGCAGGGAAGGTGGGGAATAGCCAGTAATGTTGGAAATACAACCCCGACACCCGGGATCCCCGTGGGGCGCCGTACACAAATCTCACGCAACAATTCATAATACGCTTCAATCGCGCGTTCTCCCCTCCGAGAGACCACCGTATGCCAAATAGCTATATCGAAGAAGGGATGTATAACCGAAGATACAAGGAGTTTGCGGGTGGGGAAAGGTAAGAGAAGCCAGGACCGACGAACAGGCTGGGGGAGGTGATGGAATGGCGGGAAATTTGGGATACATATCCCTAGTCTAATAGTCTTTGACCAAAGCTCACATGAGAATGCCAAGAAAGCTTTGGTCAAAGACTACGCCTAGGTTTTTAACCGAAGAACAGAAGGGGATGGAATGGTTATTTAGCATGAGAAGTGGGCTTCTGGGAAGGGAATTGAGAAGTTGCCTGGACCCGATAATTATGGCGGAATAAAAAAAGGAATCGACAGCAACTAACAGGATAAAATAGTAAATTTAAGCAAAAAGATCAGAAACGACTAAAATACAGATTTGTCACCCTCGAGTCCTTAGAATGAATCGCACTATTAAGCACAATTACAAAACTTTGGTAGTTCGACATCCATGGCAATTACACTAGCCTAGATGAAGGTAATTTTTTCGAACCTTCGTCCTAATTATTTCCGCCGTGGGAACAAAGAAAAATCTAGCTGACCCAGTCAGTCGTTACTGCTGGTCATTGTTAACAAGTACATCTATTATAATATTTTTAAATTTTCATTTTACACTATATTATCTAATCGGTTTAAATGCTAGCCCAACCATACATATTCAGTGCATGGTTAAAGTTTATGCTGAATTTGATCAGAATTGAAATTAAAGAGTATTTGTAAAGTTATGAAACGTTTAGGTAAAAAATCATAAATTCCGTATAAATTCATTAGCGCTGATAGCTGAAATTAGATTGATTCGAGTAGAAAAAGCATAGTACGAGATTGCTTTTTCTTATCCAGCTTATGTAGGTGAACCCTGGCCGAACGCATTGGTATTTCGTTGGCTTTCCTTTTAGTCTTTCGCTTTGCAATCCAATGGTTCGACCAGTCTCTAGTGGAAGTTTTCAAAGGAAGCCTTAGCTGGAAATCCTTGGTAACAATACGACCTAAACACAATGAGCTACGTTGACCCGAAAAGACGTTCGAAATATTTCGAAACAAATACAACCCCACTATGGGTCTGTAACATTATGTACGATTAAAGGATTCTGAAAAAAATAATAGTGTTAATTTTAGAAAATAGTACGTAAAACTGTGATGATCGACCAAACGGTGATCATACCTAAGCAAGCCAGTTACGACTTACTCTTAATTTTCTCCCAAATTTAGGTTGGGGAGGAATGAAAAATAGGTTAATTGTTTTGAATAAAATTAAAACAAGATTTATTAAAAAAACACATACAGGAAGATTAAAAGGAACTCTTATGCTACTCTAGGACTATCGAACATAAAATTAAAATGAAACAGTTAAAATGAAACAGTATCTTATAAACAACAAACATAACAATAATTGACGCTCTTTGGTCAGGCCTCTTCTTATCTGGCCGTCTTTGGACTTCGATACACCAAGTAATCAGTCGACACCTCTTGACCGTTACACTTCCAGGAACACACTGGCCTTGATTCCCACAATCCTCCATTACGTCCTCAGGAGTGGGTCTAGACGGGTGACGTGTGAGGCTGTAGCGTCCCGCTGCAGCGTCACAAAACTGAAGAAAATAGGTGGAAATTTTTTCCAATATTGCCGACCGGTTTAGCAAGAAATTTAACCAAAATTGTTAAATTTTTACTTCTTTAGTTATAACTGATTATACGCAGGAAAATAAAAAGTACTAAAGAGTTCTTTTTGGTACATAGCCAAGTATAAAGAATCAAACGTAAAAAAATCATGATTATATTATTTTATGTTTTATGCATAAATGTGGCAGGTTAAGAAAGAAGCCGGTTCCTGGTCCACTGAGAATGGTTCGAAAAGCGAAAATGCCATACTGACAAGACTGCGCATAGGTATTACAAGAATAAACACGGGCAGCTTCTTGCCGCGTTGGATAACGGTAGAGCACTTTTTCCATTGTAGAAGGCTTGATGTATTTTTACTGCAGCCTTCTGGCTTTTTGTGCCTTCCTAGTTCCTTAGTTTACTCAATAGACTCAATCCTTTTTGTCAGAAGTATCAGGTCATTGGCTATCATTGCTGCAATTCGGTTTCCTGAGTCTTTTCCATACGTTAGGTTGAATCTGAGCTGTTGCTTCGCATTCGAAGATGACATGAGTGGATGTTTCCTCCTCCTCATTACAAAGTCTGCAAATGGGATCATCATTGTATATTCTCACGTTGTACAGATGTTTTCTTAGATGCCAGTGGCCGGTTAGTAGTCCCATCCATCCTCTGAGTTTTGCCCTCTCCAATTATAGTAGTGTTTTTGCTAGTTTTGGTGAGGGTCGTTTTATCATAAGCTTAATGTGTCTAGCACTGCTAGAGTTTATCCACTTCTCTCTTTGTTTTGTTTGGATCCATTCTGCGATGGAGAATTCTATGTTTGTTTTTGTTATCCCAAGGATAGGCTCGGGGCCTATGTATGGTCTTGCAGATCCTCCTATGGCCAGCCTGTTTGCTTCTTCATTACCCAAAATTCCCCTGTGCCCTGGCACCCAGGATACCGTCAAGTTGTTGTATTCCTCCTGGTTTTGGAGATTTTGGATGCATTCACTGACTAGTTTTGATGTAATTCTTTTGCATACCAATGCTTTAATAGCTGCTTGGCTGTCTGATCTTATGAGGATTTTTTGTCAGTGTAACTTCTTTTCAGATTTTCCAGGGCACAAGCGCTGATGGCATGTATTTCTGCTTGAAAGACCGAAGCGTACTTCCCTAATGAGTTTGACCGCTCATACTTTGGGCTTGTACAGAAAACGCCTGATCCGGTTCCTTTGTTTGTTTTTGGAGCCATCCGTATACCATACCATTGTATCTGATGTTATCCTGTGTTTTTCCTCTCCTTTGTAGTCTGTTGAAATTTTATAGGAGGTTGTGAAGATTGTTTCCGGGACCATGTAGTCAGTCCCTATTTCTAATAATGGATGTCTGATTTTATTGATTATGGTTGTATGCCCGATTTGTTTGGTTCCTTTCCAATTTAATTGTTTTTGGAGCCTAAATGAGCTTTTCCTAGCTTCTCCCTATATAAATATTTCTAGTGGAAGTAGGTTTAGCAAGGTTTCTAATGCGTTTGTAGGAGTTTTTCTCATCGCCCCTGTGATACGTAGGTTTGCTAGTCTTTGTAAGCTGCCTAATGTTTGGTTAGCTACTTTTTGTTGTGCTTCGTTCTGCCGTATTAGTGATCTATAAGTTATTCTGGGTCTTATTACAGCCGTGTATAGCCAATAGGCCATTTTCGGTAAAATTAGTAATAATGTAGAATTAGTTATCATACTTGAATGGAAGAATAAAAGGATAAAGATGAGCTAATCACGCTGAGATTGTTGCTAGTCTGACTCCATTATTATTATTATTATTAGCCATACAAGCCTATGGGGAAATTTTAATTTATGAAAAAAAACTCACAATTTTAATTTAAAAAAAAAAGTAACAGAAATAAATTTTATAATTTTATTAAATTTATTGTAACTTGGCCTTCCGAATTAAGAATTAAGAAAAGAAAATCAAAGCTTGGATGGCAATAGGATAAATTAGGTTACGAGTGAATGTTTGGAGTCAGAGTTTTATAGCACTCAGAAGAGATATAGCAAACCTAAAATAGAATTTTTGGATGTTAGGGCGTGAAATGACCTTAGCCGTTAAAACGCCCTTAAAAACTAATAATAATAATAATAATTGGATACGAACTGAAAAATTGGGGCACACAACCATAATTAATAAAAATCAGACACCCATTCTTAGAAATGGAGACTGACCTGTATAATCCCGGAAAAATTTTTTACAAAACCCTATAAAAACTCCATAAATAATAAAGGAGAGGAAAATCGCAAAAGAGCATCATATACAATGATATGGTATACAGATAGCTGCAACAATAACAAAGGAACGATTGGGGTTTTTTTTTACAAGCCTAAGTTATGAGCAATTAAACTCATTAATGATGTGCACTTCGGTCTTTCAAGCAGTAATACATGCCATGAACTTCTGTGCCCTAAAAGAGATTAAAAGAAGTTACTCTGGCGAAAAAATCCGCCTAAGATCGAAAGCCAAACAGCTATTAAAGCACAAGCATCACATCGAAATTAGTCAAGATGCAACGAAAATCTCCAAAACCTGATGACATCTTGGGTGCCAAGGCACAAAGAAATTTTGCGTAACGAAAAAGAACTCTGGGCAGAGGAAGATTTGCAAGACCATAGACCTGTACTTATTACTTGGGTTAACAAAAATAAATACAAAATCCTTCATCACAGAATGGAACCAAAGAAAACACAAGGAGAAATGGATCTAAGTGGCGCTAGGCATACTAAACACATGTGAAAACAACACTCACCGTGACTGGCAAATTCACTGCTGCCGTCGGGCTATTAACCGGTCACTGGCATCTGAGAAAAAATCTACACAACATCCAATCTTCAGATTATGCTAAGAAGGCGAAGATGGCTCAATGGGGATGTCAACTAGCAAATCGAAGAAACCTAAGAAATGAAATTGTGGCAGGTACAGCGAATGACCTAATACTTTTGAGAAGAAGGATTTAGTCGGTTGCATTGAACTTGGGAAGTAGGAAGCCATTAGGCCAATTATATAGTTTGCGCGAAGGCTACAATGCCGGGGGAGCACAAACCCTGCTTCCTACTTTCATGATCATCATCATAGGATTTTATTTAACATAAAAATTATTACTTAATTATTATTATTATTATTTTGATGTTTTTTTAAAAGTTTTTTGCTTGTTTTATTTTAATAAATACATAGTACGATTTTGTTTTAATATGGTTTTTGTAGTGCGACGTTTAAAAAATATTCAGCAAAGTTTTTTAACAAAGATTTTTGTCTTATAACATATTTTTTTTTACTTTTCAATTTGGTAAGGCACACTATTTAATTTTAGTTGATAATTTTTTACATATAAATAAAGTGTAATATTTAGGACACATGCTCCTAGATATTGAACTTTATTACACCTCATCTTTAGGATCATTCATCCTATTTTTTCCTTTTATATATTTACGGATTGTATTTAATTTTTATACATTTATACAAGAGTTTTTTAGTATAAAAAATAACTATAGTAATATGAGATCAGATCAGTTTTTTCTTTGTTGTGTGAACACACAGAGGAGAGACTTGTCTTCCGCCGACTTCAACATCGCTAGGCCAAAAAGCTACAAAATAAGTCTGTGTTACTCAGAGAGAGGGAGAGAGAGGACAAGGCTGAAATTACAACTGGAATTCCATAGCTTACAACTTCGCCATTCCCGGCTGGTAATGCGGAATTGCGAAATTCCCTGCGGGGCTTATGCCCACGATGAGCGGCAGTACAAGAAAGACGAAAATGATCAAAACGTGAGTCAATCCCTGCCGGTTGCTGAAACAAAACAAATCAGACATGGTCGATTTTACATCCGTAGATCGTCCGATGTTACCAAATAGCTCGTATCACAGCGTAAGGATCGCGGATTTCTACATTGTTCCTCTCTGGTGCATCCATTGCTGTTTTGAATTTAGAAAACGCCGATGTCACCGAGCTTATCACTTTTTCAAATTTGAAAAGTTGGTTTTTAAAGTTGACACACTCTGATACACCCATCTGCATCGAATATACCATCATTACAGACACCAACATAACCTAAAAACAAATATTTTATCATTATTTATTTATCTTATCCGAGGCGTAGACGAAGAATTAAACAAGACACTAAATTTTCCAGAACAAACCCGGTTTTAATTGCACTTACTATTAACTTCATTGTGCGTTGCTCACCTCCTATAAAAGGACTGTGTTGTTTACGCGTTGCATGACCTTGTTTTATATACGCGGTTGTGGCCTCCAAAAAAATATGCCCCCACTTACAGATTCTTCCTCTTATCGATAATCTTCCCCTCCTTTTTTTTCAAAAAACTATTAAACTCTAATTAACCGGCTTGTTATTATATCTATCAGAAAATATTTGGGCAACGCATTGTTTATTTTGAACAAACTAGACTTTGGCTATTGTTATAACTATAAATTTCATTAAGGGAAAAAACTTTAAGCAAAGATGGATGCGTGTCGTTCTTCACGTAGGCCAGTGAGAAAACAAAAATAAACAGGAAAAGTAAGAGAGGGGGTTCTGTGTTTTGAACCAAAACATTTTTAACTAAAGACAAAACATCCCTAAACATTTGACACTAATTACAAATTAACTTCATTGACAAAAAACAACAAAACCTTATTTTACTATCTCACATGTTTATTATGAAAAAAATTCTATATATTTAAATATAAATTTATTTACTGATATTGAAAATAATTTTTTTAACCTTCAGGGTGCCGGTGTTTTTGGAAAAAAGCTCATTTGTAAGTTGTCGGGTTCGAATCCAGCGGCCCTGCATTTGCCTTACAGTGATGAGCGCCGTTTCAAAGGCTGAACCTTGCGGCCACCGTCGCCCCAAAATTGTGCTATTATCAACGAACTAATAAGAAAAATCCCATTGGGTAATCCATTTTTAATAAGAATGTTTCGTTATCTGTTCCGACAGTTTATCGTCAAGAGTTTCAGTCTGGCTGTCTTTCCCCTGATGCGTGCCATTGTCTCCCAGAAAGATTTGTCAGAAACCTGTCGTAGTTTATTTGAAAACCTGAAGTTTTAGTGTAAGAAGTTTGAGAGTTGATATATTGAACCGATATTGAAATTTTTATTTGGTGATTGGTAAACAATTACCGACAAGATGGCAAAAGGCTGAAAAGATTCTTAAGGTAATGTCGCTCAAAAGCAATACCGATACTACACGTTTTTATGCGGTTATTATTCAGAATCGGTTTTCTTAAAAAAATATTTTTGATATGCATTACAGTGATTTCATAGGTTAAGGGCCAAAATTTTCTTATACGGATTTATAATTCCTTCATCATTGTCTATTGATGGTTTTCAGTCTGTCGGTAAAAAATGCGGGTCGGAACTAACTTTCAATGGCATATTTGGGTTTATTACAAAAGCCAGAATTTTTAAACATAATTTGCTTTTTTTTTTCAAAGGAAATTTTTAAAATTTTTCAAGCTCGTTCAGTGAAGCTATACATTTTCTAAATTACGTATCGTCTATTATAGATTATGTTCACCCTATTATTATTTGTTAACCGCAAGTTTTTATATTGATAACTGCTAATGATTTATATTGATGTCTTCATACATCTTGTAGGCCCTAGCTATACTTTTTTTCTTAAATCACTTTCAAATAATACTACATAGAAAGTATAATATTCAAACTTTCTTGTGCATATTGACAAACTTACAAAAATATTACTAAATACCACCGTATAAGTTATGGAATTATAGCTTGTCAGACCACCGTACTAAACTGTTAAGGTTCTTGGGCGTAGATATTTATAGAATGTATCAAAGTATTATAAAAAAATTGTTTATTTTATATCAGTCACTGAACACAGAAAATTTCTCTTTTTACAAAACGGTTGTGAGGCCGTGGTGGAGTCCAACAGTGTGGACGGGGGAAAGGCCATAAGGAGCAGCGACGTGATGAGCGAAGACGGGGGTGGCGACGCGAGCAGCGACGACAGGAGCGGCAACGTGGGAAGCGACGACGGGGGCGGCGAGGTGAGAAGCGACGACTGGAGTGGCGACACGAGCGGCGACGACGGGAGCAGCTACAGCATGAGCAACGGGAAGACCGTGGTCAAGAGCTTTCTGTTGATCGTGAGCGACGGCGTGAGCCTGTTTGCCGAGAGCGACTTCGGGGGTGTCAGCGGGGAGGTGGAGTGGGACACCGCCTCCGAGGAGGTTCCTGGTTCCTTCGGTGTGCTGTTGGACGAGCTGGGCTTGCTTGGCAAGAGCGACCTCAGGGGTGTCAGCAGGGAGGTGGAGTGGGACACCGCCTCCGAGGAGGTTCCTGGTTCCTTCGTTGTGCTGTTGGACGAGCTGAGCGTGCTTGGCGAGGGCGACTTCAGGGGTGTCAGCGGGCACGGGGAGAGCGTTGGCGTTGACTAGGACAGACCTCTTGTACACGGGGTGGACGAGACCAGCAGCGGAGTTGTCCAAATGGGGTTTCCATTGACCGTCGTCATTGTCAGGTCCCAGCCAAACGAGATCGCCGTTTCCTAAAGCAGATCCATCCAAATGTGGCTTCCAAGACCCGTCATCTTCAGCGGGGTTTTGGGCCAAAGCACTGACTGCTAAGCAGAGGATTACCAACTAAAAACAAAAAATACGTTAAACAACTAGTAAACATTATTTTACAGTACATTTTAGGAGACAATAATAATTACTTTAGGTACCCACTATTTTATACTTTATTTAAGGGTAATCTAAAGTTAAAAACTTTTGGTCTAATGTGTAATTCGATAGAAGTGGTTTCTTGATCAATGCATCACAATTCATTTTCATCATTATGCATATATTTAGAAAAAGCAAGAAAGTTTTTCTTAATAAAAAAATCGCTGGAGTTTTCTTTTTCCTATTTCAGGTTAATACCTGGGAAGGATTTCGTAATTAAAACGCTAACGAATCTTTAAATCTTTAAGCGAAATAATTATGTAAAGTAAGCCCAGTGAGTCCTACGTAATTGCTGCACGTCTGGAGGTCAGACAAATTTATACTACTGGCTCGAAAAAAGAAAATTTCCAAGAGCAAATTCCCGCTTTTTTTTGGAGTACTTACAGCTGATTTCATTTTGAGACTGTGAGCTTCACCTCCTACGAAAGGACTGCGATGATTTCGACAAGAGGCGCGGACTTTATATATGTGATCATCGGCCTCCAAAGGATCCCCACTTACTTAAGCCATCCTTACTTTCAATGTAAATTCTCATAAGAGCCTCTGCTAACATTTGTTTCGTGCTTGCCGGAAAAGACTTATTTATCTGGTTTTAGCCAAATATTAATGAATTATAAGACGTCAGATTAAACCCTTTTAACACGGGTGACAGACGATTAGGATTTTGAAAAAAGACATCAATTTAATTTCCATACGCATAAAACCATTGTCAAGTTTTACAAACAATACAGATTACTTACATTTTAGATTTTTTATTACAATTTAATAAATAATAAATACAAAATAAATAATAACACATAAATATAATAATACATAATATATAAATGAATAATAAATAAAAATATATAATCTGTCTCTTATACACATCTTATAAATAAATAATAAAATAAATAT
>CM077106.1:21507228-21525143 GCA_039619505.1 Cimex hemipterus | reverse complement strand
CTCCAGTCGTCGCTTCTCACGTCGCCGCTCCAGTCGTCGCTTCTCACGTCGCCGCTCCAGTCGTCGCTTCTCACGTCGCCGGCCCCGTCGTCGCTGCCCGTTACGCCACCCCATACGCAGCTACCCTCGGCTACTCCGCCGTTCACCCCTACGGATTTGGACTCCACGGTGTTAGGGCTTTCTGGTAAACTGTACTCTTCGGTATTATGAAATAAACATTTATTTTACACAATTTATTTTTACTATTATATTACCTCATGATGTCCTCAATCCTCTAAAATAATATCCTACATTGATCGACCCCCCGAGATGGGTAAAAGATGACTGTTATATAAAATTCGATACTGTAACTTATTGATTACTCCTACAACTTTTATCAAATATGATTTAACAGAAAAATACAGTCAGCTTTGGCCATTTATTAAGTATTTGTCCTATTTGATGAGCTCAGGCTTTTTAACTCGAGCTTATCTTGCTAAGGTGTAAATTTTTGTAAAGTGAAAAAAAATTGTGCTCTACCACTTCCTATCTTTTTAGAATATTCAATTATCTGTCATTTGACGGACGGAGACGAATACATTATTTACAAAAAGTAATTGCACGTTTAGAACAGTGCAGATCAACCATTTCTGATGAAGACTAAGCTTGGAGTTTGAAATTGTAAACAAGAGCCAGTTCAACGGTATTTTCTGAATGAAAAATCTAACAACAACCGCTAATTTTTGTAATGGTAGTTTCGAACTACTTGTTACATATGGTCTGAAAGGTTTTTCAATTTTCCACCCAATTTTAAAAAAAACCACAACTATATATGGGAACGCCTTTTGTCCTTCAACCTGATGAATATCTAATCTCTTTTTAATCCAATGAAAACACAGAAATGTCCACTGGTTTAGAGGATATGAGAAATTGCGAACAGAACATGTGATAATTGTGGATAATTAAGAAAAAGTAATGTGAAAGAAAAAAACCATAAGCACAATTACGGACAAGTACGGAAGTACTAATAGAAATAATTAATTTATCCGAACCGCATTTATATGTCATTTTGTATACAAGTAAAGTTTACCTATCCTCCAAAGCAACTGCTTTCAGTAAGTTGAAAATTGTGCTTGAAAGAAAAAATGATGTTCGCAAATTTAATGTATCGTAGTTATTAAAAAAATATATTGTAAAATACATTAGAGTTCATGGCCCGATTGACTAAATAAATATTTTAGTCAATTACATTCAGATTAACTATATTGTATAATATACAACAAACCCAAATAAAAAAATTTATAAACTTTAAAAGTAACAAAATTGTGTTATAAATTTTGTTATGGAACACCAAAGTAAAATATCAGTTTGATAATTGATGATTTTTGTTAATATGACATTTTCAAATTTACCTAATGTATTCAACTTTTTATAGGTTAATTTATAGATTATTTACGCGAGTGTAATTTATTAGCGCGAATGGAGAGGGGTTCATCTCCCAGTCGCCAAGAGGGGTATCGATTATTAAGAAATGGAATCTCATCTGAATTAGCATGAATGCTAATCTGACGCTCATCATTTATCCTGTTCTGTTTCGTGCGCTTTTGTTATTTTATTAATTCACAATTGACGAGGCCGCTGAGGTTCTCAGAGGCTAGCGAAGGGATTCAAAAAAGAATTTAACATCCAAATTGGTTTGATAACAACATGGCTGGAGAAACGTTCAAGTAATTAGTATAATTTTAATTTTATTTTATGTTATAAATTTATACATTTTATATTAAATATTTATATTTTAGTTTTAATTTTAATAGGGGAAAAGTACAAAACAAAAAGAACACCTGATTTATTAGTTATAGTTAGCTGGCACTAAAACATAGAAAAGAAGAAGAATTCTGACTACCCGGTTTAAGGAAAATAATATATAGTTCTATTAACTTCTTGGATTGCTAATTAAATAATTTTAATATAATTTATAAGTAAAACGAGTTTAAAAAAAATTGATCAATATTCATGGTAATCATGTCCTTATAAAGAGCTACTGTACTAACGAGCCTTTTTTTTTGTATAATTTAGTTGACTATTGTGTAATGATTTTACGTGATTTAAACCATGTAAAACTAAGACCAAACAATATTTTTAAAAAAATTTTTTGCACGGAAAAATGTCAGAGTTTGGAAATGCGTATTTTCTCAGCTTTTCTAGTCACGGACTTGCAAAGGGTCACGTTATTTTTTGAAAATTTTACGCCGAAGAAGCTTTCTTTTTAAATGTTTTCCTAGATTCAGTCATGATCAGTAAACTCAAAAAGTCGGGAAGATGTTAATTTTTTCATTTTTTCTGAAAACTTCAGACTGAACTGTGGAGTCTGGAAATTGTCCTGAAACGACCCCATATAGCAATCGATAGGAAATATTAATAAGCTTTCAATTAGTCGTTTCATTTTGCCTCATTTCTTACCGTTTTTGAATTATTCGCGATTTTAGGGCAAAAATGTGGTTTTTTACGAGCTTATGGAAAAAACCGATCTCTCCCTCTCTCGGATCGAGATCACGATAGTCCAAGTGGTAGAGCAGCTGCGTATCTAGCCGAAGATCGTGGGTTCGAATCCCGCTCGTCACACTAACTTTTTCATCTCAACTAAAAATCTTAATTAATTGAAAGATATTAATTGGTCAAGGGGTCCACGAAAACTTGTGAATTTTATAAGACTATACTGAAATTGAAAGTGCGTGGTGCGACATGAAAAAAAATGAGTTGCCAGAATTATTTCCAGAGTTACCATGTTCATTTTTAGGCAAAAACGTGTTTTTTACGAGCTCATGGAAAAAACCGACCTCTCTCTCTCTCTCTCTCTCTCTCTCTCTCTCTCTCTCTCTCTCTCGATTTTACCCTGTTCGCTTTATGAAAAAGTTCTCGGAACAAAAGTTGTCTAGCGAAAAGTTGACTAAATTTGCGAAAATGACTACGATTTTGATGTCATGACGGTTCAGAATTTATGCATTCTTGAAAATCAGGAGAGAGACATAGAGAGTGACCACGTACTTTTTTGCCCCAAAATCGCTAATATCTCGTAAATTGTTGAAAAATCGGCCAAAGTGGAAAATGATCGATTGAAAGCTTATTAAAATTTTCTAACGATTTCTAACGGATGACTCGCTCGGGGACGATTTCCTGGCTCCACAGTTTAATTTGAAGTTCTCAATGTGGAAAGTGGAAAAATTAACACGTTCCTGAATTTATGAATTTTCTGATGAGTGACTGAAGCAGGAAAAACCTTTAAAATGCCATCAAGTTCAGCTTAAAGTTTTGTAAAAATGAAACCTAGAGCAGGTCTGTGACTCAAAAAGCCGAGAAAGTGCATTTTCAACGTTGATTGCTTTTTCGTGCATTTTTTTTGTATAGAATATAATGGTGTCAAACTAAATTATTGTTAATAATTCTAAATTATGTACGTAAGTATTTTAAGTAACTAAATTTGTAGTGAATTTTCATAGTAATAGATGGCAAAGAATTTTTTATTAGAACTATACAGCATTATTATAAAGCCACAAGAATCATAATGAGAACAGTGGGACAATTTCGCCAATTTTGAGACGGGATTTTCCCATGGCGGTGTTGTCCATTTGTTGGGGTTCGTCTCATCCTGAGAAAGGGTTTAAGGTACGATGTGGGGCCGAAGGCGGTATGGAAGAAAAAGGGGATTCAGTAAAAGCACTTCTCTGCCGAGGTGATGAGGCTTCTTAATATATGCCAATCAGAGGTCGACAAGGTAAGTGGTGCAACTGTCCAGCAGGAAGAGGTTTTTCGGCCATCTTGGGACGGCAAGCTGGGACCCCGGAAAACCCAACTCTACACAAGGTGCCTTTGCAAAATACATTTTACCTTATGTTTGTGTCAAAGCCAGTAGTTCAGATCTTTAGAAGAAAATAATTTTGTTTTAAAAAATAAATATCTTTTTTATTCCAAGTGTACAATTTTTTACTTTTTTAGATCATTTCAAGTTTCGATATAATTTTTCAATTTATTGTACATTCTCTTTTGTTTTAGTCTGATTTTGATTAATCATCATTTTTAACAAGTCTACATAGTTAGGCCATATGTGAGTTTAGTGGGCCGTTTGTCCCTATGAGTTTAAAAAGATGAAACAATAGTTCAGCTGAAACTGGCCACCACAACAGGAAGGTAAAAAAAAATTAAAGTCTTGATTTCCGATGGTTCACCGACCGAATAGTATATGTTTATGTCAAATATGTGAACGTGTACATTGGATTTTATTTTTGTAATAAACGCTATATTAGTAGGGGACGGATTAAAACCTTCTCCTGTTTTTCTGTTATTTGAAAAAGAACGGCGATGTTGAAATATTAATCGTCGTCCAATTATGATAGTTTTATAACCTCGCACAACACGCTACTACTCATTTTCAACGAGAAATATGTTCATTAAACCATAATTACGGCTGATTAGTTGATGCTAGATAAGTTGTTATTAGGTGTTACCAAAAGCAAACAAATTGGTAAGTGGTCGATGAAGGTAATTTACGAGTCAATTACCGTTTAGTGGGTCTATTAAATACCATCGGGATTTGCCGAAAATAATTCAAATCCTCCCAGAACATGTTTTAAAATAAATCTATGAAATTCTTTATAATACATGTTTTAATGTGTAAGACATGTAAAATCTTAATGCCAGGAGGGTTTAACGTTCGAATTTCTGTCGGATGTCGCGGACGAGGAGTGAAAACAATTTAAAATAACTTCTTCCCTCCTATTTTCAATTAAAAATCTATGAGTCGTGCCCGGATTCATACCCAGGAGTCCTTGAAAATACGAGCCTGACGATTTAACTAGTGTCGTGCGATATCAGGAAATATTCGATGCTACTCAAATAGCGAAAGAAATTATTCGATATTAACGAGTACTTACTCATATGAGTATTAATTCGTTTATTCATAAATTATCAACCTACTATTGTAGACTTTGATTAAAATACGAGTTAAAATAATCAAAAAATTGCACGTTTTTATTTATTCGTATTTTTTCGTACAGTGGGTACTTAGGTAAGAACAAGGAAAAGCTGCCAACACACTTCCACATAATTGATATTTCAATTTTATCGTTATCCTTGGTCCTATCTTTTATACCATCTATACTGCCGATCTACCTACTCACCCCAATACCATCATTACCACTTACGCGGATGATACCGCAATTTTGTCCTCTAACTTGAATCCTACCCAAGCTAGCCCTCCTAATATCCAAGAACACCTTGACCTCATCGAAGGTTGGTGCAAAAAGAGGACAAGATTAAACGGAGAATTGCATCCAATGTACGTCCACTTAGAAAAACCAGTCTTGCCCTCCACTATACATCAACAATGAAGAGATACCGACTTCCACTCAAGTCAAATACCTAGGACTATGCCTTGACAGCAGACTGACGTGGAATCCCCACACAAGACTTAAAAGACAGCATCTCAACAGAAGACTTGGACAATTACGCAGACTACTAGGACCAAAATCCGGGTTGACCATCAGCACTAAACTGACTTTATACAAGATTTTTCTACGACCACTTTGGACATACGATGTGGAACTGTGGGGTTCCGCCAAACCATCCAATATCCAGCGTATCCAGTTCTTTCAATCAAAAGTCCTCAGACAAATCGTCAAACTCCTTTTCTAACCTGTCTCTAACCGCACTATCCACAAAGCCCTCAACGTTCCTTTTGTCCATTTCCGATTCCAAAAATTTTATCATCAATCAACCTATCGATCCATTGTGATCATATTTGTATTATGTACAAGGATGTATAGGTTACAAATAAAATATATACTAAAAAAAATCGTTATCGACTTTTGAGAAAATTGATCAACGTGCTTTTGGTTTTCAAATGTCCTGAATTTACAAGATGTCTAAGCTTCAGTTTTATTAGGAAGATTGAATATCTCAAAAGCATAAAACTTTTTAGGGGCTTGAAGACGAAAACCTTTTATAAGAAAGTGAATGTCACGAGCGGGATTCGAACCCGCGATTTTTGGCTAGATACACCGCTGCTCTACTACTTGATCTATCACGAATTCGATCCACTCAGACATTATTTCCCATCTCAACCCCACTTTTTTAATTTTGTCGGATCGAGATCACAATAGTCCAAGTGGTAGTGCAGCTGCTTATCTAGCCGAAGATCGTGGGTTCGAATCCCACTCGTCACACTAACTTTTTCATCTCAACTAAAAATCTTAATTAATTGAAAGATATTAATTGGTCAAGGGGTCCACGAAAACTTGTGAATTTTATAAGAATATACTGAAATTGAAAGTGCGTGGTGCGACATGAAAAAAATGAGTTACCAGAATTATTTCCAAAGTTACCATGACCAATTAAAAATCTCGCTTAGTTTTGCTGACATATGCTCCTAATAGATTCTCTTAACACTACTCAATTCCCAGTTTGATGAAAGCTAAATTACTAGTATCGAATGACAATATTCGATACCAAAAATAATAGATACTTTGCTCATATCAATTGGTATCGCTCGTTAGTGGCCTTAACCCGACTTAGTAGCTGTAGCCCACTTAATGAGGAACCAAGACGACGAAGGGAGGGACATGTGGACGCTCGGGGACCAATAAAGGTGTACATGTTGTCACACGTCCCTTTCTCAATCCAGGTTCCGTCATTGTTTGTGACCCCTCAACCCTTGTCTAAAAGGGTCCGGGTGCAAAATGATGGTGCAGCCCTGAGGGCGTGGCAACCTCTTTAAAGCACAAGCTATACTCGTGTCGGCCTCGGGTCGGCATGGACGGCGGCTGCCTTATCAGAGAGGGTCAGGGTACGAGATTTTGTCTGCATAGATGGGAGAATGTGCATAACCATGTGTACTACGGCGTAACAAAAATGTTGCAAGGTTCATCCCATGTTACAATGGGAATGTATTCGTAGTGGTTCGTGGCGACGCCCTGGCGGGAAGAGAAGAGGCTGCCTTCTATCTGTGACCTTCGGACGAAACTTGTGCATGGCCATCGTTATACACCCCGCCTCACGGGATACGGATCGGACGGCAGTGTATAAAAGTTATGATTACGCGGAAAAGTCCCCCGAATTCGTAGTGGCGGATGGGTAGTGAATCGGTTGCTCCTATTGTAGTATGCTTTGCACGTAGGTGCACGCTGAGCTCGATTGGAGGCTTTTATCGTTGGCGGTCTCTTCTGGGGGTGGTTAGCAATTCCACTTTATACAAAACCGCGGTCGCAGCCAATCTGATAGTTTCTACGCTAGGGAAATCCTACTACTGTGGGAAATAGAGTAGCCAAGAGAGCGCGCGAGAGACCAGGCTGATGAATTTCGGCTTTCGTAGCCCTTTGTGCGCGGCATAAGGTAAGATGCTTGATGTTAACCCGGCCACTCGGACTGGGCAAGCAGGGCGCCAGGTTGTCTTGGCTCCTCGGGACTGAGCTGCCTCTACACCATGCTGCGGCAGTAACACACTTCTGTCACGGAGGAGCGTCAGTTCTCATCTTGAGAATCAAAACATCTGATTAGGCCGAATAGGCCAGGTGCGGACATTCAAGATCCTCATGGTCCTTTGGACGACCGACTATACAGGAAAGCCATGTCACTGGGAAACAAACCCACTTCTTAATTTCTTTCAAATTTTAGTGATCATTGTATCAATTTCAGATATAGTTGTTTAAAAAAACATAAATAATTTTCACATAAATTTAGTAATATCATCAAACGATACATTTCAGTTTATAAGATTGCTTATGTATCTGAAACCGTACTGTGGTACTTTGCCATAAGACAGTACACATCCAAAAATATATCCTAATGTGTCTAAAACTTAGAAGAGCAAACCACGCGAAGAGACTTATAAAGGAATTATTGGAAGGAAACTCCCAAAACCCGGATAGGAGTACCGACAGAAGATATAATGTTTAGATACTGCCAGGAAGACCACATAACTTTTTCCGAGTTTTTGTGATGGTCTGTGTAAGTGAACCCCTTATCAATTTAAAAGCCCAAGATGAATGAACATACCTGAAAAAACAATAGAGTTGAATTATTTTTGTAGTTCAATAAATCATGCTTGACAAACAACATTACGTTATGCTTTTAGACAATCAAAAATGAAAATCTGTCTATATTTTCTTACCATTAAATACGAATTGAAAATGATTAAAATTGCAATAAGTGGTAATGGGTGTAATTGTTAATTCGATAAACAGATTTGAAAAACTTATTAAATTTTAAGAGAAACCCAGATTCTTCTGGTTGATAACTAAATGTATTATATGCTCAGTAAAATTAAAAATACTTAATGAATTTAGTAAACTTACAAAACCGGTTTTTTTATACATGTTCTTTTTCGATTTTGAATTCGGTATTATAATTATTTCCTGAATATAAAATAGCATTTCGGTTCTAATTTTATTTTCGGTTGGCACGACTTCAAAAACGATTACTATCTTAAGAAAAAACTGTAGAAATTATAAATGAGTATATATAACATAATAAACTTTAAACTTTGCAAAACAGAAAAATTCTTGCAGTTAAAAAAACCTTATTTGGAAAAGCGAGTATTTTTCAATTTAACATATATTAAAATTTTCAGATTTATAATAAGAAAGGTTCGTATACAGGGATGGTTAGGGATGTACTAGGAATATACAGAAAATAATGAATTTCAAGTTTAGACACGTACGCACTGGGTTATCGGTCAGAAATCAAATCGAACCGAGGTCGGCCTTGTCCGCCGATCCAGTCTCGGTCGTATGAAAAAAAAAAAACGGGTTTTTTTCCAATCTTCATCCTTCCCTATACTTTGAAAACACATGCTCGCGTATATTTTCAAACTTTTTTAATTTAAAAGTTACCCATGGTCAGGTGAGAAGTTCATATTATTTTTTTCGTAGTTCGTCTTCAACTTCTTGAGACAGGAAACATTTCTAAATGAGAAGTCGAAAAATTGCCCGAAGGTCAAGCACGACAATGGGAAGACCCGGTGATGATCGTTGCAGAGTATGTTGACTTTTTTTCAAAATCGCCTTTGTTTTCCACATTCAAATTGATTACATCAATAAATAACAAAAAAATTAATTGATTCTATACTACGTTGAGCCGTTATTATTTTATATTTTAAATAACGTGATTTACAGAAATTTGTACCTTCCTTAGGCCTATTCAATACAATAATGATATTTTGATACATGAAATACCGCCAAACCATGAAACAAAAATTGGAAAATATATTTTATTTAAAAATTTAGTTTTTAAAAATCATTTAATACCAAACTTAAAAGTTTTCATGGAAATTTAAAATTGTTGCTGAACAAGACTCAACTTAAGGATTAAACTTCTAGATCTAGATTTCCTAATTTCCTTCATTAATCTGGTAGAGTAAAGATTAACAAAAACAACGTGACCAAAAAGTAGACAGTGTGCAAATATTGGCAAATCTGTGACTGCAATCATTGAAACATTAAACGTACTTCCCTTGTAAACATAGATCATAGGAGACTGGGATGAATTATATTGGATGGGGACTAAATATTTTGAACACACGACAATAACAAACAAGATCAAACAGCCATTCTTAAAAATGGGAAATGATTGATCACGGAAGCATCCTATACAACATCCTATTAAGTTAATCAAGAAAATATCAAATAAAATTGTATAGTAGGCAGATATATCCAAAATGAATGAAGTAACCGGGTCAGGTATATTCTGTCAATGCTACAAATATGATCCATCAAATTCATTGGGGAAGTACAACTCTTTCAATGTAAAATAAATGCTGGCAATGCGATTAAAATACTTAAATTATGTTACACTGATAAAAAATCCTTATAAGTTCTGACTGCCAAGAATCCCTAAAAGCATTAGCATGTAAAAACTTCACACCCAAAAAAGTAGTTGAATTCACCCAAAACCTTCATAGCCTGTGAAACCTTAACAACAAAAATCCTTATAAGGTCTGACTGCCAAGCATCCCTAAAAGCATTAGCATGTACAAATTTCACACCCAAAAACGTAGTTGAATTCACCCAAAACCAAGTCTGTGAAACCTTAACAACAAAAATCCTTATAAGGTCTGACTGCCAAGCATCCCTAAAAGTATTGGCATGTAAAAACTTCACACCCAAAAAAGTAGTTGAATTCACCCAAAACCTTCATAGCCTGTGAAACTTAAAAAAATCCTTAAAAATCTGACTGCCAATTATCCCTAAAAGTATTGGCCTGTAATAATGTCATACCCAAAATAGTCGTTGCATTAACCCAAAACTTCTATAACCTGGGAAAGCAGAACAACATTAACAATAACATGGAAGGGGCGTCGGTGGCAGCAAGAGTTTAGGCCTTGACATGGCGCTCATCATTTTAAGACAAAGGTTTCGGGTTCTAATCCAGCGTCTCTGCATTCTTCCCCGACATACCTTTCAAAAACACCGGTACCCTGAGGGTTTATACGACCTCGCGAACCCTCATAAAAAATAAAATAAAAATAACTTGGATTCCGCCACCCCAGATAATTCTGGGTAATGAACAAGCAGATTAACTACCCATAGAAGGATTTACAACCTATGATTGGGTTAACAAGATTAAACAAACTCCTCCATCTCAGAATTGGTCTGCAATAAACAAAAGAAGTGGATTACAGGGGTGTCAAACACAGAAACCTCATAATCAAAGAACACTCATGAAACTGCTATACACGGCATAACTCAGGGTGATAGAGGTATGTACCGGTTACTTGCATTCAAACACCTACACAACATGATATTCATGATGACCCCCTCACACTTGATGGAGACATGATGTAAGGTACCAAACTGATCCTGGAAAAATGATTGCAGCAATGATAGTCCATGACCTACAACTTATCAATAAAACGATGGAATAAACTAAAAGGCTGCAGTTCTTGGAGAATACCATGACATATTGCTTATCATCATCATCAAGTCCTTTGCTGGTAATGAGTTAAAGTTAGCTGTTAAACTTGTTTGTGGGGCAAAACTTTGTATAAACGTTGATGCTGCATTACCTCTAAGACACTGTATAAATACTGATAAAGGGTTATAACTATATTACCTAAATCTGCAATCTAACTCCTAGATTTCATACACCCAGCGTTTTGTTCTCTATTAGACGTATTGAATACTTCGGAAGAGAACTACAATAAAAAACATTAAAAAAAAAGAAACAAAGGGTTTTAACGGAGATACAATGGGCTGGGTTTTCTACAAGTTGTTACTTCTCTTAATTTTCTTTCTCAGATAAAAGGTGGGTGGCTGTTTCAACAAGAAGTCCAAAAGAGTCGAGCAAGAAAACGGCCACAATAAACATAACTTACACTTAGCCCTCAAAACCGACTTTTATATAAAACACCGTTGCTGATAACTTTCTTTCCTTACATTTTTTATTACAGCAACGACTTGTAAATGACAATTGTTGCCCTCTTTGTAAATAAAAAAGTTTTTAATCGTCCGTTATTTTTTAGAAGTTATTTCGTATCAACTATGTTAGTGCTGTGACTAGCTTGAAAATAAAATGAAGTTAACTTTGTTCAACCGCGTCTTGTATGACAGTGTCATGTTATTCCGTACAACAGATTGTACATTGAAATATTATATTTACCGCTGTTGACACTAACTTTTCCTCGAGCAAAGGTAAAAAGAAAAATTGATCAATACGGTTAATTATTTCTACTAAACAAACATGGATTATATTTACTTTTTTAAATACTTTTGTATACGTATTATATACTATTACATTTGTAAAAAAATATTATTCCTACTCATTCTTTTTGTATGGTTTAGAAAATTCATTAATGCCTAAAATATCGCAAGTATTCCTTCTAAAAACATTATTAAAGCAAGAACATCTAATAAACAAACAATATTACAGTGAACAGCTGTTTTCTACATTACAATTTACTTTATAGACAATTAAAAAAAAAAAAAAAATAACTGGCTATATCTCATTGAATTATTTGAATTATACCTTAATGTGAGATTGTTAGTCATTGTTAATCTATAATTATTCAGATATCGTGAGATGCCGTATGGTGTGATTTAGGATTCAGAAAAATATTTTCTTTATCATTATTATTGAGATATCGTGAAATGCGATCTTGTGTGATGTAGGTTTCAGAAAAATGTTTCCTTTATCGTGCCAACGTTTCGATCTTTATTGAGATCATCTTCACTGAGTGCACTTTCAACACGACGCGCAAGAAACACTTTGAGCCCTGAAGATGATTTCAATAGAGATCAAAACGTTGGCACGATAAAGAAAATGTTTTTCTGAAATACCGCGTCTGACGATATCTGAATAATTATCATACTTTAAAAGAAAATTTAAATTTTTCGCGCCTTCATATTTTAGGATACTAACACCGCAATGCTTATCCGTTGGTTGGGTCAAGATAGGAGTTAGAGTATATTTTATTAAAACAATAATAAAAATAATATTTACTTTAACGTTTGATTACATTTGTTAACTATTTGCTCGAAAAATTTTGACCGCTGGTAGCATTCATTAGTTGTGTAATGATTTAGAAAAAATTATTAATCTGCTATTTTTTTTTACTTGAAACATAATTAAAGCAAACATTTCACAATAATATCAAACATATTGTGGTAAATAGCTGCCATTAAAATTTGTTTTATACACAATAATTAACACGAAAATTCATTGATCTACATCTTAAAAAAAATTAAATATTTTGCGCCTTCAATATATTGTGATACTAACGCCGCAATGCTTACACTATGTTTAGTTGAGACAAGTTTGGAGTTAAAAAATATTTTATTTAAACAAAAATCTATTTACCAAATTTAAAAATAATATTTCTTTTGTCATTTAGTGATATTTAATAACCATTTGTCTTGGCTTATTGCAACTAAAATGTTACGACTGCACTTCACTGTTAATAGAATTTTGGCATTCAAAATTATACTGGATTTTTATATAATTTAATTGAATAAAGTTTTCATTTCTGAAATTACACCCAATCGTTGGTCATGATTTAAATTGAACCTAGCCAAACCGGGGGGGGGGGGCTTTGAAGCAGTTCAGTTATATCGCAATTCTTGATAGTCTTGAGAAATTTTTTTTATCTGTATTATCCCAGGAAAAGAAAGTTCGTGTTAGTTTAAAGTTTTTAATAATTGTCAATATTAAAATTAGTTTAGAGATACATTATTCGTGCAAATAGTATCAATAGGCATCGACAACCTTTCCTTAAATTCTACTAGCTCAGTTATGCCCCTCTTATAAATATTTGGGTCCCGGAACTAAAAAAAAATATAAGCTTGTTTTCTAGCTGTTGCCCATTATCAAACTCAAAATGCACATATTGTGACAAAAAATACCGTTTTATAATATCATGTTTGTAAGAGAGGAAAGTGTTTTTTTTTTTGCCCCAACATCAATTTTTTATTTTTCATTTTCTCGCCTCGATCAGCTTCCTTTTCTTGTGAGGAGGGATCTTGTAATAGGATGGATACATTTTTATTAGTTAAAAAACCATTGTACGTAGGAAATTGATGACAATCAGCAATGAGCGTTGTTATTACGAGTGTGTATTTAGTGACGGGGATTAAGCGATAACGCGATCGCTTGGACCGTGCCAGAGGTCCCCGAGGAGAACAGTCCGGTAAACACCTACGAGTGGGCAACTAATAGAAATTCTTGGGAAAACGGCTCGTCCGGATTTTTTCTTCGTGGGCATTTCCATTTTTGGAGTTTCCACTGGGCGACTTCCTCACCAGACACGGCGAGGTGCGAGGACTGTCTGCCGTGATTTTCTGAAAGGAATATTTATTTTATTTATTGCTATATGTACATAACATACATTGAGCAAATAGTTAGTTAAATCTGATAGACCTGTCATACCAGGAGACAGTGGGGAGAGAAACCAACTTTATTTAATTGGGGGGGGGGGTAGAAGTTATTTCGGTGGGTTAGATAGTTAGATGGTCACCAGGCCATCGTCGTTTTAAACTGGTGAGATGTTGAGGAAAAAGTTAGGTCTAATGGATTAGGATTGAGGGCGAGTTTAGAGTGAAAAGTGAAGAAGCGTGTTTGTATAAGATCTTTTACGAAAGGGATTTTAAGATCTTTATGGATCGTTCGATTTGTGACGTAGAAGGGAGCATTGGGGATACGGCGTAGAACTTCAGATTGAAAAGACTGAATTCGTGGGATATTTGATGATTTAGCCGAGCCCTACAGCTCGATGAGTGTTTTGTAAACGGTTAGTTTGTTATGTATGCTTAGTTTTGATTTTGGTCCAAGAAGGTGTCTGAGTAGTCCATATCTTTTGTTAAGTTTTTGCCGTTTTAATTATGCATGTGGGTTCCAAGTGTGTCTACTACCTAAGTAAAACCCATGGTAGCAGACTTGGTTCTATGATGGTATTATTTTGTTATATGTGCACTGGTGGACAGGTTTGTCATTTGAGCGTAAAACCACAAGGTTCAGGTGTTGTTGGAGTGCTTCTGTTGCTAGTATAGGATCGGAGTGTGTTGATAAGATTGCGGTGTCGTCCGCGTAGGTTGTGATTTGTGTGTTTGGATGAGTGGGTATGTCAGCAGTGTAGATGGTGTAGAGTATTGGATACTACCTTGTGGGACGCCAGCTTTGATTGGTGTGATAGGTGAAAACTCGGTGCCGATTCTAACTTTAAACCATCGATCTGAGAGGAAAGATTTCAAGATAAGGTAGTAGGAATGAGGGAGAATACATTTTAACTTACAGAGGAGGCCGGGGTGCCACACGCGGTCAAATACTTCCGTAATATCCAGAAATACGGCTGAGCAGTATTGTTTGTTTTCTGGAGCCGAGGATATCGTGTCGACTACTCTGAAGCCCTGCTGAACAGTGGAATGGAGAGGTCGAAGCCCAAATTGATGGTTAGGAATTAAGTTGAAAGGAATAGAGGCGGCCCCAACACTCCGGAGATTTTCTCTTTTTTGGAGCGGATTTCGGCAGGAATGGAACCCGGGAGGACTCAGCGGATAGTTGTGACTGGACCTACGACTCTCAAGTAAAATTGTTGGTTTACGGAAAAGGCTGCATGGGGAAGTAATTTTTGTTTGTTTTAATTTTAACGATTTTCTATTGTTAATTTAGATGATTAAGTTTTTTAATTCTTTTAAGTTAGTCTGGATCTGGTTTATGGTTTATGTTATAGCTAATTAAGGAAACAGAGTACCTATTATAATTTTACTCTGTTTAGGAATAATAAGTCGCCCCATTGCAAAGAGGATTCACATTTTTAAATATGTTTTTTTCAAAGGTAGATTGGGGATGAGGCCAGGAAGACAGAAACACATTTATTTTCTTGTCGAGCTTTCGGCAGAATATATCGCCTCATCAGGACTCTGTAGTAACAATTCAACATTAACAAAAAAAATTAAACTGAGAAGGCTGATCAACCACCAAAGAAAATATTCTCATTTTTAGTTTATTTTATGTTTTTTTGTTATTTCCCTCCTTATATAGTATAATCATGTATATACTTATTATATACCTACTTTTCTTTGTTTGGCATGGTTACTTCGCATGGCCAGGTACCTCGTAAATACACGAATAATCATTTAAACAGAGGGAATTCGAATGCGATAAGGAGAAGGTAAGGTTGCTGATCAGGACCCGCTGTGTTAGGCTGGCTTATCCTGGCCTAAGCCTAGTGGCCTTGCCTGGGATGCACTCCCATGCCGAGTGTCCGTCATGGAATAAAGTAATCATTTATTTTTTCAATAGAAATTACTACCTCTCGAATATTGATTTATTAATCTGTTTATTCATTTTTATCAAATTTATTTAGAATACAAACAAGAATATACTTTTAGTTAAAAGTGTTCCCCCATTACTCTGGACACATAAAATGGGGTGGCGCCCAATTCACCAATATTTATTTAGTATTTAATATTTCTTTTTAATATATTTTGTATATTGTCCCTCCACTATTACCCCCTTCAATCCCGACGAGCCACCGGGATAAATTTGCACCGACCCGAAACAATTTTTCGGTGTAACAATATGATTGTCCATTGCTAAGAAAATGTGATAGGTAAAAAACAGATGGAGAGTACGGAGGGTGTGGTAGACTTCACAACTAAGCGTCATTCTCAACCCTTTTGTCGTCCAGGCAGAATGAGTTAGGCCTTACAGGGTCCATTTTTCCCCTCATGTTATATTCCGTTCAAACATAGAGCAGTGAAAGAAAAGAATCGCAAATATTTAGATGCAGAAATCTTCCAAGTTTTCCCAGGGAGATCCACACAAAAGTGGCTTGTTTCATCGCTTATATATTGCCTACAGTTTGGTCCTTCCCCGAGAGTGTTAGATAAATAAATGAATAAAAAACAAAAAGTTAAATCTCATTAAAAAAAGAAACAATTCTTATATTCAGATATTAACAAAATTTGAAATTAAAGTTTGGAATTAACAATTTGACAATTTTGTAAGGAAACTGTCTGATTATTATTTTTTTATATTAAAAATTTGAAACAATTCTTCTATTTACCAAATATTACTAATTATTTCTTTTAATAAAAAACGGAATGAATTCTTATGTTGAAATGCTAACAAAACATGAAATTAATGTCGTCTGTTTGTAATTAACTGTTTGACAATTTTGTAAGGAAACTGATAATAATATACAAAAACAATTATACAACTTATTATTATTATTATTATTATTATTATTATTAATAAAATACAATGAACAAACTGCAAGACAGAATTTGTTTTGAAAAAACAAACGAAAAATTTGGCTCTTTGTTGTTAACTAAATGATAATGAAATCTTTTTCCACGAAAAACAAATGAAAATGAAAAATTTGTGTGATGATTCTCGCTAGATGATAATAGGTTGATCTTAGCTGCTTTTTCACCAGAAAATCAAACGTGTCGCCTCTTCTAGTGGACGTCACCTTCATCCTCACTTTAGTGGCTTTGGGCGGCCCTTGTAAATTTCACTGTGATAGAGTGTACACTGGCAAATTTCTGATATGTTTGTCTCGAATGAAGTACGATAGTTTGTCGTCAATTCATCGTCATTCAATACAGGAGATTTACCAGATGTATATGTGTTTACCATGACAGATGGCTTATGTTCAATCCCTTTGATCTGGGAATATTTTTCAACAAAAATTTCAAAGAAAAAGAGGTCGTTCATTAAAAATCCACTACAGGGTAAAGTATATGAAGATTAAGGGCCCAACAACCCTATGAAAAGGAGAAGGAGTATCATCTTACTGTATATTTGTTAAAATGGCATGTAATTGAATCAATCCAAGAAAATGGAAGATAGATTCACAAAATTTAACGTTTCGTGGTAAGATATAGCTACAATCAACGTCTGTCTATTTAGTTTTATTTCGTTCTGCTTTTGCATTTGCTCACGTTTTAATATTTCATTCTTCTACACAACGTTCTTTCATGTGAATTCCATTTTAATCTTGCTTTATTTCATGTTCGTGTACTCACTTTGTTATGACTGCACACCAATTTATGTCTTTCTTTTTGTTTAACTAATGTTTATCTCTCTCTCTCTCTCACTTCGTTTTCCACAAATTACACTATTGTTTTACAATGTTTTTACTCTTTCTTCTTGGCTGTATTATATTATTCTTTCACCTTTTCCACCTTTTCTTTATTCTGCAGTCACACAACTTCTGCATTCAGCGCAACAATCTTTTTCCAAGGGGCAAAAGATAATATTAACTGCTAAACTATTAAATAATTATAGTTGTATATAGCTTATAGTTTTAAAATACGTATTGGTTTGCTGAATTACAGTTACATGGTTTAAGTACAGGCCGCCAATTATTAAATTTGGTACGTGAAAACACGGAATTTGCTAATCCTCTTATTGATAGCAATAATGTGAACATTTTGAAGGGTTGGAAAGAG
>CM077106.1:21461788-21484326 GCA_039619505.1 Cimex hemipterus | reverse complement strand
TCTCTCTCTCTCTCTCTCTCTCTCTCTCTCTCTCTCTCTCTCTCTAGTGTATGCATAAATATAGTTGAATATAAAAAATATTTTTTGCGTTGCATAAATTCACTTTTTTCCACATCCCACATGTATTATTTATAAATCCCGAGATACCATGATGATCTCAAAAAAGATCGAAACGTAGCACGATAAAGAAAATGTTTTTCTAAACCCTAAATCACACCAGACCACATCTCACGATTTCCTAATAATCATCGACTAACGGTCATCAATCACCACGTTTTTATAATTATAAATTTAAAGTGGGCATTGATTTCATTAATGTTAAAAATTGATGTAGTATACAATATTTTGTACCTGTTTTTCTATTTGCATTTTTTTGTATCAGGTATGCATGACATACCTACATGTCTATCTCTCTGTCTTCATTTTTCTTTCTTATGTTATTAAGAAAATAACCACCCTCGGTTTAAAGTTTTTAATACAGCATACCTGTAAGTTTTGAGCCTTAACTATCTTTATTTTTGTGTTATCCATGTCATTGAAATCCAGTCGGCAAAGCGTTTGAAATAATGGTCGAATCTTTGCTGAGCTTTCGACAATAAAACATTAATTTGAATTTCCGGCTGGGAAAAAATTTCACTGTCAATCGTACAGGGGTCATGATTGGAACAGAATTCTTCAAAAGTGCGGTTCGCGTTACGACGGCGTGTTTTGTGGGTTTCATAAGAGTCCCGTTGGTCCTACCGTGTCAAATGCGGGGCGCACGCCACTGTTTCACATTTTCTCCCTCGGCAAAGCCCATTTCAACCTATTAAAGGGTAAGATTTAATAACCAGCTGGCTCCTACTAAAGCTGTTCACGCCACTGGGCTTAAAAATATAATAAATATCGGTGCGAAGTTGAAAATTTATACACGGTTTATTCTTTTCTCATTTTTCTTTAGCTCAACTAGTGAAGTATATTATCAAAGCAGATGTAGCAAAAGAGAAGAAGGTTTTTACATGATTATTAGTATCAGGAAAAACAGGACAGGCTCTCTTTAGGCACCGCACATCAAATATATTTCTATGCGTAACTGGCGCTAGAAGAAGTAACTATATTTCAACTTCAAAGCAAAATTTTTCCAAGGCAAAGACACCTAATATTTTGGATAATTTTACACACACATTTTGGCAGATCTGTGAGTACTGATACTCCTGTGAGATTTTACACTGTGGTCTGAAGGAAAATAAATTGACAATTTGTCATTTCCGACCATCCTCGTCCACCAAGTCTCCCTTAATCACCACATCTTCATTTATGTGCTTATGCTCTTCTAAAGGTTGCTAAATTCTTTTGATATGTCATCGAAACCTAAAAGAGTTCTGCCGTTCTTAATTTATTTTTTATTAAAGTCTTTTTTATAGTATGTTTAAAGATGAAATATGTTTGGTTGTGTTTTGTTGTCTGCTATTGTCATTTACATGTTTTTCAGTGTTTATTCCATTTCCTTATTGTGATTAAACCATATTCAATTGTGAAATTTGATCTCAATATATTTTTTTTGAAAATCGCAAAAATTGTGTGCATTTTGAACTGACACCACAGGAAACTTTACAAACCATTAGAACCTTATAAATTACAATTAATTATAATTTTTTGTTAACAAGGGTTCGCAACAGCAGAGGTCGTATAAACCCTCAGAGTGCCGGTGTTTTTTTTTGTTTTTTTTTTTTTTGAGCGTCCATTTGTAAGTATTTCGAGTTCGAAGGCAGGGCCGCTGGATTCGAACCCGGGACCCTTCGACCTTTCAGTGATGAGCGCCATGTCAAAGACTAAACTTTGCGGCCACCGACGCCCCCTAATATGTTGTTGTTATGAATATGTTGGGGTTATGTTCCATATCGCGCCAATTTTGTACGCCATTGAGAAACTTAAACCCTGTGGGTAATGACACGGTTTTTATGGTGTTTCTGAGACAGGTTCAATAATTAATTATTTTTCAATATATTGTTTGTACTTCGTTAAAATATATATTTCATTATATAATAAATAAACAAAGACGTTTTCATTTTACAGGATAACTCCCCGTTTAATTGTAGGTATGATTGATATGTCATTAACATAAAACTGTTTTAAGAGCAACATTGATAAGTAATAAGTCCGTTGGATATGACCCACTTCGAATCCTTCTGTAGAAGGTCATAGGATTTTTAATCGCGATGGTGCCATCCTATGTACAACGCATTGTTTTTTGTTATGAAAATATTCCATTGTTACTGTCAGTCATAAAACTCGCAAAACTCCTACTTCATTGACTCCTACAGGCCCATCAAACTTCTCGTCTGATGTACAAAATCCTTCTCTAACCTTCAACCCTTAGCCTTCTTTCTCAACAATTTGGTTTCTCTCCCCCCTTCATTGTACAATCAAGCAAGGCTCCAAAGCGGATGACGAATTCCTCTGCTATAGAGAACAAAGAGTATTACTTGAGTCAGCCTGTTGGACCTTAAAGTTACGAACAAAATTACTCTCGTTTTAGTAAAGGAGTACATGGGCAGAAGGGCAACAAAGAGGCCGATAATTAGCAAATCAAAGTGAGATGAAATTCTCGTATTGGTTTCCAACCCTTTTGGGGCATGTCGAACTGCTAAAACCATAGATCCATCAAGCAATGGATTAAGCAAAATAAGTCTTTGGTTTTATTATATTGTAGTCGAAAACAGAGGCGTGCGAAAAAATTCATCTAGGACATCGCAGAAATTAACGGTGGATCACGAAATTTAAGAAATGGTAGGACCATAATAATTTTTTGAGGAGAGAGATGATCTAGATTCTAGACGATAGGAATAAGTCTGTGAAGAAATTGCCAGGAAGAAGAGTAAACATCAGAACGTGTTTTCTGTTGGCGCGAAGGCTCATGCAAGGGGAGGATAAGAAGGAAAAGCCTAAAAGATATTCGGTAATTCTTAACATAGAATTGTGACCTGGGTCTCCCTTATGTTTTATGAGGAGATCTAGATCATAATAAAGATGCAAAGGCCAGTACGGGTCAAGGTGCGTAGGTCGTAATGATGCCGATTCTTTTTAACTTTTAACTTTCTAATCTTTGGCTGGGGTCCTGGATTTTTCCAAGGCTTTTGATAGGGTCCGGTAACGAGGCATCTTTTATAAAATTGAACTCTTTCTTCCCACCCATTATTCCTACATCTTGGAATCATTTTTACCTGGCAGATGCTACGGAATTCGGTGAGGCAACGAATTCAGAGATATCAGATCAATACAAACAAACAGCGAAGAAAATTTTGAATTCTTTCAGAAGCTGATGCAAAATATACGTTTATATTAAAAAAAAAGTACATTAACAACAAATAGCCAACTGAAGTCGGGTGAATAGTAATTTATCTAGTCAGCAGACTGTGTGGAATCCCAAGTCACAATTTAAGAGAAAACCGAGTGGTAGGACAATTACAAAGATTTTTAGGCTCGATTTTGACTGTCAAAATTGAAATAACTCTCTGCGAATCGTTACAACTTCTCCGGACATGAAGTCGGGAGTTGAACGGAGTACCGCTAAGCCGTCGAAAATCTAGCACTTCCAATCAAAAGTCCTAAGACTAATGGTCAATGCTCGTTACAATTTCACTAAAATGGCGCCAATCCGTCCTGACCTCAATTAGCTTACATACCATAAACTGATACGATGCCTAAAAATACACCTGAACTTTTCGATTCTTCGATTTCATTCATTAATCCAACTGCCCAAGCCTCACCTCCAGCCTACCCAAAAAACCCCTGCCCTCCGTGTGCACCATCATTGTGCTACTGTTTGTGACCGGGAAAGATACTACATGCTCACGTATTTGTCATGTGTATTTTACTTTGTATAGGATACAAATAAATTATTTATTTAAAATTTTAAAAATACATGTTATATATAGTTCAAATAGAAAGTTTGCGCTTGTTTTTTTCCCTTTTTAATGGCATTATAAGGAAATGGACAAAACAGCCCAACTTCTATACAAAAAAAGTGACGAACATTACATAAAATCGCGCAGATGTATCCATGTTTTTAACCGCACACTCTGCCCAGCTGATCATTAGTGACCGTAATGATAGTATCAAGTAGTTACTTTTACGGCCTTGAAGTTGAATAAGCGCAAGAGAACCGTTAATGAATATAATCACCTTTTTTAATAACGAGCCTGATATTAAGTGGAATTAGCCTTGCAGGAAGCGGCTTACGCTGATATTCCTCTCGGACCAGAACCGGTGGACAGCAACGTCTTCTTTACCAAAATCCACCGTTTCAAGCGGCTATTGAAGATTCATCTCGACCTCGACCAACATCGATAAACCGTTATACGTAATATGCTTTTTTAATATTTTTTCAGTTAATTTATAATTAATTGGATTCTTTAAAAGTAATAGATATTTTTTACTCTATTAACTACTTTTTTCATAAACCTATTTTTATGTACATTTTTGTCGGTATGAAACTGAAAAGGGGGAAATAATAAATCTTATACCTTTACGCTTTTTTTTTTATAAACATCATTAAAAACTTCTGAATGAAGGGGTTAAGAATTCTTTTATCCAGTTTTTCAAAACCCATTGAAATTACAAACAATAAATAATAAGATGACTGCAAAAAATAAAAATAAATAAATCGAATTGCTCGATAATAAATTTTTTACTAATTAATAATTCATTTTTGAATAGGCTAAAGCCTTTTATTGATAGGATAATCTATTAACGAGTGCGAATAAAACAAAAAGGGTGATAAAGTATTTTCTTTTTTAATTGATCTCATTCCGAGATGGATTGAGCGGGTTGACCTCGGTTTGCCACTCTCCGTCGGTCTTGCCTTGTATATAATCTTTTCGCCATTAATCTTCTCGTCTTTTTCTCTTTTTGTGAGGGTGTAGTCCCTATTTTTTGAATTTGACGGTTTTCAAATGACAGTGACAGTAGTGGTTTTTGTCAATTCGTATCTATTCTACGTGTCTGACTTGTCCGTAATATCCAGTGAGTAACGTAACAAGAATACATTTTAGACTAAATAAATCACTTAAAAGTGTAATTATAAAATGGCAATAATTTTCAACAGTATTTGTCTGTTTTTTTTTGTTTTGTTTTTTTTAAGTTATAACTCGTCAGGTTAAATGGAGAGCTACAAAACATCTTTTCCCAAATATTTTTATTAGAAATAAATCAATTTAATAATAATTAAATAATTAATAGTTTAAATTATTTCGAGGTGCAATTTATTAATTGTTTTATTAAACACACACAAAAAAAGCCCCGAGGATTAATAGAACTTTGAAGATGTCACCTCTTGATCGCCCGGTCGTGAAGGTTTAGCCTATTAAGGAAACAAAAACGGCGCTACTTGGAGTGGAAAAATGCTAACTGGAGAAACTATTTTCCATATTTATTATGAAAAAAAATTGAATAAAGTCTATAACTATTATTTGTTTTAAGATTTTTAATTTTAAATAATAAAGCAACGAGAAAAAATGAAAAAATCCGACATCAGTGGGTTATAAGTTTTGTTTTAAACAGTACCGCTAAATAACAATTAGTACGTTTTAAAAAATTAATTTCTATTAGATAAAACAAAATAAAACTAATTGTTCACATCAAACTGAATTTTTTCTATAACGAATTAAATTGATAAAAAAATCTCCTTCCCCTTTTCATTACATTTAATTAAATAGCTAGAAATCCAATGACCATTTTCGAAACAAAACATGTTGTGATGAACCTTACCTACTGTACTGGCCTGACATGATATCTTCCGATTTTATTAATAATTTATTAATTATTCCGTGGTCTGTAAATTTTAAGGAAAGGCTTACTTTTAATGCACAGAACAGTTCATCGCTCATAAAATTTGAAAAGGACGGAATTACAAAATTGTACGAAAGTGAGAAGTACGAAATCGTTGTTTAAATTGGTGTACAACAATCTAAAAAATCTTCGTGATCTTATTTTTCAACATAATATACAAGATTTCTTGCCCGAACACTTTACATGTTTTCTTAAATTTAAATTATGGAGGATCAAATCTTTAACTTTATCAGTTTGAATTGTACTGGATCGGTTTACCTTGTAGAAAGCGGTTAATTTGCCTTTTTTTTTTTTTTTTTTTGGGGGGGGTAATTATGTAAGGGTAAAAAGTAATTGTTTTAACAATGTCAACACGTTTAAAAAAATTTAAATTGTGCATAGCCTGTAAAGGAAAGAATTAAGTTTTTCGTAGGTATTTATTAAAAAGAATGTATTTATTAGCGCGAGTTGAGGAACTTAAATCAATTAACCCGAGGAATATCCAGTGGTCGTTAGTAATGGCAAGTAGTCTCGTGCTTGAATGTATTTGATTAGCGTGAATGATTTCCATATTTCTATTTATCCAGAGGAATTATACCAGCGCTCTGGTAAAGTGAACGAAGTCTGCCTTGAATGTTTATTACTGCGAATGGGGAGGATATATCCCCAAATGCACTGAGAATACTGAAAACTCTGAGGTAGAAACGGGGTAGCAAACGATAAACAAAAACAAAGATAAATGAAAAAAAGAATCGGTTTCCCGATGGAGAAAGAGAAAAACTCGCAGTATTAATTTCAAATCATTGCATCCTCTTCATTAGTTGTTTGTTAGTAGATGTTATTTTGAGAGTAATTTTTTAAGGGTTGTAACAAATGTAGATTTGAACTCTTAACATATGCTTAACGCTTGGTTTGCACGTCGCATAATATTGTAAAAAATCTTCTGAAATGTTCGAATGTTTATGGCTGTTGTCTATTTGTTTTGCCAACGGCAACGTTAGCGTTTATAATATTTTTGTTTAACTTTTACCACTAAGAACTGAACCTATAGCAATAAAACTGAAAATCGACATATTTAAAATATTGTTAATTTTTTAAAATAATTACAACCTGCCTGATCTCGATGTTTTATGTGTTTTTTTAGATTGATGTTTTCCAATGCTCAGTGTTGTGTTATTTTGTGAATCGTGTTTTTTTTTGGGGGGGGGGTTGCAACATGGGCAGAGTTCTACGCTTTGATGTACTATCTTTAATGTTTGAAAGAAGAAAAAAGTACCATAAAAACATGATAATTATAAAGGCGGTAAGATTTGCATCTAAAATATGTTTTATGTTGTTTCCAAAGGTTAAAATTGATAAGGGTTTTACATTTATAAATCATTTGTAAATTATTACATCGATTTCACGTTTATCAACTTCGGTAAAAAAAAAGTCCCTTTGTTGTACTGCAGATAATCCCGTTTTTTTATTTTTTTCATCATTGTGATAATTGCTTTTTCCTTCGAGAACTAAACTGGACTGGCATTGTTATGTGGAATTTAGTGGGTTTAACCAAACTGGGGCTTAATAATTATGTTAACGACAGGGACCTTGACCTCCGTGGAAATAGTTATGTTGTTATGCGAGACCTTCGCTCTCGGTGGATAACTGGCCCGAGGTATTTGCGATATCGGCCCACTCTGAATATTTTCAAACCGTTTCCGCATTTCACCCGTTCGCGGAGTCGGCGTGCAGTCGCGTCTGCGATTCGGGGCGTCGACGCGTCGAAGGCGGTCCGGCTGGTTTCGCTTCTTTTGATGTCGCAAGAAATCATCCGAGGGGAATTGTTTCGATGGTTTATATTAATATTTTTGCCTGATTCTGAATGTATGTGGCAATAAAAATAAAATCTGAAATTTTGCTTCAATTATTCTTTTTTTTAAATTATTTATAAAGGGTGGATCTGTGACTTCTCGTGTTCATCATAGGCAAGTGGAGAACCCTACAGAATATAGAATCGTCCCTTCGCAGATTTCATGAAAAAAATGATAAATCTTTAAAAATTAAAAATCACAGGTTCAAGGGGTTTGACTCAGCACTGAAGATGGCGAGATGCCGAAATGGTTCAATACACAAACTGGGCAGATGTAAATAATCGGTCAAATTAGGATTTTTAACTTTGATAAAGTGTTAGACGAATATGGTAAATGTATAGTGTTGTTTTATATTTTCTAAGTGTTCTTCTCTTTTTGCTCTTCTTCAAGTCCTTTTTTTATGGAAGATATGGATAAGGATAAGGATGTTTAGCAGTCAGTTTATCAAATTACTTCTTTCGATTAATTATCTTTTTTATGTAAGATCTTGGTTGAAATAAAAAATAATGTTTAATTAGTAAAGTAGTATCACTTTACTAAACAGCGCCCCTTCGCCGCTCCCTTGAATAGAATCCTTATAACACAACATTTCAAAATGGCAAAAAGGAGGGAAAATTCGAAAGATAGGCTGAGATGGGAAGTTGGTGTCGGAGTGGATTGAAGTTACGATATCTCAAGTGTTACTGCAGCGGCGTATCTAGCCGAAGGTCGTGGGTTTGAATCCCGCTCATTGCACTAACATTTTTATTTCAACCCAGTCCTTACATGAAAAAATAAATATTTATGTTGTGACCCTGAAATTTATTAGAGCTCGCCAGGTAGCTTTAGGCTGGTGTTTACCTTCCACACACTTGGTTAGTGGTTCTTTTGTGTAACTGGCTGCTTTCTGTATTTCATCACCTACTCCTACGCCTGGAGAGACCCAACTGTTGTTGGGTCACATTAGCCAGCTTTAGCAACAGGGTCCACAGCTTTTGACTCTTTTGAGACAGAGACTGCTTTCAGTTTTCCATTATTTTGTTCCAGAAACAAATGTCTAGATATTCCAGATTGTTGTTTAGCTCAATAGTCATTTTTAAGTTGTCAATCAGTTGGTTGAATTTCTTAAAAGTTCAGTGTTGCTTTATAGCCATTATATTTCGTGGTTCGATTGACAAAATAACTTCTTTCAGTTAATTAATCTTTATGTGGGGTATTGGTTGAAATGAAAAAGTTAGTGTCACGAGCGGGATTCGAACCCACGACCACGCTAAATACGCCGCTGTTGTACCACTTGAGCTATCGTGACGTCGATCCACTCGAACACAAACTCCCATCTCAACCTATCTTTCGAATTTTCCTTCCTTTTTTTCAAATGTTGTCGCCGAGAATCGAATGCTGGTTACACGACGGCGTATTGAGCCTAAAGTCGTGGGTTCGAGTCCCGCTCGAGATACTTTTTTTCATACAAACCATACCTTACATAAAAATTGATTGATTGAAAGAAGTTGCTTTATATTTGTATCATCTCAAAATTTCTTACGGTCTGGAGTATAATTTATCTTATGGTACTTGTAGGAAGAATAGTTGATATGAATAGAGATGGAGATGGTTGTCATACAGCCACTTTTACACTCCAATTATTCTTCGGTGAGCTTTGCGAGTGGTCAATGTAAGAGATTTTTTACATATCTTACTCATTGGGTTGAGGATTTGGACTAATGGGAAATCTTTTCCTTTGGCAAACATTAAAAGAACCGAAAATGAATCAGATGACTTTCTGAGATTCTGAAGTTTACCACTCTAAATACGCCACTACTCCAGCACTTCAGCTATCGTCACGCCGATCCACTCGAACACCAAACCGCCATCTCAACGTATCTTTCGAATTTTGCCTCCTTTTTGCCATATTTCAAATGTTGTCGCCTAGAATCGAATCCTGATTACACGCCATCTGAAAAAAATGGCAAAAAGAAGAGGGAAAATTCGAAAGGGAGGTTGAAATAATGGAAGTAATGGCCTGGTGTCATGAGGTTGAGGATTTGGACCCATAAGCAATCTTTTTATTAAAGTGACCTTTATCTTTGCCAAATGCTAAAAAGGATCCGAAAATGAATGAGATGACTTTCTAAATTCTGACGTTTAATGAAAGACAAATCAAGGACAACCTTCTCTATAGAAACGTAACGACGTTCTTATATTACTTGCGATAATTATAAAATTCCATTATTTTACAAATAAAACAATAACTATATATTCTTTAATTTACAAGTTGGTTTAATTATTCACAAACTGTTGATTAGTTTTAGACGTGTTCTTTGTTTCTGCTAAAGCAGGAAGAAGAATTTTATTGTTTTTATGATTTAACATAAATATTAATATTTTTACGAAGAGTAAAACAAAATATTAATAAAGAATTTTAAGATAAGATAATTTTATGTATTTATTTATAATATATAAGGATATATCAAAATGGATTTAATATTTCGTTATTGTTTTTGAATTCATGCCCCGAGGGTGACTTTAAACGGAAAGCGTGGCAGTTTTTAGATTAATAAACTTCCCCAACCTTGACTACAATCTTGATTACTACATTAGTATAATTACAACTGTTTGTCGAGTCTATCAATAAATTTTCACTGACTTATTCCGCTTCTGGGTGACAGTGTCAACTTACCAGAATCCGAGATTTATTTTTGTTACTCTTCAGGAATTCCTCTGCGGGCTTTGTGTCACTTATCCTCGGATGGTAATCCACCGGGTAGAAACATTCGTTTAATGAGAGTCTTTTCCAGGCTAGAATTATTCATTTGGTGCCATTTTTGACGATTTGACATGTTTCTTACCATTGTGTCCTGGGTAGCTCAGAACATTATTAAAACATTCCGCCAAAAATAAATAAATTCATGTAACTCCAGACACACTTATTATATGTAATATAAATAAATAATAATTTATTTGATTAAAAGTTCCTTGTTCGAAATCATTTGATGCTTTGAAATTTATCCTGGTTTAGCTAAATGTTGATCCTTGCATTGTTTCTCGCCATTGTGTCCTGAGTGTCGGGAACCCAAGGGATGGTCAGCGCATTACTAACATTTATTCCGCCAAAAATAAATTAATTCGTGTAACTCCTGACACACTTATTATATAGATTATTTGTTCAAAAGTTCCTTGTTTGAAATGATTTGATGCGTTTGAAATTTATCCTGGTTTAGCTAAATGTTGAATTCGTCCCTACTCAATTTAACTTCTATTTTGGTTGGTTTGTGAAAAATTTCATTATAAAAAACTACCCTTTATTGTAGTAAAAAAATTATGGTTTATGAGTTCCTTCGCACTTTGAGAAATATAGCGAACTGATTGTAAGCTTTGAAAAAAAGTGTTTGCCGTCGTTTATTGCATCCGACCTCGAATATGGAGTCAGAACTGGAGTTTTATTCTCAATTCGAAAGACAGCGTTAACCGGTGCCGTGTTGAAACGGGTATATGTGGGCGGGTACAATTTATACTTCGCTGTCTACGTGCATAATAGAAAATTCCGTGACAAGTTTCCTCGCGGAGGGAAATTTTCCACGGTCTGTTTCTCCCAGGGTAGACAATTACACGCAAAACGCCTTTATATTTCAATTTTATTCGTATTGTTTAAGAATTAGAATTACTCGTTTAGTCTATTGTAATTAGAGTGAAAAGAATGTGGCAGGAAACATTATTTCTCTCTACAGACTTTCAGAGGTTTAAATACCGATTTCATTGATTTTTCAAATTTTATGCACATACAATTTTCGTTATAAAACTATAAGTAACTCCTATCAATCAGGACCCACACAGAGGCTGAGTATGCCAATATTTGGAATCTAAGAATCAACAATGACCTGTCAAAAATTGTAATATTCAGAAATACAGGTCGAATAACGATATGAGGGAAATTATTATATTAATTTAAATTATATTTTCATAACAAACCGATCAAAGTTTTGGATCAGCATACATATTCGGATTCTCCTTCTTTTAAAAGAAGAAACAGTTAAATTTCAACTCTACATTTTTTTGGGGTGAATAATTAACAATAAGTATGTTGGATTCAAGTTTAAATCAAATTTTTAAGACTTTTCGTGGTTCAATTTATTCTTTCGAGGCACAGCATACTACGATGCGATTTGTTTATTTATTATATACAAACGTAGAGCTCTACAGTAACTTAGTTTACGTCTTGTATTGTTTGTACTAATAAATGTTGTATTATTAAATTACTGGAGAATTATTTGGTAGGATCGGGGATGTGGTACAAAGAATGTTCTGGTGTTGAAACTACTCCAAGCTTTCGGTGCTTTATTTCATCTTCCTCAGGGCTGTACGTACAGATACGTATACAGATAATATTTTATAATTTCTCATCTGTGTATATGAAAATAAAAAATCAAAATATCAGTGTTTAAAATTGTTTTTTCTCGTTCGGAAATGTGTGGTGATTAGTGACCGTTAGTAAATGATTATTCGGAGATCGTGAGATGCGATGTGGAGCGACGTAAATTTTAGAAAAACAATTTCCGTATAGTGCCAACGTTTCGACCTTTATTGAGATCATCTTCAGGGCGATGTGTTGTCTGCATTTCTCTCTGATTGATAGCCGATGCAATTTGGCGATGTTCTGCAGAATACTCTTTGCTTGGTGTCCATATGGAGTTGAAATCTGTTCATAAAATCCACTGTTCTTCTTTCTTCATCTCTTTCATGTTTTAGAAATGTATAACAGAAAATCTGTATACAGATTGATATATTTAACTTTTTACAAGCGATATCGAATTTTCTTCAAGACCGCCTCAGCCTCAAAACTTAGAGAAAGTTTTGAGATCGCCTGTTGAAGTTAAAGTGGTTAAAATCCAAGAAAAAAACTTGTGGAGCGTAAAATTTTCGAAAACACGATGGTTCAAAATTTATACACTCTTGAAAATCGGGAGAAGAAATGGTAACGTATGGTAACGAGAGCACATAAAAAACCACTTTTTTTTCTCAAAAATTGCAGATAATTCGAAAACGGTGTTCTTTCCTGTGTACTAACCACATTGGTAATTCACCATCCTCAGCATTCTCTTTCTTTGGTTTCCTTTTCTGCCTGTCTTACGTTGTTCCTACTAATTTCTTTTCCCTTTCTTTTAGGACCCTGTCTGCCTTTTGTTTACCTTATTGCTAGTCTCTTGGTACCTGGTAAAATAACATAAATAAGAAACGCAAATGTACATAGAACAGAAAGAATATATACCAATGTAATCATCTAGAATATTCGATATTCCTCGAGAGATAATTGGCGATACATGCCTCATTTCGCGCTAATAAATTACATTCACACACATACTTGGTTCGCAATACCCAGAATACTCGGTATTCCTCGGGATAGTCCTCTATTTTATTAAATAAAAATACACTGTCCTGTTGTACAAATGCATTAAAAAATACGTACCTTTTTATCTTGTAGATAAATAGCATCAGTTTTTGCTTAAATATTTAAATAATGAGAATATTTGTTGAACCTTTTTTAAAAAAAAGCTGAATTAAAGAGCAACGCCTATTTTTGAAATATAGAGGGATAAAATATTAAAATGAATTTGCTTTTTGTTTATCGGCTTTGCCTTACTTCGTATTTATTTCCATTTCCTCAAATAAAACATGTACTACGAGGTAGAAAAGTTCTCGCAATTTCTTGTGATAAAAAACCTGACTTTATAAGGTAGTTTATAAAAATGGGACTGTCCTCCTTTGTTGTTAATTATTCAAAGCCGCCGCTAAGATAAAGTGAATTGTTCCTCAACGACCCGGCTTTCCCCTGTCGTATATGCTCGCTACTTGTCCGATTGCAAACAACAAACACAGGCTTTGCTCTATTTATAAATACATCGATTAAATTATATATTCCATAGCGGGACCCCCCCTTTTTTTGAATGATTACTGAATGATGACATTAATTGAATGATTACATAATATCTTTAGACGAATTGTTGGAAGCAATGCAATACGTTTAAGTTTTGTATCAATTCGCTTCAGTTCATATTGAATTACATGGTTGTTTAACATCTGAGCTCTAAAGCTGGGCGCACACTAGGTCGGTGGCGCGACGCAACGCGGATCAGTGAAGGTCCACACACTATGTAGGAAGAAGGAACAGCTCTCGGCCGCGTTGGTCGAATTTTCCCCCTCCATCAGACTTGATGTTGTGTTGATTTTGCATTTCCAGGAGGCCGACGTTACAACCGTCGGCTTTGTCTTTACAAATATAACGTCCGAGGGCAGCCGAATTTACCCGAACTCAAAGATTTCTGACCACCCCGGCGCACACTAGGCCGGTAGTGTGTCGCGGAGGCAGGTTCTAGAAGTGGCAACTTCCTCCTGCTCCGAGCAGTACCGCGTCGTCGGCCTACAGGCACCCAGTTTTAAACCGTCATCAGCAGGCTTCATGAGATCTTGCTACCAGGTCTACCTGGAATGGAGGAACATGAAACGAATTGGCTAAGAAATGCACCCAACAGCCATCTCCAAACTTTTCTCGACGAATCGCCAACCAACCCCTGGAAAATCAGATGGGAAAATAGTGTCAATTGACGTTTGAGTTCGTTCCCATCATTAAGGAAAGAAAAAAGTTGGCTGCATCTAAAATTTTGTTCCGTATAAATGCTTACGTGGCATTGAAACTTGCAGTTTTTCTGCACAATTTCAAAAGAGCTCATACCCCAAACTAACAGTAGTGCCATGTTGCTGAAGACGACACAAGCTATTCTTTTTCCCAAACTTTAAACTTTTAAACTCCTTGGTCAAGAACTGCGAAACAGTTTCTAGAATATATGGCCTCCAGAACTGTGAAAAGCGAACGATGGTATCAAGCGTTCAAAAAGTTTACATAGAGCGTCCTGGAGATTAGGAAACCAAGTACTTGAATAAACCTTCTAAACCAAACTGTGTGATTAAACTACGATGTATTTATATGAATAACTTTAGTTCAGATAATTCCGGGTGGTTACTTCTTTAAAATTAAGCTAAAACTTTTATACAGTACCTAAGACTGTGTTTGTTTTGAAATGCTTAACTTTTTATAATGCTTAAAAGGAGAACCCAGCAAGGGAGAGACCTTAGATTAGGTCAGTTTAATTAATACAGAGAGCCAAAAATAGAAATATCCCTAACCTTCGTCGGGCCCCTCGTCTAGAGCGAGGCATAAGGAAGGCGTTAACCTTACATTTTCCTCCAAACAAGGAAGTAGTTTAGAGGACGAGGGCCTCCAATATAGGGTCAGTGGATGGTGAGGGGACTTGGTGAGGTTAGTGACATTAGCCTAGTCTATAGACCCATCATGTTCTCTATTACTGGAGTGGTATCAAATAGATAGGCGGCTATTCCCAAATCATCTCGCTTAGACACTGGAACAATATGGCGAGGGAACATTCAGCAGTTTGGCCTGTGGCAATCAGATGACGGGGACCATTTGTGGAGAAAACGTGAATAAGACTGTTTAATGTCTCATCCGTGAGTAACAGACGGCAGTTTTGATACTGGATAGAATAGCAATGTCCATGTCCCTAACGACCTGATTATCACACAAAATGAATCTTTGACTGAACTATCATTGAGGCATCTACGATGGTTTCCAGTGGTTCGGGCTATCGAAGTATCGATTCGATCGAAGAGGTATTGGACACCCACTGCACACAATTGTTTCATTGGTCTTGTCGCACTGTGGTACCGTCTTTTAACACGGCCTCCTTGATAGTCCTCCAAGTTCCGGAATGTAAGGGTGAGTTTTAAAACAGTCAACAGGAGGCTTCACAAGATCCATTTCAAGTCGTCCGGCATTATGCTCTCTATAACTTTGAAGTATCCAAGCAAATCAGCATCCCGCTTAGGCATGAAGAGCTGTCTATCTTTACAGATGAGTGCCGGTTTGACATCAGAAACCGGGATCGCGCGGGGAGAGGACGTGGAGAACGCTTTGCCTCATGTGCCTTGCGTGTGGGTTTGAAAGACAGCATGATCGTACCAACATAATTATAATAATGAATGGATCGATTAAGATATTACATGCTTACTGTGAACAGTTCAATGTCAATATGACTCTTAAAAAGTACCGAACCACTGATTTTAGGAAAGGAGACAGATTGGGCTCAAGTTTTAATGTTGAAATACAGGTGGTGAAATATTTATTTATACATGTTATTCATGGATTACTGACTTGAACCAAAAGCTCGCCATGAATAGAATACGATGGTTAGTCATTTCACAGGATCGCCACGATTTAAATCCATCACTTTAGCTCAATTTGTAGTTAGATGGCATGCTTTCGGTGTCAGATGCATTATCGTTGTTATCAAAATGTCTATCATTCTCTCCTGAGCACTGCAGCCATTCAGCTTATTGTACTATACCCTGGCTCCATTTTTGGGGGAGGGCTCACAACACAAAGTGAACTTGAGCTCCCGTTGTACCAGTGTTCTTCTATCGAAGAAACTCATTTTTTTGAAGGGGGTTGGGACCAGGTTCAGGGTCGCTGAGATCCGGTCCCGCCCCTTCCATTGATGAGTGCCGTGTCAATTTCTTTTAATTGCGGCCACCGGTCCCCTTAGACGTCAGAATAATTCCAGAGGCGACGGTGGGGATCGAACCCACGACCGCGGGGTCTACGCCTTAACCACTCGGCTACCGCGGCCCCCTCAGGAAATGTGTGGATGTGGAAAAGAGGTGACAATGCAAAAAATGTTTTTATATTCAATCAAAGTATTTCTAGTAACTCAAAGAATTTATTCTCAGCGTAGAAATATTTTGATTGAATATAAAAAATATTTTTTTCATTGTTCAATTTCACTTTTTTCCACATCCTACATGTATTTGTTAAATTTAAACGATTTGTGTAAATCCCAGGCTCTGATGATGATCTCAAAAAAGGTTGAAACGTCGGAGAAAATACTTTTCTGAAACCGACATCGCACCAGATTTCCGAACAATGATAAGAATACGGCATTTTTAACGTCAAACATTGATCCTCCCAATTTAATTGATAGTTATCAGTTAATTTATATTAACAATTAATAATAAATTCACAACGAAGTAAAAGTAATGGTAATGCATAGTTTAAGACTAGCTTGGTTATTTCCAATTGATTGACCAAACTATTGATTGATAAAGTTGTTGAAAAATAAAATTTAGTCTTTTTTTAATCAGTTTCACCTACGAGATTGCGATTTCTCAACAGCTAATGACTTTTTAAAATTTTTATTTACCACAAATAATTTAAAAAATGTTCTGATTTTGTTCTGCAGTTAATGAAATTATCAATATTATACTTGCTACATAAAAACATAATGTTGATTAATGAGACTATAACGATTAGTGATCCTGATTGAGTGTATAAAAAATATTTTGCAAACAAATATCAAGAAAAGCTGTAATAACAGATGTGTTACCTTGTATGGTTTGTTCCCCCTGGGAGAACACGTTTTAAAAATGCCTTCGTCATTTTAAGAGTCATCGACGACGATTTGTTAAATCTGTAATAAATCCGTTTAATTTATTTGGGTTGGGCTTTTTTTTCCTCAGAGACCTGCCAGGTCTGGCAGCGTTACACATTGTCTAGCCAGAAGGTGGAAAGGTACAAGGCCAAACACGATCGAGCAACGGTCGAACAAGTTGCTTTGGACTTCGCACTTCCCGTTTTGCAACGGGTTCGCTACGATATACTTTAAACGAACTTTTTTCTATGTTCGATCTTTTCATTTGCCAGGTTTAGCAAGTTTGTCTTATCGATAAACAGTTTTAGGAAGCAATTTTCGAGATTATTTCTTCTTTGGGGAATGTTCAGATTAAACTTACGTTTAATACCTTTAACGTTTGTGTGATGATCGGTGAACGTTAATCGGCGATTGTTCAGAAATCGTGCGATGCGGTCTGATCATCAGCTTCAGCGCTCAAAGTGGTTCTTTTCTGTGTAATTGTGCCATTCTTGCGTGTAGTGTTGAGAGTGCCCAATTGCCAAATCCCAACACGGAAAACAAACAATTTGAGTTCTTTAAGTTCTGAAGATGATCTCAATAAAGATCGAAACGTTAGCACGATAAAGAAAACGTTTTTTTTTAAACCTACATCACACCAGACCGCATCTCACGATCTCTGAATAATCGCATGTAATTTTTTTTTCGTTTTTATGTGCAATAATACAAGTACATTAATTAGTCAGTAAGTTTTTACTCTTCTTTAAACAAAATAAAAGTAGCGCAAACTAAACTAAAATTTCTGAAAAAATAGAAAATTCTAAAAATTAAATTAAAATTTTAAAATATCTTCTTTCTTATCTATCGTGTCGTGACGGAATTTCCTTAGTTGTCAGCCTTGTCTACAGATCTGAGACATCAAACTTTATTTGAGTTATGACCCTGTTGGCTAACAATTAAAAAATCTAATAGTATCTAATAATCTAACGCAGTCTCAAAAGATGTTGAATTGAAAATATCTTAGCCCTCTGGTAATAGGCCACTCCGTGGGCCAATCTGGGATTCTACAATCTACCTGGAACACCTGGGCTTGCATAATTCATCATAAACAAATTATAGTTCTTGAAGCCAACTGTGGAGTTTCTATTTTCGAGGTCGTTGAAATTTCCTGAAAACGGGAAATTTTCATTTAGTAATTCATCATTCAAGTATGTATGTAATTTTTTTTTTTTGAAAAAACAAGACATAAAAATTATGACACGTTTACATTTATTATGTACATGCTCTACCAAAATCATAGATTATAAGTAAACTGTGCACTTTACATTGTCGTGTCTTATTTTCGTCAAAACAAGGTCTAAATTTACACTGTTGTATCTTCACAAATACTTTCTGCTACATTCATTGGTTTGCCAGATGATCCACTAAATCAGCGTGTTGAAGAGTGATTGGAGCAATATTTGAGCAACGGCCTCTCCCTCCAAGCAGAGACGTCACGTTAACATTTGTTATTTTTGTTTAGTATTCTCGTAATCTTCTCTTCTGGCCTGCATTGTGGCAAGATTTCTATTTTTTTTTAATTTTTAACTTCATAAAAGGAACTTCCTTTATTTATCTCATGTAAAATATACTTAGGGGACACCAGTCCACTTGATATTTTTTGGGTATTGGGAGAATGGTTGAGCGTCGCCATCTTTTTTTAATTTTTATTTGTCGTCTTGCAGTTGGCAACGTCGGTCCAGAATTGCTTTAGCTCTGTGGATTATCCCTCTCGCAGATCAGCCCTTTGATCGCTATGTCCGAAAAGAGGGTAAAACTAGGCATATGAAGAGTAAAAATTCGAATTGATTATTACTATTTGCCTTCGATTATTTTTTCAAGAAAGCAATAAAAACTGCGTAAGTCAAATGGTAAATCATTTTTTTTGCGAGGGTTCGTAACAGCAGAGTTCATATAAACCCTCAGGTTACCGGTGTTTTTGAAAAAAAAATCTCATTTGTAAGTATGTCGGGTTCGAATTCAGGGCCGCTGGAATCGAACCCGGGACCTTTACCTTACTGTAATGAACGCCGTGTCAAAGACTAAACCTTGCGGCCACCGACGCCCCATTGGTAAATCATTATTGAAACGTATTTTCGAAGTACATTATTTCTCAGCTAGTGCAATGAAAAACAAAAATAAACTTCTTAATACTCTAAAAAACCAACAAGATATTGAAAAAACCATGGTACTTGGAACACATTGAATGAATGATTATATTGATGCATAGAACTTGGTAAACCTAAATAATTTAATACTTCAAATTAACGTATAAAAGTTTTAGTTTTTAGAATTTTTTGATTATAGTTTTTAGCACTTTCTGGCAAAATATCGAAAATGGCTGAAAGATCGTTTTTTTTGCTTTCCGACAGGCTTTCTGAATCAATGATATATAAACTTTTTTTAAAATCATCAGGTTTAGCCTCTTTTTTTGGTACATTGACAAGTTTCCACAAGTCTGTGTCGTTGAATGTGAGCTTATAAAAAACTGGAGAAAACATGGATAATAATTGGAAAATTTACTTTTTATATAGAGTGACAGGTGTGTTTTAAGTCTAGAAAGTACGTCAGTTCATTGTTAACTACGAAAAACGATTCCTCTTTATTAACTTTAACTGATGCCACATTTTGTAAAACTTCCGGAGTGAAACGTCTGGAAGCACTTTTCCTCTTTTCTCTCAAGTCTCGAACACATTATAAAACGTTTTGACCGTTTATTAAAAATTTCTGAACAATCTCTTCAAAATGTTCAAATTGTACTAAAAATGTCATCAAAAAAAATAAGGGTGCGGTTTTCATTTTGGATTGCATAATTATCAGACTACCAGTTTCTTTCCGCCGATAATGTCTTATGAATTTACTAGAGGTAAAGTTCCGGCTCTTTTCTTTTGATTCCTCGACCGGCTGGTACGATATGGCACATAGAACCTTCGGACAAATCATATGTCCCATACTTAGACTAGTGCCATCTATGACGAAAGTACCAAACCACTTTTAAAAAATTTGGCATTTAAAACATTATCAGGATTTTTTCAATTAATTAATCTTCATATAAGGCATTGGTTGTCATCAAAATGAGTGTCACGAGCGGGATTCGAACCCAAGATTGTCACGATAGTTCAAATAGTAGAGCACCAGCGTATTTAGCCGAAGATCGTGGGTTCGAATCCCGACCGAGATGCTGATTTTTCTATCCCAACCAATGCCTTATATAAAGATTAATTACTTTAAAAAAATTATTCGATCGATCGTACCACGATAAGGTTATTGGCGATGGCACATACATTTTGAGGAAATTGGCATTTAGAACGTTTGGAATTTCCACTCTTCAGATATTTTTTCTCTTTGGAGACGTCTGGATAGAGCGACCAAAATGCTTTCCAAATTTACTCCTACCATAAAAGAATCATAACACAGAACTATTCTGAGACAAAGGAGATTAATGTATGCACTATTTTTCCCATCATACATTTTTACATGTTACATCGATTTTGAAGTCAAAGTCTACTTTGAACTCATCTATCATGCACAGTATATTTTTAATATTATGAATGTACAAACACAAAATTTATATAAAAAAAACTGTTGAGATTTAAGGGTTGTTATACAAGTAACATATTACTTATTAAATCCATTATTTTCTGATTGACCAAATTACTTGTTTCAATTAATTAATATCTATGTTAGGTTGAAATTAAAAATTTATTGTCACTAGCGGGATTCGAACCTAGCCGAACCCAGTAGCCGGAAGTCGTGGGTTCGAATCCCGCTCGTGACATTAACTTTTTAACTTCAACCAATACCTTATATAAATGTTAATATTATTTATTCTTTCATATTCTCATAATTACGTATAAATTACGATAATTTCTACAAATAAATTGTAATTGAATTTTTAATTATTTGTCCTTTGGTTATGGTGGAATTGTAAAAACTCGAAACCGCTCTAGGAAATATTTAGATTAGACCAACTGTGACACCATTTCCGATGTTTATCGGCGCTGATTTTAATAATTCTACAACGTTTTCGCGAAAAGTGCCATTATCGTTTCTTATTGACCGTTGGTTGCATGCGTGGTTAAAGATGCATTGGCCGTAATTAGGTATCCCGGGGGGAAAATGTCAGGGTCTTTCTAGGCGTGTCTAACCGGGGAGTGGTCGTAGTACTTGTCTTTCCGTACCTGTAGTATTTTCCGGACCGGTATTAATTACAGTGCCTTACAAATCGGAAACGCCCACCTGTTCCCTAATTCCGCTCTGTCGGATCGAGGACAAAAAAGGACAAATCGAACTAATTTTTCAATTAATATTTAACAAAAAAAATTTCGGGGCTTTACGAAATTTTGGAATAAACAGCCGATAATTGTTTTAAAAACGGAACAAAATAATTGAAATCAATAATTGTAAAAACCCAAGACTTCAAAAGGAAAGAATTTTTTATACCAGAATCCTTAATTTTGTCGAGATTTTCTCTTTGGGGCCTGCTAGCTGGTGAACCTGTAATTTTATCGTTTTTTTGATTATTTTGATCCTATCTTCGAACTTATCTTCTGTCAGACACATTTTTCCTTTACCAAATTTCCGAACAGATCTAAGGGCATCCCGATATTGATAATAATAAAAAGAGCCAATGAAGAATTTGGTAGCCAAATGTAATTATTACAACGTGGATGGTTGAAAAATGTATAAAAAGTAAATTTATCCCTTAGAAAACACCTTTCCTTATACATACATTCAACTGGAGTGGGAATGTGTTAAACTGTTTTTAAGAAAGAAACAAAAGTAATAACCAGAGAAATTCAATAAGAAGAACAATAAAGTCTTGTATTATAAACCAAAGAAAAAAACTCAAAATCAACAATAAAAAACAAGATTCCAATAAACTTGAATATTTTTGAAGAGAATGTTTAATTTTTACCAATATTTTACCTTTGTGGTCTGTAAGGTGGTGAACGAACGTGTAATTTCGTCGATTTTTATGATTTAGGTTTACCTATCCTGAGTTTTTCACTGTTAGACGGATTTTTGCTTCTCCCTATCTTTACAGTTTACCCTAAAAGCATAAAATAGACAGAAAAATACCGAAATCCCTTTGGAAAATGAAAACAGCGAAGACAGACAGCCCAGGATCACAGTCCATCAAACTAGTTCCTTAATTTGTTGATATATTCAATAATATTGTTGATTTTTATATTTATTGTGTTTTAAATTGGTGTAGTTGATGGAAGATTAGGAGTAGGATTAGGGATGGATGAGGTAAGGCAGTTATTGTCAGGGCTAGTTCAGGTTATGTGGGTTAGGGCTAGGATTAGGGATAGATGAGGTAAGGCAGTTATTGTCATGGCTAGTTCAGGTTATGTCGGTTAGGGTTAGGATTAGGGATGGATGA
>CM077106.1:21376112-21387795 GCA_039619505.1 Cimex hemipterus | reverse complement strand
GCGTTGTGACCAGCCCATTGTCCGGCGTTGTGACCAGCCCATTGTCCGGCGTTTTGTCCGACTCCGTTGTCATAGAGGTGAGTGTCGTCGCGCCATTGTCCATCGTCTTCCTGAGCTCCGTTGTAAGCACCAGACCACCTGAAAACATTTGTGCTGAATTACTCCGACAGAAGCAAATAGTGTACACATCAAAAAAGAATCATCTCAAAAAGGTAATTAATAGCACATTCACTCAAAAGGAATGAGAATAACAACTGATTCAATTATATTTCATTTCAGAAAACTTGTGCTTATAATAGCCACCACTAAATGAACCTATGTTAAGACCCTGGAAGGAAGCACTAAGTTAATTACATACAAGAAGAATCATGCACTGATTAACTGACAAGCCATTTAATAATCTGCATGCCATAGCCATCACAGATACTGAACAGAGGGAATCTGCCTTATCTCTTCTCCTATGAAACTACAACTAAATAGAGCTTGCACTTTTCTTTATCGAAGTTTCAAGTACTGCTCAGCCATCTTACCAGTGTTTTCTCGTTTTCTGAGTTATCATGGAATCGCAAGTCGTGAGCTGCCTCACCGAGACTATGGCGTCCCTCGAATGCGCATGACAGGTGTAGGCTGAGCTCGATATGAGATCTTTTGGCTGTAGGCAGTGCTTATCTAGGGGGTGGGTAGCAATCTCACTTAAATCCGAAACCGTTGTCGGGGCGTTCTCGAAAGTTTGTACGCTGGGGAAGCCTCCGCACTCAGAGAGAAAGAGTTCGCCTCCTCTATCTAGGGAGTATGCGGGAGAGCAGGCCGATGTATTTCGACCTGCGAGCCCTTTGCATGCGACATTCCAATTCGGACAATATGAGAGCGAGGTGGTTACAACCCTTAAGCGAGCGAAGCCTCTACATCAACGCTCAGGCGGAGATGCGTCAGCTCTCACTTTGAGAATCGGCCACGTCCGGTAAGAGCTTTATATAGCTTAGGTACGGACGCTAAAGATCCTCTGGTCATCCTATGGACAAGAGTCCGGAACGAAATGCCTCACCGAGAAAACGAAATACTTTTTTTTCAATAAACTAAGACTTTTCATCAAGCAATTTAGAAACTGTGTTATTTTGTCTTTATCAGAACTTGATTCCTTACGATTGTGCTGATCATAATCTAATAAACCAGCTCAATAAAAGGATACTACTGGGTTTTTCCTTAAAATTCTTTAAATTCTTTAAATATCGTGGAAGTGATACGTGTTGAAATGTAGGGAAATTAGGCAATAAATCTTATCGTTTTGTGAGATTGTTTGTTTTAAATTATTGTTAAATTTTAATTTTTTTTTTGTTGAACTTTTCATTTCCTGAAACTTTCTCATCTATTGTAAAAGCAAGACGAATAGAATTCTGGAAGGCTTTTATGACCGTCGGTTTTTATAAAATAATTGACGGCTTTGTTGTCAAAATTGAAAAGAACAATTGTGAATTGTAAAACCAGGTCGAAGAAGCTTTTCAAGTGGTGCGGCAATAGAAGTTCCAACTTCATTTAAATCAAGTAACAAACGGTAGCCGTCGGGAGAAAAAAGTACGCATTCTGTGACCTGGTTCAATTTTTCCTTGTGGCCTGATTGTATACATTCTTCGATTTTTTACAATTAGAAAATCTCTACACAATCCTTACGTAAAATAAGGTGTAATTTCTTCATGTTCAGATGCAGAAAAGGAAGTTTGCACTTCTATTAAAATATTGACACAATTTTGGTGAAATTATTTTTAGATACTTACTGAGCGTGAGCGCCGCTGTTTCCTTGGTCGTAGAGGTGGGTGTCATCGTGCCATTGACCATCGTCTTCTTGGGCACCGTTCCAGTTTTGGGCCGGGTTCCAGCTCTGAGCAGGACCGTGGTTCCAGCTCTGGGCGGGAGCACCGTTGTAACCTCCTTGTCTAGAAGGGCAAAAAAAAGGTAAATTAATAAATAATCCTTAAAGTTGAAAGTTTGATCGACTTACTGTCCAGAAGCCCTAGCGACTGCGGCGAAATGGGCGGCCTTGGCGGCAGCTACTTCGGGGGTGTCGGCGACAGGTCCGTGTCCCCATTGTGGGCTGGCCGCGGCAAAGGCGGCGAATCCCAAAAGTACTGCTACCTAAAGTTAAAAACATACTAAACTATGAAAAAAAGAAGAGAAATCATATTCTTAACACGTTCGGTAAAAATGAAAAAAAGTCTTTCTGATACAATCATCATTATTTTCACCCATTCAAATTCTTCTTCAAAAAACTACCGCCCTTGAATTAGTTTCAGCGTGCCTTGAATAAAAATTGGACCGAAGGACAAATCGAGCAAATGTGCGTGAAAGTATACTATTTTTATTCGGCGAGACAACTCTTTAAGACAATTATATCATGCCATTGGATTTTGTGTTAATTATAAACTACTCATAATTTTTTCCTCTTTGTTTATAAATGAATGTTTTTCATAGATGTATAAACTTCCGGATTTCGGAATTTAATTCAAACTCACGTTACACTGTCTTTAATTTTATGTCTTCACACATTCATATTTTTTTAGCAATCACTTAAAATTAATTTTGCTATTTACGAGCCGAGTTTGTGGCATTTTTTTAAATCAAAAATGAACTAAAAGAGATTATATTTCTAAAAATAGAAAAATCAACATATTGAATTATAAATCACATAACAAGCGAATACAAAAAACACGTTAATAATAAAATTTCTTCTTACAAATATAATCATAATAAAAAAATACAAATTCAATCTTAATTTAAAATTAGTGAATTGATAAAATTCCCAAAATTGGAAAATGAATTACACATTAATAACATCAAATCGACCAAATTTTGTCTTATTCATATGATCATTTTTATAGTAATTAATTTTCAATTGATATAATAATTTATCTAAATCTTAATAAATCTGGGACATTATTATCAATGAAATCACTATTGTTTGTAGTCCACTTGACCAATTAATATTAATTTTTTTTTAGGTTTTTAGTTGATATAAAAAAGTTGAGATGGAAAGTTAGTGTCCGAGTGGATCTAGGTCACGATAGCTCAAATGGTAGAGCAGCGGCTAGCTGGTCGAAGATCGTGGGTTCGAATCCCGATCTTGACACCTGACTTTTTTTTATCTCGACTAATACTTTACAGAAAGATTAATTGAAAGAGGTTATTTGGCCAATCAGACCACGAAATCTAATGGATTATATATAAAGTTGAATGTTAACCTTTCGCCAGCCTGGAAGGATGTGCTCCAAACATGCAAGATGGCGCATTGTCTGAAGGTTCTTATACTAAAATCCTTAATTAATTGTAATTATCAATTCAGTTACTAAAATTGTACATGTAATATTTGCGATTTTGTTGTATATGTTTCATTAATGCTTACATTTTAATTAAATGTATGATATCGGAAGAGACACGACATAAATTAGAAACATCATAAGTTATGTTTTAATATGTAGTTGTCATCGTAAACATTCCATTAAAAAAAGAATGAAATATCAATTTTGAACCTCCGTATTAGGCTATAATATCTTTTAAAGTGAATGGGCTGTTTTAATGTTAAATGCGCCAGTGGGTCAATGATTTTTTATTTGTAAATTTAAAATGATCGGTTACTGTTTGAGTGAATGTATTTATTAGTGCGATAGTAATGTACGCATGGGTGGAATGTCAAGTACCTAGGTTAATATTTTAGATTATTTTTAATTTTAATTGTACATAATGTATGGATGTATTTATTAGCGCGAGCGAGGGCACGTCTTCAGAGGGATATCGAGTACTCTCAAGCTCGCATATAGGCTATGCTCGGATTGAATGTGAGTGAATGAGATAGTGTTCAGAGCCTATTCACTCTAACCACCCCTAATCGGCCTTTCACCACGTGGGGGTGAGCTAAAAATATAGAAAAAACGCCAGATTTCCTACAGAAAAGCTAAATTTAAAAAAATAAATACATTTTTGTAATCGTGAAGTGGAAGATATTTGAGGCGCCGGCAATAGTTATGAATTTTCTGTCTCTAAAGAAATTGTATTTAAAATCTTCTCCTTTTATAATAATATGCCAAAAAAAATATACACAATATTAAAAAACCATAAAAACTGACATGTGTCTGTCTTAAATTTTGTAGAATTATCAATAATTCATTATGTCATTATATGTAATGTAAATCTATAAAAAAATTATACGTTTTCTTTAAACAAAAAAAATCATGTCTTTTTAGTTAATTTTTCCTGTAAAAAAATTAATAACTTGGAGCAAGAATTTTGACAATAGAAAATGACATGTCGTTCATTAAATGCAAGTGAAGGTCGATAATGAACTTTCTAATTGCATTTCTGACCAACAAAGTCGAAGAATGCTCGACACTTTTGCCAAGTTAGAAAATATGTAATTTTTTGTATGTTGTCGATAACTGGACTCACCGTAGGGTTCATTGTGAAACTGCTATGACCGTTCTGAAGGGTAGAGACCGCCAGGCTAGTTATATAGTGGACAAAGTCCCCCACTATCCTGTCTCCGCGTACTTCCTCTATTCTTGTCTACGCGAACTTCCACTTTGTAAGGTATAATTTGAAAGAAAGAAAAACACTCAGTTCTATCGTCAAGTTTTCACGGAACATTCCATGCGGACTTTGAATTGTTAATGATTTTCTTGACTTATAGCTTAATAAAGAGGGCAAGATGTACGATCCGTCAGTTCTACTTCATAATCTAACCTCGACCCGGTCAGCATGTCATTGCCAATAATTACATATACGTATTTGTCTTATATTTTGAACTTATTCAGTCTTCATCAATTTGAAGAAAATATCCAATAATTTTAACCATAATAAACGACGATATAAATTTTATCAGTATAGAATTGGACGAAAATGATTAAAGATTATGTTTTTTTACGCTAAGACAATTACGTTCGTAAAAAAATTGTCACTTCCCTCTAAAGAAATTCCTGTATCTGAAAGTTTTTGCGGGGCGAAATATTAAGTCCCCTACTATTTTCCTTGTTTTCAAAGTTTGCTGATTTGAACAGCAAATTTTATTCTTATCTTAAATATTTCAGTAATACCTTTACTCTTATACATAACGCCAATTTGAAAGAGTCACAAAATTAATTACAACTTCGGTAACGTAATAAAATAAGATGTAGCGTTAATTTTAAAAGACATAAATTATTTGTGTTATTTATGTATGCACAGGCATCTAATGATTCATTACCATTTTTAATTAACTACCAGGGTGCGGATAAATATATTTATTAAAATGTATCTTTAATTCTGTCTTGAAAAAATTAGTATTATCACAGTTTAATAGGTACAATACAATTTAATAATGTAAATGTAACAAATATAAATATAGAAATATATAATAAAAATTATTATTTTTTAAACCCATTAACGTTTTCCTTCACAATTGACAAGGTTACTTCTTTCAATCAATTAATTATCGTTTCTATGAAAGGTCTTGATACAGATACGAATGGCAGTGTTACGAGGGGATTCGAACCCACGACCTTCGGCTAGATACGCGGCTGCTCTACCGCTTGAGCTATCGTGACTTCGATCCTCGCGGGCACCAACTCAACCTACATTGTTATTAGTAGTAGTATTAATCGAGCCCGAAGGTCGTGGGTTCGAATCCCGCTCGGGATACTAAATTTTTCATTTCAACCAAGACCTTACCATAAAAAGAATAATCAATTGAAAGATGTAATTTGGTCAATAGACTATTAAACATAATGGATTTAATTAGTATTAATCTTTTTCAGGCAGAATTAATAATTACATTGTAAAAGCTGATAAGACAGAAAAAAACAGTGGTTTTAAATGAACAATTATACAAATGTAAAGAAACTATACATTTTAAGCAATAAACTTCTATACAGAACTTTTAGATTGGATCGAACTGAAGATTATAAAAGAGTAGCATCGAATAATAGACAAACTTATAAAACATAAAAACATTTAAAAAATATATTTAAAAAAGTCAACTAACTATCCCATCGTCACATATACATCAATTAAATTTTACTAAGAAAATGTCCCTTGTGGAACATTATGTAAAATATAGGCAGCATAACGGAATGATTCAGCAAAATTGTAAAGAAATTTAACAACGATAATCCATTCGATATTGAAAATATTTTTAAAATTATAGATAAAAATTGAAAATGGAATTTTAGTGTTTTTCCATATTGTCGCAATGATTCCTTCAGAGGACTTAATGAAACCTATGACATTATTTTAAAAAAATTGATAAGTAATAGAAGCAGTTACCTATGTAAAAAATTGACCTTTACAACAAAGGCTTAAAAATTTTTTTAATAAACAATACTTTTTATTTGAAAACATTTTTATAGACAATTAAATTATCTAAGTATAATAATAAACTATTTCATTACAAAAACCTAGTCCACTTCTAACTAACCAACTTCTAAGCTGACCAACGAAAAAACAAAGTTTTATAAAGAATATGGTAGAAAAAATAGAACTTTTAAAATATATGATGTTGATTTCATAAAATTTTGTCAGAATCTCAAAATAAAATAAAGAGTTTATTCTCTTCGAACAAAATATAATGGAAAGATTAGTCAAAAATGTTGTAATTAATCTATATGACTGTGATAGAATATGTACAGGTAAAAAAAAAAGTGTGGGTAAACAGTTAACGAACCATAGAAATGATATGAAATATACAAAAACAACCCAGCCCTCATAGTTGTAAATTATTACAAGTAAATTGTAAATTACACAAAACACAAAAATCCACACATTTTGGATTTTGAACAAAACAAAGACCAGATTGTAAAGAGATTAAGTAAGTACGAAAAAAGAGATTGTAAAAGACGAATCTTGCAAATATTTTACAAAAACAAGCGAAAAAAAAGTTTAAATTAAAAACTGATCATAACTTAACGCCCCTATTTTATTCCGATATTAAAAAATAAATAAATTTATTTTAAAAACTAAGAAAAAAATGTAATATTTTAAATTCGAGGCAAACTTAAAATATATTAGGGCTAAACAAAATGTAAAATAAAAATTATAAAAAAATCTAAAATAAATGAAAATTATTACGAAAAATGTGTATGATAAAAAAATAGTAAAATACACTAAAAAATTAGATTTCCGTAATAATCTTTTTACAAAAACCCTTTCCCCCTTTCTGACTATGCGGCTGGTGAAAGTTTTTTTAAAAATATTACAGCAATAATAGATAAATGTATATAAATAAGCTTAAATTAGAAATGCAATATGACCATTCTCGTTAAATATCAAATGGATAATAAATTTCATACAATCTAATAAGCTTTTTAATAAATTAGCAAATGTTAATATCTATAAATTCACTAATTTCGTGGTCCGCTTGACACTATATTACAACATATAGCTAATATATTACAATTAATTAAGGTTTTTACTTAGTCAAGATAAAAAAGTCAATGGCACGAGCGGGTTCGAACCCACGATCTGCGGCTCCGTTTTGCCAGTTTTTCAAATGTCGTGTAATCGGAATGGATTCTCGACGACAAAGCGATGTTTTATCTCAACTAAAAACCTTAATTAATTGTAATACATTAGCTATATGTTGTATATATTTTGTAATATAGTGTTAAGCGGACCACGAAATTAGTGAATTTAATGCTTTAAAATGGTATACTTCACTAACATGGCCATTTCATTTATCTATGAGAAAAAAGGTGGGGTTGAGATAGAAATTTGATGTCCGAGTGGATCGAGGTCACGAGGTAGAGCAGCGGCGTATCTGGCCGAAGATCGTGGTTCGAATCCTGCTCGTGCATTGACTTTTTTATGTCAACTAAAAACCCTAATCAATTGTTAATATCTATATTATACTTGTTTTATTGTGAAAAGTATGTATGCAGATGATGGTTGTAAATACCCAAAACTTCCAAATGAATGTAAACATGTAATGTTCTTACTTTTTAACAAAACCACATGGATATGTTTTCTAACATAAAAAAAAATATACAACTCAATTCATATTTTTTGTTCTCGTCAGTCTCATTTTCTCTTACTTCTGTATTTTTATTTCTACCTGATATTTTCTCTCCCCCTGTCGCTGTTTGTCGATTATCCTATTGTTCTTTGTTCTTTCTTGTTATTTGTTCTTACTCCACCCTATCCAACCTCGGTTTCATTCTCATTTTATTACCTATTCAGTCAACTTCTTCCTCTCTTTCACTCTCTGTTTCTTTCATAGCCTAATAAGTATTTTTTTACTACCTCACTCCATTTACTTCTTTTCTAGTAACTATCAGTATGTCCCTCACTCCTCCTCTGACTATTTATTTATCAATCTCTCTCCGATTTTCTCTCTCTTTCATTTTGAATTTTTCTTTTTGTAACCCTTTCTTTCATCGTGTTTTTTCCCTTTCGGTCCAGTTAGTCAGTATATTCTTGTATCTTCTTCTTTTTCTCTCCGATCCTGCGCCTAAATGTTTCTTTATAATTCTTTCCATTCTTCTCTTAGACCATTTCTATTCCTTTTTTAATTTTCCTCTCCCTACTGCTTTCCAAATAGTTTTTTGATTTTTACCTAGTATTTCAGTATTTATTTTTTTCAGTTTTCTCCTATATGTCACTATTCCAAATTTTGGCACACTTTTTTCACTTGCTATTCCTTCTTCACTATCTATTATTTTCATTCATTGAATCTTTTTCGTCGGAACACGGACAGGAACAAGTCATAGGCAAAGTAGTACATACGTTAAAATAACTGAAATACTATACGAGAAAAGGCTCCTAAAATAAATAAATAAAAGCAAACCGTTTGTTGTCAGCCCACATGGCATAATCCATTTTAATCAAGGCGGTTTAATTAAGCAAGTCTACTAATTTGTGCCGGGATAAATTCCTGGATAATTTCTCCTCTCTTAAATCCACCTGGACTGTGAATTATGCTGCAGTGCCATTTGTGTTTATTTCATTACTGCATGTCTTAAAATAGAAGAAATTTATATTAGAAAATGTTCGAACTTAGTTCAAGAACAGATCTAACTGAAAATTTTGTGGAAGTCGATAGAAATCAGTTCTTAGGTAAGATGGATTTTTTTCTCTCATTTCCAGTGTGAACATGCTGTCCATCTATATACGTTTTAATGCATTAGCTTTAAAAAAAATTAAAAAACTGATTTATTTATAAATCGAAACTCTTCAGTAAGATCGTATGTTATGCTGTCTTTAGTTACTGTTTTGTTATTGGAACTTGAATATAATTAATGCCAATAACTACAGTCGTATAAGCAATATGGATCCATTCTATTTTTTTTGGGGGGGGGGTTACGCTGGCTTATTACCCATGAAGTTTCCTATTTTCATTTTACTGTCGAGCAGGATCGGCCGGGACTCACTCACTCATTCAGCTCCATCATCTTTTCACCTTCAAATTTTCATGGTTGAAGATAATCAAAAAGAAAGGTTTATCGACTTTAGAAATCTATAGATTATGTTGAAAGCTGATGGATTGTCTCTTATAGGGACAGATTCTTAATTTATTGGTTTGGAAATGTTTGGGACTTGGTTCAGTTATTTTAGCTAACCATCCCCATCCCTAACCATCCCTAACCATCCCTGACCATCTCTAACCATTCCTAACCATCCCTAACCATTCTAAATTTAAAAATTCTAAAGTTTTAAGAAAAACGTTTTGTTGGTGAATTTATAATTCAATTTAGCAAAATCAATTATGTAAAGTGATCCGTTGTAAATATCCAAGGAAATAACAAATCAACAGAAATATTCTAATATTTGTTCATTTGCAGACTTTGTTATGTAAGAAAATGAAAAATGCATACTTTTATTTATACCACTTTCAAATTGAAGTAGATCCTTTTAAAATATAGTTTTATTAAAAAGACGAGACGACATCGTTTATGTATGCAGATAAGTTTATTTGCACATATTTCTTCTTCGTGGGGAAATATCAATGTTATAAGAAAAAAAATGGAGAAGGATATGAAATACAGCAAAAAGATTATCTCCCTGGAGGAGTTCCTTTATGCAAGTAAAAGGTGAACTCGCGGTAATCCACAAAATACTACAAAACTTTTCGAATTCCATCTATTATTCGATTCAACTTTATTCTTTAGTCGTTTGTCTACCCAGACTTTTTGCTTCTTTCTCTCCCCCTTTTTCCATGTCTTCTTTTTCATCTGATATTATTCTTGTGGCAAAGATTACGTGACTTTAGTAATTTCGTTAATTAAACGTCAAAACTGCTTATGATATAATCTGTTTTCTTCAAAACACTTCTATTACATTATTCTGTCCAATATGATCTTTTGTTTTACACACTTTTCTTTTGAATAAATTTTTATTTCTACGTAGACTTTCTATCTCTCTTTATCTTTTCTTTCTTTTTCTCTCACTCTTTTTATATCTCTATCCGTCTTGTTCTATTTCTATCTCTATTATTATTTTTTCTTATCAAATCATTTTTTTTTCATTTTCTCAGTATTTCTTTCTGGTAGACCCGGTTAGTTTTTCTTTTTAACCCACCCAGTAAGTTTATTCTATATTAATTTTATTCCTACTAATCTATATTTCTCCTCATTAGTATGCTGTTTTACTATCAAACCTTCATTTTCATTTTTTTAAATTTAATTATCCTCCATTTATCTCAAGTTAATCCCACGTCTTCTGCCATTTTACCTAACTTATTGTTAGTAAATTTCTTGTTCTTTATATATCTTGCTCAATCTCATTCAATTTCTTTTTATCGCCGTTATCACTCTATTACGCGTTTTGTCTACTTATAGTGACTTTAACGTTAAGTTTCTAACTCCCACTTCATTTACTTCTCAGTATATTGTCAGAAATGGAACGGGTTTCAAGTTGTGTTCAGAGTAACTTTTGCATTCAGCGCAACAATCTTTTTCCAAGGGGCAAAAGGTAATATTAACTGCTAAACTATTAAATAATTATAGTTGTATATAGCTTATAGTTTTAAAATACGTATTGGTTTGCTGAAGTACAGTTACATGGTTTAAGTACAGGCCGCCAATTATTAAATTTGATATGTGAAAACACGGAATTTGCTAATTCTCTTATTGATAGCAATAATGTGAACATTTTGAAGGGTTGGAAAGAGAACGTTTTTCTAATAGTGTGATAAGGAATACAAAATATTAATAATAAGTATGAAGAGAAAGAAGTGTACAAAAGTATAAAGTTTATTGAAAATCGGAGTATTGGAAATTTACAATAAATACTTTAGAGATCGGCTGCACTTTGTCACGTCTTACCAAAGGCCGTGGAATTTGGCAAAGTAGCCGTGGTGAACGGCTGGGGTGTGGACGACAGAAGTTTCGACGACTGAAGTGTGGGAGACGGGGGTGTGGACGACAGGGGTGTGGACGACGGGGGTGTGGACGAAAGAGGTGTGGACGACGGGGGTGTGTACGACAGGGGTGACGAGAGCAGCGGAGTGGAGGGTGGCGACGGGAGCGACGGCGTGAACTCCTCTCTTGTAACGGTGGGAGCCGGCGGCATGAGCAACGGCGGAGTGAGCGGCGAGGTGAGCAGCTCTGGCGGCAGCGACTTCAGGGGTTTCACCGTTCACCAAATGGGGCTGTTGTTGGTGTCCAGCCCATTGTCCGGCGTTGTGACCAGCCCATTGTCCGGCGTTGTGACCAGCCCATTGTCCGGCGTT
>CM077106.1:21326977-21351763 GCA_039619505.1 Cimex hemipterus | reverse complement strand
AAAAAAAAAAAAAAATGATTTAGATAAATATCAAAACAAAAAATATATATGTACCTATATTACATGAGCGTAATATATCATATACCACTGTATATTGATTATACCCCTCGGCGATATAAACCAAGAGGGACAGAAAATTACAGAAGAATGGTGCAAAAGTGCAGGCTTGGGATTCAACCCAAACAAAACAAACATAGTCACTTTTACACGGAAAAGAAAACTAGATCACATGAAAGAAATCAAACTTAACAACATTGTGATAGAACTTAAAAATGAAGTCAAATATCTGGGCATTACACTAGATAAAACACTAACATTAGAGAACACATCAGCAAGAGCGACACGAGCCCTGATGGTGTGCAGAAGAATAGCAGGAAGAAACTGGGGATGCAGGCCAGAAACCCTGTTATGGATGTACACCGCAATAGTAAGACCGTTACTTACATATGGAGCTATAGCCTGGGCTGATAAAACAGAACAAGTAACAAAAAAGAAAGAACTCACGGAAGCATCTGCATAATGGGAGCAATGAGAACATGTCCTACAATTAGCATGGAAAAAATAATAGGACTAACACCTCTATATCACATGGTAGAAAGGACAGCACAGAAAACCATAATCAACCTCTTTAGGGAGAAACCTCCAACAGGAATAGAACTGAAATGGAAACAAACTGTGGAAAAATCATCCATCACTCATGGCTCCAAGGGATAACATGAACTGGATGTTTGAATTTAATCAAAAATTCCGGATACAGAGCACCAAAAAAGAATTGGAAAGAAAAGAAATTAACTCCTTTACAAACACCATCATTTGGTACACAGATGGGTCGAGAACACAAGAGGGTACAGGAGAAGGAGTATTTGGACCAGGCACCGAATACTCGGAACCAATGGGAAAACACACCAGTATCTTCCAAGCTGAGATTCATGCAATTGAAAGATGTGTCCAATTTAATCTAAATAAAGGATACAAAAACAAGAATATAGCTATAATGTCAGATAGCCAAGCAGCCATCAAAGCACTAAGCTCAAACATCATTAGTTCAAGAATGGTGCTGAACTACAAAACAAAACTAAACATATTAGGTGCGCAGAACGAAGTAAGCCTCTGCTGGGTCCCAGGACACATGGGAGTACAAGGCAAAGAGAAAGCCGACACCGTTGCAAGGAAAGAGGCAGCTACACTGCTGACAGGACCCGAACCCTTCTGTGGCATAGGAATCCACACTATTAACGAATATCACAGACAGAAGGACAAAAAGAAAATAAGGGAACTCTGGAATTCACTTATAGGACATAAACAATCCAAGAATCTTCTAACCAATTTCGGAAAGAAAGAAATCACGGAATGTGTCAAAGGAAGCAGGAATAGACTGCGAATCCTAACAGGATTCCTAACAGGACACTGCAGACTAAATGGACATTTAAAGAAAATAGGAGTAAACCAGGATGGCACATGCAGATTCTGCAAAGAAGCAGAAGAAACACCAACACATCTACTAACAAACTGCGGAGCAACATTAGCCCGCAGGAGGAAGTGTTTTGGGATGTACAATGTGACCATAGAAGAGCTACAACCAATAAAGCCGGGCCTATTAATCAAGTTCCTTGACGAACTAGGACTCACCGATGTGCTTTAGGCAGAGAACAGAGGATACAATAGCTCTTAAAGGGCGCAGTATACATACCCTGGAAACTTTCAATCAATCAATAAATCAATATTGATTATATTGTAAATGTAAAAATAATTATTATATGGTATTATATATTATAAGCAAAACATATCGTTTCGATAAACATTTGTCTATTTATTTCAGTTGCTTGTTTTAAATTTAGTGAAATGTAAGTCAACTGAGAAGTCATGGATTTTTATGAATATTGCATATTGTCATTTTACATTCTGAGCATGCTTCGCTTTTCTTATTGTCCTCAAAAAGAAATGGCTCTAAGTGCAATCCTTGAGGGAGACCAAAAATTGAAACCAAACTATGTGAAGTTAATTCTAATTGTATATCAAGTATTCGAGCAATTAAGAGTGTTCTTCACAATTTCCTATGACGCTGTGTCACACACAAAAAATAACAGATTGTCGGTTAGAGAAGGTTAAACCCCCGAGTGATCGATTATGTACTGGTCACTCGCATTTGAGAAAACATCTACACAACAAGGGCATATTCAACAATGTCTCCATTTTTTTAGATTATACAATGAGTGTACCTTAACAGAAATATCAGTTTTGAATGTGAACCAACTGCTCAATGGAAACCTAACCTGGGATACCAAGATAACCTGGAGAAGAACAATCAATGATCTATCACTCCTTAGCACAAGGATATGTTTGACTCCACTGAATAAGGAACTAGGAAACTAAGCCAGAAAGCTGCAGTGCTTGAGGAACCAAAAAAATCCCTGACTTCCTAGTATCCATCATCATCTACACTAAAGTAATTTTGCTAAAATAACTAAACAAGTTTAAAAGGGAGGTCAAAATTTAACGTATATGAAAAGCAAAGTTGAAGAATAAAACTTGCCAGTAGTTCATTCATGAGCTAAGTAATAAAATTAATCAAAGGATTATAAAAACAATATAAAATTCGGATAATAAATCAATATGGTTTTTGACCTTGCTTCAATATACACAAATCTTACTGTTTTACTTACTTATGTTTTAATCCTATTAATTTATTTTTCTGTTTCCTCAGGTGTTATGATATTTTATTGTACAATAATAACCAACCCTATTTTCTTTGTACTATTGCTAGTCCTCGTCCATTGTGGATAACTTAACACAAATAACCAACTTAATCTAAGAAACAAGAAAAGAAAAAAACATGATTGTCTGACTCAAGAGTACTCGATATTCCTCAAGGTAATTAGGGATATGACTTTCCATGTCATGCCTTTAAATTTATTCTCACTAACCCAGAGTACTCCATATTCCTCGAGTTTATTGGGGGTAAGCCCTTCATTTATACTAACTAATCACATTCATACATTCATTTTCACTTCTACAGATGACTCGATTTTACTCGGTGTAATTGGGGATGGGCCCTTCTATTCACGCTAATAAATACATTCACACTACCCTGTAGTACTCCATATTCCTTGAGGTAATTGGGGATAAGCCCTTCATGTGCTCTAATTAATCCCATTCGAACATTCATTCTCACTAGCCCAAATTTCTCGATATTGCTTGAAGTAATTAGGGATATATCTTTCCATTCCATGCCTCTAATTTTATTCTCACTAGTCCAGATTACTCAATATTCCTTGGAGAGCCCTTCTATTCACACCAATAAATATATTCACACTACCCTGTAGTATTCCATACTCCTCGAGGTTATTGGGCATAAGCCCTTCATTTGTACTAACTAATCACATTCATACATTCATTCTCACTAGTACAGATGACTCGATATTACTCAGAGTAATTGGGGATGGGCCCTTCTATTCACGCTAATAAATACATTCACACTACCCTGTAGTACTCCATATTCCTTGAGGTAATTGGGGATAAGCCCTTCATGTGCTCTAATTATTCCCATTCGTACATTCATTCTCACTAGCCCAGATTTGCTTGAAGTAATTAGGGATATATCTTTCCATTCCATGCCTTTAATTTTATTCTCACTATTCCTTGGAGTGCCCTTCTATTCACGCTAATAAATACATTCACGACCTTCAGCACTCCCTATTCCTCAATGTAATTGGGGATAAATCTTTCATTCACCCAAATGAATTACATTCATACATTTATTCTCTTCGGCCCAGAGCACTCGATATCCCTCGAGGAATAGATATAATTGTTAGTTATCGACGAGGATTTTATTTGTAAATTGTATACACTTGTGTTCGTATTTGTATTTTGTATAATAGTAGAATAAAATAAATAAATAATATTTGGGAGTTTAAGACCACCCCTGAAACCAACATTGACGTTTAAATGTTTCGCTCCGAAATCAATATCGAAAGGAATGGATTCGATGAAAATCGATTGGATTGATTTTCTTATTTTCCGTTGTATTTGTGGAATCGTCAAAAAATGTGCCAATCTTGTAAACTACGTCTTTTGGAATAATGTAATGTATTTGCAATGTTTGTTGTTGTTGATTTTTTTATTTTATTTTAATTATTATTATAGATTGTTTTTTTTTGTTTTTTTAAAAGGATAAATGGAATAAATAAAAACGTGTTTTGGGTTGTTTTATAACAAACTTCTATTATCAAATTGAATAAAATTAAAGCGTTTGATCAACTGTTGATTTTGCGGGGATTTGAAATTAAAGCTCGACTTGAATTCAGTCACTTGGGAGTGCCGGCGCCATCTTGCATTCTCCAGTCGGTAAACGCCTACTTTTTTTGGGCGTGTTTGTGTTTGTGTTGAGTTTTCCGTTTCGATTTTCCCTCTGTGTTGGGTCAAATTTGTGAAAAACCCCGACCTGTTTTCCAACTCCTGGATCCGCCCTCGGGGCTTTGAACGTTTTCCGAGAATCTAAGGTAAGAAAGACGACTCCGACAAGCCGTCCCACGGAATTCCTTATCTCCTTTAATTTTATCTAACCTCCTTTTTCAGTTTTATCCGTTTGTTTATCCCGTTGGGGAAATAGGAAGGGAAAAACAATACGCCCCGGAGGAAGAAAATATCTTGGCCCATTTTTTTTTTTTTTTCAAACATTCCAATTTGGATTAATGGAAATGACCTTAATTCAGCGCCTTGGACTAAAGATGAGCCGGGTGTTTCTATAATACGTTTGTTTCCGTTGAGCCCCAGTCTTCCTGAGCAGTCCAAGCTCTTTAGCTTTAATTTTGGTGGGTTTCGTCAAGATCCGTAGTTCCGAGTCAAAAGTAGTTGCACAAGGCCCAATTTGACGATTCAGAAAGGTTGTTTTCATATTATAAAAAACTCAAATGCTTGTTTAAAAAAAACAACCTATATCAACAGTTTATAATTTCCTTTAAAAAAATCAATTTTTTCACGTTCAGTAAGAGCTGTTAAACATAAATTACTAAATAGAAAAACAAAAAACTTCATTTTAACTTAACACATAGTAATCACTTTTTTCTCACTTTATTCTTTTTTTCTTCATATTTTTATTTATTTATTAAGTTTTTATTTCACTTTTTCCTCATTCCACTTCACTTTATACAAATATATTAATTATTGTGAAATATAAAAAATTTAAGCGTTTTAACAACAGCAAAATAAATAGATTCAAAAAGAAAAACTCTTATTTTAATAATTCAATTAATAATATATTTTGAAGTTTTTAAATTAAGAATAAATATCTAGCGGAAAATGTTTTAAATAAGCATTATATTAAATTAATTTTTATTTATTAATTAAATTGTTGGTTTATTTTAAATTTTATATTATAAAAGATGAACGATAAACTGTAAATATTGTTTTGCTGGTTTTCTGTTGCAACCTAAGAGCATAATAAATACACCTAATTGAATTAGAACTAACCAGAGCGAGTGCTCCTCCCTAAAAGTAAACGTATAAACCAAACACAGATTTTATTTATTTATTCATTTTTCACGAGGTATACACAGATTGAATGAATTCGTTTTTAATTTGGACAATACTTGAGGCGTTATGTCAGTTTTATTTGGGAAAGTAAAGATTTTTGAATTGTTGAATTGGTCCGTCAATTTAATTATCAATACTGATTCGACATACATATCTGGTTCGCTCTCCAAAGTCAGTCTCACCGTTGTTTTTTTTTTCCGTTATATTTTATTTATTTACTATTGGGTACTTTGTATTGTTTTGTTTTTTCTTATGTATATCTCTGCTTTCTTAATTATTAATTTTTTCTTTTACATATTTTTTTATATTTAGTTTTTTTTTGTTTTTTTTTTTTTTAATTGTGAATTAGAACTAACCAGAATAAATACTCCATCTTGGAAAGTATAAGTGTAAATTATACACAGATTTTTTGTAACTTTTTTATTTATTTATTCATTTTTTACGAGCTATACCCAGATTTAATCAATTCATTTTTAATGTGTGCACAATACTTGGGGTGTCAGTTTTATTTTGAGAAGTACAGATTTTTGAATTGTCGAATTGATCCATCATTTTAATTATCAATACTGATTCGACATACATATCTGGTTTGATCTTCAAAACCAGTCTCACCGTTGTGTTTATCTGTTACATTTTATTTACTTACTATTATGCTTGTGCATGGACAATACTTGGACTGATATGTCAGTTTTATTTTGGGGAGTACAGATTTGACTTGTCGAATTGATCTGTCATTTTAATTATCAATACTGATTCGACACATATCTCTGGTTTGCTCTCCAAATCTTGTTTTTTCTTACACACGTATCTGCTTTCTTAATTATTAATTTTTTCCTTTACATATTTTTTTATACTCCATCTTGGAAAGTACAAGTGTAAATTATACGCAGATTGTTTGTAACTTTTTTATTTATTTATTCATTTTTTACGAGCTATACCCAGATTTAATCAATTCATTTTTAATTACGCTTATGCGTGCACAATACTTGGGGTGTCAGTTTTATTTTGAGAAGTACAGATTTTTGAATTGCTGAGTTGGTCCGTCAATTTAATTATCAATACTGATTCGACATACATATCTGGTTTGCTCTTCAAAATCTTGTTTTTTCTTATGCACGTACCTGCTTTCTTAATTATTAATTTTTTCCTTTACACATATTTCTAAAACTTTTTTTATGATTGTGAATTAGAACTAACAAGAGTAAATACTCCATCTTGAGTAAGTTTAGGTTTGTTTTGTACATTACTCCATCTTGAAAAGTAAAAGTGTAACTATACGCAAATTTTTGTTTGTTTTTTTAATATTTTTAAATCATATTTGAACTATAAAGTTATTTGATATAAATAGATTTAATTAATTCGTACCGGTTTTTAAATTATTGGTTTTTCCTTTACATTTTTTTTTTCTATTTCCATATTGTTTTTTGTATGATTAAGAACTAGAACTAACTCTTAACTATAACAGAATAAATACTCCATCTTTAGTAAGTTTAGTTTTTTTTTTTGTACATTACTCCATCTTCAAAAGTAAAAGTGTAACTACGCAGATTTTTGTTTGTTTTTTAATATTTTTAAATCATATTTGAACTATAAAGTTATTTGATATAGATAGATTTAATTAATTCGTACCGGTTTTTAAATTATTGGTTTTTCCTTTACATTTTTTTTTTTCTATTTCCATATTGTTTTTTGTATGATTAAGAACTAGAACTAACTCTTAACTATAACAGAATAAATACTCCATCTTTAGTAAGTTTAGTTTTTTTTTTTGTACATTACTCCATCTTCAAAAGTAAAAGTGTAACTTTACGCAGATTTTTGTTTGTTTTTTAATATTTTTAAATCATATTTGAACTACCAAGTTATTTGATGTATATAGATTTAATTAATTTGTACCGGTTTTTTAATTATTAGTTTTTCTTTTACATATTTTTTTTTCTATTTCCATATTGTTTTTTTTTTACGATGACGAATTGGAACTAACCAGAATAAATACTCCATCTTGAGTAAGTTTAAGTTTTTTTTGTATGATGATATTTCAACCATGAGATTATTTGAATTTTATACCCATGTTTAATTAATTCGTTTTTAATTATTCTTGTGTGCTCCACTTTCCAAGGGAATGGACAATAATTGGGGAGTTAAATCAGGTTTTTTTTTGGTGGGGGGGAGGATTTTATTTGAAGTATGGATTTTTTTTTTTGAATATATTGGGTGGTGTATTCGGTACATACAGATCAATTGAATACACACGCCACGCATGTACGTACAAATGTACAAATGTACACGTACAAATCTGTCAGTTTAATTATCAATACCGATACGACGAACTATTTCTCTGGTTTTCTCTCCAGTCATCTCACCTCTTGTTTTATTTTATTTATTATCACAATTAATTTCGGTTTTTAGTTGAGATGAAAAAAACTAAATTAATTGCGATATATTAATTGGTCAAGTGGACCACGAAAATAGTGAATTTATTTATTATTCTTTACTTTATATTGCTTTTGTGTTTTATGTACCTGCCAGCTTTTTTAATGATAGATTTTTCTTCAAAATTTTTTTAATTTATGTATTGTCATTTCATGATACCAGCGACAACCTCCGTCAGACGAATTTTATCCATGCTTGTGTATGCTTATAATTTTTATTTATTTATTTATTTTTTATTTTTTTTTTTGTGGTATTCTGTTTTGTTTTCTTTTGTTGAAAATAAAAGTACCTATCCAACATTAATAATTTAAACTTTTAACAACAAAATAAATGCAAAAAGAAAAATTCTTATTTTAATACTTTAATTTATAAAGACAAATGGTAAAATGTAAATATTGTCTTCCTATTTATCTGTTGCGAGACATGAACAATAAATACACCTAAGTGAATTAGAACTAACCAGGATAAGTGCTCCTTTTTAAAAAGTAAAAGTATACACTGTACCTAGATTTAATTAATTTGTTTTAATGATGCTTGTGCTTGCTTAAATAAACTTGTAGTTCAATTGTCCCATTAGTATTTGTGGTGATATCAAAACCGATGTAGGAGACAAGCCGGGATGATCAAGCATAGTCAATTTAAAAAACAATCATCTTTATTTATAAATGGTCTCTTAGGACCATTAATGCTTTTTTAATGTCTTCTGCGTTGGATTTACTCGTTAGGCCTACGTATTATTTATGCAGTTTAAATTAAAAAGATGAGTTGAGAAGTGAAGGAACAATACATACTCAAAAGACAGATAAATGAAATCTAGTTTAACTTCTGATAAACTTTTTTTTGCTAGTTCAGTTAAGACTAGCCAATTGTGAAATATTAAAAAAAAAAAAAAAAAAAAGTTATAAAATCAATACAAATGACATTTGTTTAGTTTGTTGTCAAAACGGAACTATTTTATTTATCTGTTCAAATTGAATTTATTTCGTTTGTTTGCTGTTACTTATTTATGCATATTTATTTTTTCAAAACATTAAAATCTTGTATTTTAACTTACGTTTTAAATTGAAATATTGTGCCTGACACAAGAAATAATTTCTATTCACATTCTTTCAAATCGCAGTTTATTTTTATTTATTTTTTTCTTTACATGTCAGTTGAAAAGTCCAGGGGGAAAAACCATGCATGGTCTTGTGGTTTAAATAGTTCAACGTAAAAAAAAAATAATAATAAAAATAAATAAATAAAAGTTTCCTGAATACTTGGCAAACAATACTAATACTATAATTTTTATCTGATGGAATTGCTTCATTCTTCCTATTCTTTAAGTATATAGTTGTCATAAAATTATGCTTGGCGTTTCAATAGTCAAATGATTATAACTATTCAACAGTATGCAGTAATCCCTTAACATTTATGGGGTGTTTGGTGTCAGAAAACTGCCGTGGATGTTAAATCCAGGAATGTTGAGTGTATTTTCCTTTTATTTTTTTTCATATTCCTTTTTTTTACGTTCCATGACACCAGAAATTGGGATTCAATTAAAAAAACAAAAAAACATTGATTCAAATTAAACATAATAGAAACAGTGTTTGAACATGTTGTTTTCATTGTTTGTATTTTTTTTTGACACACAAGGCAAAAATAACTATTAATCATCCGATGTTTCACCGAATAATTAATATTCTTTAAGAATTTGTTTTTCTGGCCTCGTAAACTTAAAACTTTAAAGATGGATCAATATTCATTGCATTTTTAATAAGGTAGTTAAAATTTCCCTGATCCGTTTTGTAAGAGTTTTGGCCTGCTTAAAAAATGTAGCATGTCCAAAAATTTTTATTCTTTCAACAAGGGCCAGGACTTCTTTTTTCCTGTTTTGGAAGCGCCATTTTGCGCCACGGATTCCACTCGGGAAAACAAACTGAGGGAAGGATGAAAAAGTTTTCTGAGATTTAATTACAGCCTCTGATACATTTTTTAAACGATTATTTTCGATACGAAAATAAGACTTCTTTTTTCACGAATAAAGAAATCGAGCTTCCTCAAATGTCAAAACTTTTCTCATTTTTTTCATACTTGAATATTGAAAAATGCAAATGTCAACAAGTGTTGTATTCAAAATAATCTATTTATAAAAGTTTATAAATAGTTTTGATAATAGTGGCTTATCGTAAGTTCGTACCTTTTATGAAGTTCCAGGAAACCAACTGTTATGATTTAGCGTTTCTTTAAAACTATTTCATTCCTTCGACCAGCTTTGTCTTCGAGGTTGTAAAATTTAAGGAACTTCCTTACAGAAAGGCTCATTATTGATTTTTTTAAAATTATTTAATTTTTATGAGGGGTCCTCAACAGCAGAAAATCAACCTTCAGGGTGTCAGCGTTTTTGAAAGAAAATCTATTCGTAAGTATGTTGGGTTTGAATGCATGGATTCGAACCTAGGACCTTACAGTGATTGTTTTGATAATTGAGTTTTAACTGGCTTGCCAAACCTTGCATATTTTTAGGCTTATCATAAGTCATATCTTTCTTTGAAGGTTCAAAAAGTTAATTGGCATGTTTAAATCTTGGTTGTAATCTTGTCGTCGCAGTCGTAAAATTTGGCGAATGCTCTTACGAAAAGGCTTGTTTTTGTTTATTGCTCTTTATTGGCCATGTTGACTTTCAGGCTTATCGTAGGTCCATACTTTTGATCGAATTTCAGGCAGTTAATTGGTATGATTTGGGCTTGTTATTCCTCAGACTAATTTTGACACAGCCGTAAAATTTGAAGAACACTCTTACAGAGAGGCTCATTTCTTTTTATTGTATGACTATTTGTCTTTAGACTGTGCCTGTCAGTTGTCTATACTGAATGAAAATTGATTACCAATTTAAAAATATTGATCATGTCTAATGGCTTTTGATTTATGTGTGTGTGTATTTTTCTTATGCTCTTATGCGAAAAGAATGCCTTCTTACCATTTGGTTCTGGAATTATAAATCTCGAAGTTTTGTCCTGACAACTTTTCATAATGGGTTTGTTATCTTTTGGCAAAAGTTTTTGTATCTTTATAAAAGTGTTAATCTGTTTACAACTCAAAGCTTGGATCCGTGCCCGTTTCTTTCCCCGTTTTGTGTTTGTTGTACTCTTTGGTGATGAGACGATGCGGACCTGATTATGGTGTTATGTTCTGACAGCCGATGCGACCAAATCTTCGGTTTCATTTCTCATGGTATCGGAATACTGGTATGTTTACTGTTAGATAACTTTGTCATGTGTAAGGACAGTGCAATTTTATATTGTACGGCTTTTTTAGATCAGTATATCATCTGACAGTGTATTGCCATATTCCATTTTCCAGCGAGGAATTCAGTCAAGTATGGGGTTTTAATCGTATCGTATAAATTTTGCTTCCTTAGAAAATTCATGATTCACCGGTACGGTTGAGTTCAAGCAGATTTACCCTGTGATACGAGAGCCTTTGCATCGCATTCAAATTTTACTTGTGTATTTTTAGTTCTGTAGGCAAATATATAATTATGGAAACTGTGAAATAGGATTTTTGTTTCCCAAGCCCTGCAGCCCCCTGGCTTTGTTCTTTCTTACTTCTTTAGTGGCATTCGACTTCATAACGCACTGACCTCTCTATAAGTTACAGCCGACTCCTGGACTTGGAGGACTGGTTTTTCTTTGTATCCCGGATTATGTTTATCTTCATTGAGCGGTTGATTCGCATCCGAAGATGATACAGGTGCTGTTTATTCCTCTTCATAGGGGTCATACAATGTACTCATGTTGTGTAGATGTTGTCTCAGATGGCAGTGACCAGTATAAAGTCCTGTTACACCTTTGAGATTAGCCCTAAAGGTGAGTTTGTCATTCTTGATCCGGTTTGTTTTAGCGTAACCTTGTCTCTAGAGTTTTTAATTGAGATGAAAAAAAGTTAATGGCACGAGAGGGATTCGAACCCATGACCTTCGGCTAGATAGGCCACTGCCATACCACCTGACCTTGATCCGCTCGGACATCAACTCTAGATCTCAACCTCACCTTATGAGTTTTCCCTCCTTTTGCCATTGGTTGAGCGGACCACAAAAATAGTGAATAACTTTTCTCTAGAATTTATCCACTTTTGTATTTTTGGATCCTTTCAGTAATAGAGGATTTTTTTTTTTTTTTTTTTATCCCAAGGAAAGATTCAGGGCCTACAGACTGACCTTTTGTTACCCATGATTTCCTTGTGTCTCGGAGCCCGAGAAATCTGTTGATTGTGATTCTCCAGATGTGGAAATTCATTTGGCTAACATTGATGTGATGTTTTTACATGCTAACGTTTTAGTTGTGTGTCATTTGATCTTATGAGAGTTTTTTTTGTAAGTGTAACCTTTTAACCTTTTTTAAAATTTCGTTTGGCGCATTGATGTATTTCAGCTTGAATCAGTTTGATTGCAAATATTTTGGGCTTTTATCGAAATCGCCTGATCTAGTTCCTTCAATTGTTTGGGAGCCATCTGAATTCCCTCATAAATTCTCCTTTGTAGTATGTTGAGATCTTATAGGATGTTGTAGAGTGTTTCTGGAGGATTATGTAGCCAGTTCCCATTTCTAAGAATAGGTGTCTGATTTTATTAGTTATTGCTGAATGTCTGAATTGTTAGTCCTCCAATTTGATTGTTTCTGGCGCCTGTAATGTTTAGTTGCTTGTTTTTTGCCGAAGTTTGGTCCACCAATGAGCCGTAGGATAATTTTAGTCTTATATAACCAGTAGGCTGGTATACATCATCGGCCCCAGAGTATTCGATATTCCTCGAGTTAATTAGGGATAAGCCCTTCCATTCGCGCTAATAAATACATTCGTTCCAATGAATAACACACAGCACATACATAAAAATACGAAGAATTATATACAGTTCCAAAAATGTATGTCTTGGCACCCAAAACCATCAAAAACGGACAAACTAAAACTAAGCAGAAATGTATAAGTTCATCAAAAATATTTTAAATAGATTGTTGATTTTTCTGAATTAAAAATATATGTCTTAGATAGAAAATACTGCAATGTTTTTTAATTATTTTTGTCATTATATTTTTTTTTTCAAAGACAAAAATGTTAAAGAGCGACGATGAAAAATTTATTAAGCTCACGATTCAAAGTGAAACGTATGGAAGAATAAATGTTTTTTCTAAAAAAAAAAATCTGAATAAAAATAGAAAATAATCAGGTTCTTTAATAGAATATTTTAAATATCTTGTTCCTTTTTATTAAGCATATATCTTACAAAATAAAAAACGGCAATGTTTTTTAATGATTTCTTCAAAAATGTTAAGCAGTTACACGTCTTCAGAGTACCCGATATTGCCGGGGGAAATTGGGAACGAAACTTCTCCATCCAAACAAATAAATTATATTTACACATCAAACTTCTTTCATGTTGCTTCAGAGTACTCAACATATCTCGGGCTAATTGGTGACGAAGCTCCAAAAATCACGCTAATAAGTTACGTTCACTCCAGACTTCATTCCGATTGCCCCAAAAAATTCGATATTCCGTAAGGTGACTAGTGACCGTTAATCGATAATTATTCAGAAATCGTGAAATGCGGTCTGGTGTGATGTAGGTTTCAGAAAAACATTTTCTTTATCGTGCTACGTTTCGATCTTTATTGAGATCATCTTCAGGGCCTGAAACTTACAAACAATTACATAGAAGACAAACTCTTTGATTGAATAAAAAAATATATTTTTCATTGTATAAATTCACTTTTTTCCGCGTCCTAAATGTATTTGTTAAACGTAAACAATGTTTGTACCTCCCAGGTCCTGAAGATGATCTCAATAAAGATCGAAACGTCGGGACGATAAAGAAAATGTTTTTCTGAAACCTACATCACACCAGACCGTATCTCACGATTTCTGAATAACTCCCTAAGATATTTGTATTTTGGGTTTTTCTTCTTTCATTAATTGGATTTTGAAATTTCTTTCTGTACAAATATTCCAATGGGTTCTCGGATTGTCTGTAGTTATGGATAATTCGTTAATTCGTTGTTTAGAATGTTTCCCTTAACCTTCAGTCTAAAATTATCTCCAGCGATGTATTCTTCCACAGAAGGTGTCTGGACAGAAGTGGGTCAGCGTCTTTCTTAAAATTTCATTTCCTTCAATTCCGACGTGTCCTCGAATAGAGTGAAGGGTGGCTTTTGCATACTTAACCTGTCTAATTTTGTCTTCCTTACCAGAACCACCTGGTGGAGTTCTGAACTACAATTTACATTTTCAGTTATATTTTATTTACCATTAGTTCAAATTGAAAATTTTTTTATGCGGTTTTAAACCTAAAACTAAATTGCTCATACAAACGGCTTTTGTCCTTTACATATTCGGGAGTTATTTTACATTACATTTTACAAGTCTTACTCAATATTTCAGATATTCAAACATGCAACTAAAACTAATTTTTTTCATTCTGATGAACGGGAAGTGAATATGTTTTCTGTCAGTAAATTACTACATTTACTAGACAGACGATATAATATTAAAATTCTTGTAGATAATTTGATCATTTAAATGTCAAGAATCGGTCAACTGTAAAACAAGTTTATGAGTAGAACCATTAAACCATTAACTTTTCAAATAATTGATACAGTTGGAAATATTCTCACTCCGTCAAACAAATTTTAACGTTTATGTTGTATTCTATCGACAAAGTTATTTGTTCGTAATGTACACTGAACGTATCTACATGTTGGATGTAAAGTTACACAGACAAAACTATTTATGCAAATAGAAAAAGTAAAACCTACACTGTATAAAAGGTCAATTATTAACCATGATCTAGAATTCTTTAAAAAAAAAAAAAAGTTGCTATAAGAAACAAAAAATAATACCAGTCTTATTATTGTGTAAGCTATTACTGCTTGTATTTACTAATGGTTTAATAATTTAAATAAAAGATTATTTTTGTTTATTCTCTGGCCTGTTCACATTGCTTGCATACTTTCTATTTACTTGACGCACGTTCAACTTTTTCTACAAATGTAAATTTATACTCCTACTTTTTATAGTGTTATTTTTTAAGCAGATGTGGGGTGTATTTTTTGTTTTAAATTTATATTAGATATTTGGCACGATCATCTTTTCTTTTTTTTTTTTTTTTTTCTAAGCAGAAAAATTTCATGTTGTTTCAATGAAATATATTTTTTATAAACATAAATGATAATAAATGATGCGCAAAAAGGAAAACTATGAAAAATGATTTTTTTAAAGAAATTCAATTGTACAGAACCAGTTCTGTCTGGCACACTTTTCTTTCACACCTCAAGTTATATTAGATTTTTTTTTTCTGCAATGCCCTATCCTGCCTGATAGATGAATAATTACATTAAATTTGTTTTTATAGATGATTCCAGGTTCAGTGCCAGTACTGACAGTATATTTCCTTGCATCACTATTCCCGATTATTTTCATTTTATTTTTAATCTTTCCAGTGGTGTCGCCAAGGAAGAAAACAATAGTAAAAAGGTTTGCTTTAATGAGTTAAACCTTATTTTGTATATGTATTTATGATTTTGCATGAGTTACGTTTTTATTTCACATACGAGTGGAGGCCTGAACTTGGTCTGTTCATGAAGAATGAAGGTAAGCTGAAGGTAAGTGAGACGAGATGGAAGAAATAGGTAGGTAATAGAAACAGGTGTAATGAGAGAGTATGAATATGACTGCGAAGGTGATGAGCCAACCTCCCACAAGCGATCTACAAAGGGCTTCTCTTACGAGAGTAAAAAATGATCCACCCTGTATAAATGCTAAGAAAAATTGGTTACCTCAATAAACAAAAAATTAAAATTAAAAAATATTTATATAATTAATTGAATAATGCCCTTATGATATCAGTGACAACATTAAAAAAAATATATAACTATTGACTAATTTTACAAAGCATAGTATAACAGGTATGTGCATCATATATTCTTTACAAAAAAAAAAAAAAAATGATTTAGATAAATATCAAAACAAAAAATATATATGTACCTATATTACATGAGCGTAATATATCATATACCACTGTATATTGATTATACCCCTCGGCGATATAAACCAAGAGGGACAGAAAATTACAGAAGAATGGTGCAAAAGTGCAGGCTTGGGATTCAACCCAAACAAAACAAACATAGTCACTTTTACACGGAAAAGAAAACTAGATCACATGAAAGAAATCAAACTTAACAACATTGTGATAGAACTTAAAAATGAAGTCAAATATCTGGGCATTACACTAGATAAAACACTAACATTAGAGAACACATCAGCAAGAGCGACACGAGCCCTGATGGTGTGCAGAAGAATAGCAGGAAGAAACTGGGGATGCAGGCCAGAAACCCTGTTATGGATGTACACCGCAATAGTAAGACCGTTACTTACATATGGAGCTATAGCCTGGGCTGATAAAACAGAACAAGTAACAAAAAAGAAAGAACTCACGGAAGCATCTGCATAATGGGAGCAATGAGAACATGTCCTACAATTAGCATGGAAAAAATAATAGGACTAACACCTCTATATCACATGGTAGAAAGGACAGCACAGAAAACCATAATCAACCTCTTTAGGGAGAAACCTCCAACAGGAATAGAACTGAAATGGAAACAAACTGTGGAAAAATCATCCATCACTCATGGCTCCAAGGGATAACATGAACTGGATGTTTGAATTTAATCAAAAATTCCGGATACAGAGCACCAAAAAAGAATTGGAAAGAAAAGAAATTAACTCCTTTACAAACACCATCATTTGGTACACAGATGGGTCGAGAACACAAGAGGGTACAGGAGAAGGAGTATTTGGACCAGGCACCGAATACTCGGAACCAATGGGAAAACACACCAGTATCTTCCAAGCTGAGATTCATGCAATTGAAAGATGTGTCCAATTTAATCTAAATAAAGGATACAAAAACAAGAATATAGCTATAATGTCAGATAGCCAAGCAGCCATCAAAGCACTAAGCTCAAACATCATTAGTTCAAGAATGGTGCTGAACTACAAAACAAAACTAAACATATTAGGTGCGCAGAACGAAGTAAGCCTCTGCTGGGTCCCAGGACACATGGGAGTACAAGGCAAAGAGAAAGCCGACACCGTTGCAAGGAAAGAGGCAGCTACACTGCTGACAGGACCCGAACCCTTCTGTGGCATAGGAATCCACACTATTAACGAATATCACAGACAGAAGGACAAAAAGAAAATAAGGGAACTCTGGAATTCACTTATAGGACATAAACAATCCAAGAATCTTCTAACCAATTTCGGAAAGAAAGAAATCACGGAATGTGTCAAAGGAAGCAGGAATAGACTGCGAATCCTAACAGGATTCCTAACAGGACACTGCAGACTAAATGGACATTTAAAGAAAATAGGAGTAAACCAGGATGGCACATGCAGATTCTGCAAAGAAGCAGAAGAAACACCAACACATCTACTAACAAACTGCGGAGCAACATTAGCCCGCAGGAGGAAGTGTTTTGGGATGTACAATGTGACCATAGAAGAGCTACAACCAATAAAGCCGGGCCTATTAATCAAGTTCCTTGACGAACTAGGACTCACCGATGTGCTTTAGGCAGAGAACAGAGGATACAATAGCTCTTAAAGGGCGCAGTATACATACCCTGGAAACTTTCAATCAATCAATAAATCAATATTGATTATATTGTAAATGTAAAAATAATTATTATATGGTATTATATATTATAAGCAAAACATATCGTTTCGATAAACATTTGTCTATTTATTTCAGTTGCTTGTTTTAAATTTAGTGAAATGTAAGTCAACTGAGAAGTCATGGATTTTTATGAATATTGCATATTGTCATTTTACATTCTGAGCATGCTTCGCTTTTCTTATTGTCCTCAAAAAGAAATGGCTCTAAGTGCAATCCTTGAGGGAGACCAAAAATTGAAACCAAACTATGTGAAGTTAATTCTAATTGTATATCAAGTATTCGAGCAATTAAGAGTGTTCTTCACAATTTCCTATGACGCTGTGTCACACACAAAAAATAACAGATTGTCGGTTAGAGAAGGTTAAACCCCCGAGTGATCGATTATGTACTGGTCACTCGCATTTGAGAAAACATCTACACAACAAGGGCATATTCAACAATGTCTCCATTTTTTTAGATTATACAATGAGTGTACCTTAACAGAAATATCAGTTTTGAATGTGAACCAACTGCTCAATGGAAACCTAACCTGGGATACCAAGATAACCTGGAGAAGAACAATCAATGATCTATCACTCCTTAGCACAAGGATATGTTTGACTCCACTGAATAAGGAACTAGGAAACTAAGCCAGAAAGCTGCAGTGCTTGAGGAACCAAAAAAATCCCTGACTTCCTAGTATCCATCATCATCTACACTAAAGTAATTTTGCTAAAATAACTAAACAAGTTTAAAAGGGAGGTCAAAATTTAACGTATATGAAAAGCAAAGTTGAAGAATAAAACTTGCCAGTAGTTCATTCATGAGCTAAGTAATAAAATTAATCAAAGGATTATAAAAACAATATAAAATTCGGATAATAAATCAATATGGTTTTTGACCTTGCTTCAATATACACAAATCTTACTGTTTTACTTACTTATGTTTTAATCCTATTAATTTATTTTTCTGTTTCCTCAGGTGTTATGATATTTTATTGTACAATAATAACCAACCCTATTTTCTTTGTACTATTGCTAGTCCTCGTCCATTGTGGATAACTTAACACAAATAACCAACTTAATCTAAGAAACAAGAAAAGAAAAAAACATGATTGTCTGACTCAAGAGTACTCGATATTCCTCAAGGTAATTAGGGATATGACTTTCCATGTCATGCCTTTAAATTTATTCTCACTAACCCAGAGTACTCCATATTCCTCGAGTTTATTGGGGGTAAGCCCTTCATTTATACTAACTAATCACATTCATACATTCATTTTCACTTCTACAGATGACTCGATTTTACTCGGTGTAATTGGGGATGGGCCCTTCTATTCACGCTAATAAATACATTCACACTACCCTGTAGTACTCCATATTCCTTGAGGTAATTGGGGATAAGCCCTTCATGTGCTCTAATTAATCCCATTCGAACATTCATTCTCACTAGCCCAAATTTCTCGATATTGCTTGAAGTAATTAGGGATATATCTTTCCATTCCATGCCTCTAATTTTATTCTCACTAGTCCAGATTACTCAATATTCCTTGGAGAGCCCTTCTATTCACACCAATAAATATATTCACACTACCCTGTAGTATTCCATACTCCTCGAGGTTATTGGGCATAAGCCCTTCATTTGTACTAACTAATCACATTCATACATTCATTCTCACTAGTACAGATGACTCGATATTACTCAGAGTAATTGGGGATGGGCCCTTCTATTCACGCTAATAAATACATTCACACTACCCTGTAGTACTCCATATTCCTTGAGGTAATTGGGGATAAGCCCTTCATGTGCTCTAATTATTCCCATTCGTACATTCATTCTCACTAGCCCAGATTTGCTTGAAGTAATTAGGGATATATCTTTCCATTCCATGCCTTTAATTTTATTCTCACTATTCCTTGGAGTGCCCTTCTATTCACGCTAATAAATACATTCACGACCTTCAGCACTCCCTATTCCTCAATGTAATTGGGGATAAATCTTTCATTCACCCAAATGAATTACATTCATACATTTATTCTCTTCGGCCCAGAGCACTCGATATCCCTCGAGGAATAGATATAATTGTTAGTTATCGACGAGGATTTTATTTGTAAATTGTATACACTTGTGTTCGTATTTGTATTTTGTATAATAGTAGAATAAAATAAATAAATAATATTTGGGAGTTTAAGACCACCCCTGAAACCAACATTGACGTTTAAATGTTTCGCTCCGAAATCAATATCGAAAGGAATGGATTCGATGAAAATCGATTGGATTGATTTTCTTATTTTCCGTTGTATTTGTGGAATCGTCAAAAAATGTGCCAATCTTGTAAACTACGTCTTTTGGAATAATGTAATGTATTTGCAATGTTTGTTGTTGTTGATTTTTTTATTTTATTTTAATTATTATTATAGATTGTTTTTTTTTGTTTTTTTAAAAGGATAAATGGAATAAATAAAAACGTGTTTTGGGTTGTTTTATAACAAACTTCTATTATCAAATTGAATAAAATTAAAGCGTTTGATCAACTGTTGATTTTGCGGGGATTTGAAATTAAAGCTCGACTTGAATTCAGTCACTTGGGAGTGCCGGCGCCATCTTGCATTCTCCAGTCGGTAAACGCCTACTTTTTTTGGGCGTGTTTGTGTTTGTGTTGAGTTTTCCGTTTCGATTTTCCCTCTGTGTTGGGTCAAATTTGTGAAAAACCCCGACCTGTTTTCCAACTCCTGGATCCGCCCTCGGGGCTTTGAACGTTTTCCGAGAATCTAAGGTAAGAAAGACGACTCCGACAAGCCGTCCCACGGAATTCCTTATCTCCTTTAATTTTATCTAACCTCCTTTTTCAGTTTTATCCGTTTGTTTATCCCGTTGGGGAAATAGGAAGGGAAAAACAATACGCCCCGGAGGAAGAAAATATCTTGGCCCATTTTTTTTTTTTTTTCAAACATTCCAATTTGGATTAATGGAAATGACCTTAATTCAGCGCCTTGGACTAAAGATGAGCCGGGTGTTTCTATAATACGTTTGTTTCCGTTGAGCCCCAGTCTTCCTGAGCAGTCCAAGCTCTTTAGCTTTAATTTTGGTGGGTTTCGTCAAGATCCGTAGTTCCGAGTCAAAAGTAGTTGCACAAGGCCCAATTTGACGATTCAGAAAGGTTGTTTTCATATTATAAAAAACTCAAATGCTTGTTTAAAAAAAACAACCTATATCAACAGTTTATAATTTCCTTTAAAAAAATCAATTTTTTCACGTTCAGTAAGAGCTGTTAAACATAAATTACTAAATAGAAAAACAAAAAACTTCATTTTAACTTAACACATAGTAATCACTTTTTTCTCACTTTATTCTTTTTTTCTTCATATTTTTATTTATTTATTAAGTTTTTATTTCACTTTTTCCTCATTCCACTTCACTTTATACAAATATATTAATTATTGTGAAATATAAAAAATTTAAGCGTTTTAACAACAGCAAAATAAATAGATTCAAAAAGAAAAACTCTTATTTTAATAATTCAATTAATAATATATTTTGAAGTTTTTAAATTAAGAATAAATATCTAGCGGAAAATGTTTTAAATAAGCATTATATTAAATTAATTTTTATTTATTAATTAAATTGTTGGTTTATTTTAAATTTTATATTATAAAAGATGAACGATAAACTGTAAATATTGTTTTGCTGGTTTTCTGTTGCAACCTAAGAGCATAATAAATACACCTAATTGAATTAGAACTAACCAGAGCGAGTGCTCCTCCCTAAAAGTAAACGTATAAACCAAACACAGATTTTATTTATTTATTCATTTTTCACGAGGTATACACAGATTGAATGAATTCGTTTTTAATTTGGACAATACTTGAGGCGTTATGTCAGTTTTATTTGGGAAAGTAAAGATTTTTGAATTGTTGAATTGGTCCGTCAATTTAATTATCAATACTGATTCGACATACATATCTGGTTCGCTCTCCAAAGTCAGTCTCACCGTTGTTTTTTTTTTCCGTTATATTTTATTTATTTACTATTGGGTACTTTGTATTGTTTTGTTTTTTCTTATGTATATCTCTGCTTTCTTAATTATTAATTTTTTCTTTTACATATTTTTTTATATTTAGTTTTTTTTTGTTTTTTTTTTTTTTAATTGTGAATTAGAACTAACCAGAATAAATACTCCATCTTGGAAAGTATAAGTGTAAATTATACACAGATTTTTTGTAACTTTTTTATTTATTTATTCATTTTTTACGAGCTATACCCAGATTTAATCAATTCATTTTTAATGTGTGCACAATACTTGGGGTGTCAGTTTTATTTTGAGAAGTACAGATTTTTGAATTGTCGAATTGATCCATCATTTTAATTATCAATACTGATTCGACATACATATCTGGTTTGATCTTCAAAACCAGTCTCACCGTTGTGTTTATCTGTTACATTTTATTTACTTACTATTATGCTTGTGCATGGACAATACTTGGACTGATATGTCAGTTTTATTTTGGGGAGTACAGATTTGACTTGTCGAATTGATCTGTCATTTTAATTATCAATACTGATTCGACACATATCTCTGGTTTGCTCTCCAAATCTTGTTTTTTCTTACACACGTATCTGCTTTCTTAATTATTAATTTTTTCCTTTACATATTTTTTTATACTCCATCTTGGAAAGTACAAGTGTAAATTATACGCAGATTGTTTGTAACTTTTTTATTTATTTATTCATTTTTTACGAGCTATACCCAGATTTAATCAATTCATTTTTAATTACGCTTATGCGTGCACAATACTTGGGGTGTCAGTTTTATTTTGAGAAGTACAGATTTTTGAATTGCTGAGTTGGTCCGTCAATTTAATTATCAATACTGATTCGACATACATATCTGGTTTGCTCTTCAAAATCTTGTTTTTTCTTATGCACGTACCTGCTTTCTTAATTATTAATTTTTTCCTTTACACATATTTCTAAAACTTTTTTTATGATTGTGAATTAGAACTAACAAGAGTAAATACTCCATCTTGAGTAAGTTTAGGTTTGTTTTGTACATTACTCCATCTTGAAAAGTAAAAGTGTAACTATACGCAAATTTTTGTTTGTTTTTTTAATATTTTTAAATCATATTTGAACTATAAAGTTATTTGATATAAATAGATTTAATTAATTCGTACCGGTTTTTAAATTATTGGTTTTTCCTTTACATTTTTTTTTTCTATTTCCATATTGTTTTTTGTATGATTAAGAACTAGAACTAACTCTTAACTATAACAGAATAAATACTCCATCTTTAGTAAGTTTAGTTTTTTTTTTTGTACATTACTCCATCTTCAAAAGTAAAAGTGTAACTACGCAGATTTTTGTTTGTTTTTTAATATTTTTAAATCATATTTGAACTATAAAGTTATTTGATATAGATAGATTTAATTAATTCGTACCGGTTTTTAAATTATTGGTTTTTCCTTTACATTTTTTTTTTTCTATTTCCATATTGTTTTTTGTATGATTAAGAACTAGAACTAACTCTTAACTATAACAGAATAAATACTCCATCTTTAGTAAGTTTAGTTTTTTTTTTTGTACATTACTCCATCTTCAAAAGTAAAAGTGTAACTTTACGCAGATTTTTGTTTGTTTTTTAATATTTTTAAATCATATTTGAACTACCAAGTTATTTGATGTATATAGATTTAATTAATTTGTACCGGTTTTTTAATTATTAGTTTTTCTTTTACATATTTTTTTTTCTATTTCCATATTGTTTTTTTTTTACGATGACGAATTGGAACTAACCAGAATAAATACTCCATCTTGAGTAAGTTTAAGTTTTTTTTGTATGATGATATTTCAACCATGAGATTATTTGAATTTTATACCCATGTTTAATTAATTCGTTTTTAATTATTCTTGTGTGCTCCACTTTCCAAGGGAATGGACAATAATTGGGGAGTTAAATCAGGTTTTTTTTTGGTGGGGGGGAGGATTTTATTTGAAGTATGGATTTTTTTTTTTGAATATATTGGGTGGTGTATTCGGTACATACAGATCAATTGAATACACACGCCACGCATGTACGTACAAATGTACAAATGTACACGTACAAATCTGTCAGTTTAATTATCAATACCGATACGACGAACTATTTCTCTGGTTTTCTCTCCAGTCATCTCACCTCTTGTTTTATTTTATTTATTATCACAATTAATTTCGGTTTTTAGTTGAGATGAAAAAAACTAAATTAATTGCGATATATTAATTGGTCAAGTGGACCACGAAAATAGTGAATTTATTTATTATTCTTTACTTTATATTGCTTTTGTGTTTTATGTACCTGCCAGCTTTTTTAATGATAGATTTTTCTTCAAAATTTTTTTAATTTATGTATTGTCATTTCATGATACCAGCGACAACCTCCGTCAGACGAATTTTATCCATGCTTGTGTATGCTTATAATTTTTATTTATTTATTTATTTTTTATTTTTTTTTTTGTGGTATTCTGTTTTGTTTTCTTTTGTTGAAAATAAAAGTACCTATCCAACATTAATAATTTAAACTTTTAACAACAAAATAAATGCAAAAAGAAAAATTCTTATTTTAATACTTTAATTTATAAAGACAAATGGTAAAATGTAAATATTGTCTTCCTATTTATCTGTTGCGAGACATGAACAATAAATACACCTAAGTGAATTAGAACTAACCAGGATAAGTGCTCCTTTTTAAAAAGTAAAAGTATACACTGTACCTAGATTTAATTAATTTGTTTTAATGATGCTTGTGCTTGCTTAAATAAACTTGTAGTTCAATTGTCCCATTAGTATTTGTGGTGATATCAAAACCGATGTAGGAGACAAGCCGGGATGATCAAGCATAGTCAATTTAAAAAACAATCATCTTTATTTATAAATGGTCTCTTAGGACCATTAATGCTTTTTTAATGTCTTCTGCGTTGGATTTACTCGTTAGGCCTACGTATTATTTATGCAGTTTAAATTAAAAAGATGAGTTGAGAAGTGAAGGAACAATACATACTCAAAAGACAGATAAATGAAATCTAGTTTAACTTCTGATAAACTTTTTTTTGCTAGTTCAGTTAAGACTAGCCAATTGTGAAATATTAAAAAAAAAAAAAAAAAAA
>CM077106.1:21266094-21294044 GCA_039619505.1 Cimex hemipterus | reverse complement strand
TTTCGTAGCTTTTATGAATCTTTGCACTCTAATTATTTATTATTCATCTAATCACAGTAAAAATTGATTTAAGCACGAATCCCTAAAATTCACCACTATACGTAGCAAGTTTTTTTTTTTTTTTTTTTTTTTTTTTTTTTTGACACTTAACTCTAAATCACTTTAACTCTTCACTATCCGCATTGCATTTGAATTAAAATTTAAATTTTCCGAAACACTTTATACAATATATTTAATAATTAACTATGTTAACATTTTTATATTTGTTTCTATTTATAGATTATTGTATTAATGTCATTTAATGATACTTACATTGAATTGTTATTTCAGCTCGATTATTTCGTAGCTTTTATGAATCTTTGCACTCTAATTATTTATTATTCATCTAATCACAGTAAAAATAATTTTTTTATATCAATTATTATCAATTATTGATTTAAGCACGAATCCATAAAATTCGCTATTTTTCACTTTTTTCTTCTTTTTGCCATTTTAATCTAACAATTGTTCTCTATCCACGTTGCATTTGAGTTAAAGTTGAACTTTTCTGGATTAAATATGTAATAATTGACTGATTTGGCATTTTGTAGCTTTTTTTCTGTTTGTATTTATGACGAAATTTTAATGTACTAACATCTTGCAACAAATTAGTTTTTAGTTTGAATGATTATTGGTTCCCTATAGCTTTTATAAATAAATCCCGGCACTGTAAAATTTAATTATTCACCTATAATCACCTCCAGTAAAATTTATTTGGGCACGAATCCTTAAAATTGTGAAAATGATTGCATGTAGCACAGTTTACACATTTTTGTTTTCGCCATTTTAATTTAACAATTTTCCACCGTCCACCTTGCATTTGAATTAAATGTTAACTATATGAAACATTTCAATAAATTAACTGCTTGAACATTTTTATAGCTGTTTTTTTATGTTCGTGTCTATCATATAACTTGAGACAATGTTGTCGATTTGTAAAAAAAGACATTTAGTTTTTAATTATTATTGCAGGATGTTGCTGTGTAGCTTTTATGAACCTTGGCATGTAACTAATTAAAATTAGCCTAATTAATTTCTTGAATTAGAATCTACTTAATCAAGAATACTTTAAATTTCACTATAGTATATCGCACTTTTTACTTCTTTGTATATTTCAAATTTAAAATTTTAAAATACGTTGTACAGTCAATATCAACCCTTTTTACAATTTTTCATAAAATATGATTATACGCATGAATATTAAGCAAATTTATTATTACATTATTTATGTAACATTTTATCAAGTTTTATAGAAGACTGCTTTGGTTAAAACGCTGGTGCACTTCAGCATCATTAATTACCCCTTTCCTAATGGTTGTTTTCTTTCTGAACAGCTCAATTAATATTAATCGTAAATCACTAACGATTATTACTAGAGGGTCATTAATAATATATTAAAATACAAGTACTGAGAAAAGTGCTCAAGAAGCGAAAAGATCAATGATGTCAAGAAGCATAAATTATTGGTTGAAGTTGTTTCAAAGAAAAGACACCAGCGATTATTTCATTTTGTTTATAAATTTGGATTATAATAAAAAAATTAAATTTCCAAAACATACCCTGTACCGGTAATTTAAAAAAATTCAGTTCATGAATCCAATCAGAATTATTTATGAAAAAAATAAAATAGTTCCTCCTTCATTTTATCTTACTTCAAAGGTTGTGGTACTTTTGGGATTCGTTGCGTACGCCGCGGCCGGCTCATGGGGTCATCACGGACCCGTCGACACACCGGAAGTAGCAGCGGCTAAAGCCGCCCACTTCGCCGCAGTCGCGAAGGCTTCAGGACAGTAAGTCTATGATTTGATTTGGTAAAAAAAAGAGCTAAATTAAATTTTGACAATGGTTTTGCAGCGGTGGAGCTTGGAATGGTGCTGGTGCTTGGAACGGAGGATACGCCGGCTACAACGGCGGTTACCACGGAGGATACAACGGCGCCTACAACGGTGGCCACGATGACGGACAATGGCACGATGACACTCACCTCTACGACTACGCCCACGGACAGTAAGTCCTAAAATCTAGAATTTCTAAGAATAAAAATATCTGAAGTTAATTTTTTTTTTTTTTTTGCAGCGGCTGGAACAACGGAGACGATGGCCAATGGCGTGATGACACCCACCAGTGGAATAACGGAGGGTAAGATGAAATTAGAGGAGTTAATGAAATTTTAAGACAACCACTGAAATTACACTTCACCGGTACTGAAATTATTTCCTAATTGTTAATAACTATTTTCTGTCGTGTGTTCTTGAATAACCCTCGACCTTCGTCGGCGTTACAACGCCTATGTTTAAATCTGTCACCCACCAATTTTTCCAAGCTCCGACCTTCCTAATTTACATTATCCGATAGTAGTATAATCATGTACAAAGTGAATGTTTTAATTACCGTACCAAGGTAAAACCAAGAAACGCGGTGTGGGAAACATTCTGAAGAAAGCTGTTACTAGTTACAAAATGTGTTATTTGATTTAGTCGAAGATTTAATGCCGTATTTTCAAATAGTAAAGTTCGATTGTCTATATTCACTAATTATCTAATTACTTACAGCTGGAACCAATGGAACGGAAACCGTGGAGAAGACGGAGATGATGGACAATGGCACGATGACACCCATCTCTACGCTGACCATGGACAATACAACGGAGGAGCTTGGGCCGGTCACGGAGGAGCTTACGCCGGTCACGGAGGCGCTTGGGCCGGTCACGGAGGAGCTTGGGCCGGTTACGGCGCTGGTTACGGAAGCGGTTACGGAGGTGCCTGGGCCGGTCACGGTGGACACCTTGTCAACGGAGAGACACCCGAAGTAGCTGCCGCCAGGGCTGCCCATCTCGCCGCCCACGCCGCCGCCGCTCATCGTCACAGGAGATCCCTTGTCGCCGTCAACCCTCACTCCCTCCCGGTCCCCGCTGACACTCTCCACGTCGCCCTCGCCAAGCAGGCCCAGCTCGTCCAACAGCACACCGAAGGAACCAGGAACGTCCTCGGAGGAGGTGTCCCACTCCACCTTCCCGCCGACACCCCCGAAGTCGCCCTCGGCAAACAGGCCCACGCCGTCGCTCACGCCAGGCAAAACGCTTTGACCCACTCTCACGCTTACGCTAACGGTCTCCACGGAGTTGCCGCCGTAGCTCCCGTCGCCGCCGTGTCTCACGTTGCTGCTGTAGCCCCCGTTGCTGCAGTTCACTCTGTACCTGCCGTCGTTTCCACCCACACTTCCGTCGTGCACTCTGCACCTTTGGTCGCTTACGGACACCATGGCCACTGGTAAACTACCCACCGATCTACTATTAAATGTAAAAATGACTGCAATAAAGAGACAAGACATCTTTAAAAATTAAAAATTTTCTATTTTTTCATCTGTTTTTCACCCATTTCCTTCTAATTAACTTTAAAAAAATATACTCGAACAATAAGGCGTGCACTTTTAATACGTTGCAACAATTGCACTACAATGTCAAATTAATGAGATTTCAAATGAGAAAAATGAGAAATACTGAAGGATAAAGAATAACCAATTTACTCAAAAAGTGGAAAAATAACAAATCTGTTTCTAAGACCCCGAGTAGTCCGACCTATAATCCGACGCTCGAGGCGATTCTAAATACCATTTAATTTTCTTATGCGCTTTGCATATTTAATTTAGATCAGAATAATTTATTCCAGACAATTCAAACTGGTAAACGCATTTCTAGAATAATAGCGAAATCGTTTATCTTGTTGGTAAATGCTTTATAGTTCGTAATATTAACTCGTCCTTGATATAAACAATCGTTACCGTTTTAATACATATATATTTATATTGGATATATTGGATATTTATAGGAAACGGAAAATATAAATATTTGGGCTGTATTAAGCAGAAGCATTTTTTTTATCCAGTTACTGTTGTTTCACGTAAAGATTCATCACTCCAGTGAGTTTTGTCGAAATTCAACGTTATTATAATAGTCAGTGTCACGAGCTTTATTCGAACCCACGACCTTCGGCTAAATACACGGTGCTCTACCGCTTAACCTACCGTGACTTCCCTGCCGTGGGTTCGAATCCAGCTAGTGGCACTAACTTTTAATTGTTTAATTAATTGAAAAAAGTAATTTGGTCAATAGTCTACTAGATATAATGAGGTTATGATAATAATTAATTGAAATAATTAATATGGTCAATTAGACTCTAAACAAAAAAGAGTTATGATAATAGTTGGATAGAGAGATTTTTCGTCGTAAAAGTAAAGTTTATTTTTTTATAACATTTGAGGTGTGAGAAACACATTTCAATTTTATTTTAATTATCTAGTTTTTATTTATTTACTGAAACGTGCTAATTCTTAATGTGTCCTTCTTATTCATAAGGTTCTAATGCTTTGTAATGTTTCCTGTGGTGTGATTTCAAAATTTACACAATTATTGTAATTTTCGATAAAAAAACAAAAAAACAAACAATTGAACAGGAAAGCTGATTTGAAAAAAAATTATTCGGTTATTTTATGATATGACCTTTATTTCTTGCCAAAAAAATAATTATGCCTGTTTTGCTTCGTTGTTCAGTCACAGTTTATATATGCGTACTATTAATGCTATAGCCAACTGCCAATAAATGGAATTTTTACCTAGTGGCCGAGAACTGAGACGGGTTGAGGGGTTAGAACCTTATAAATACGTAAGAAAAATAGGTTATCATCAGTAAATATTTTAGATTTATGTTTATATGCATTCATACACCATTTTGGCTGGTTCCCACTTTACTTGCTTTGCAAAGACATCATTTCCACTTCCCTTGAGCTTAAATATTTTGCCCTGGTGGATTTTGCGGTGTACAAACCTTTGGACTGATACTCGGGACTGGTGTGGGTGGTCATTCACATCTTACAGTCTACCTAACACCTTCTCCTAATATCTTACTGATAGCTACATCCAAATAGTCCATAAAACTTCACTGTCTACCCTGTATTAAGAAGTGTCCTGCAGGGCTGCGTCATTGCTCCCCTGCTTTACTCATTCCGACGCAATACCCAACCTAACACGGTTAAAATGTTTAAACCAAAAGATCCCGTTAAGACGTCTCGTAATCGCCAAAATCATACGTATAAACTCAACTCTTGTGTTCAGTTAACAGTTGAAGGAACTGCCCCAGCTGAATCTGCGTTCCGAGTTTATATAACCTCGGCACTTAACTTAAACAGCGCGTATTTCTTCCCGTTCTTCGGAAGTGCGACATCCTTCGGACGATTCTCTCGTCTTTTCTGTTCTATTGTCTTCTTTGTATGTTTTAAAGTAAATAAATCTTTTTAAAAAAAGGTCTTTTGTGTACCAAACTTATAACTCTGGACAGGGAGAGGAGCTCCGTTTTGGTCGAAACCAGGAGGAAGAGCATGATCTCCCCTCCATAGCTGTTGAGCCTATGCTTGCGGTGGAGTCTGCTGAGAGACCCACTATTTTACAGGAGCCTGCTGCGGAGGAGCCCATTGATTTTGCGGCACTTGCTGCTGAGGTTGCGTCCATTGGTTTTGTGCTGACCTTGACCTTGGGCCTTAGCGAGGGCGGCGAAATGTACAGCTTTCGCCGCAGCGACCTCAGGCGTGTCCTGCGGTACTCCAGCCTGTCCACCCCCAGTGCTGGCCCGCGGCCAAAACGATTATGGACAAAATGGCCAACTGCAATAAACAAACATTACTCTCAAATAGATGTTTTTTTTTTTAAATTACTTACGAAAGATTTCATTTCTGCCCTCACTAACACCTTCCCTTTAATCTACACGAAGAACTGTGCCTTTATGATTCAAATCGGATTTATGGATTCTATATATAGCAAAAGGCTGTTCCACCGTCAAACCAGCTCCGCCCCCACATCTCAACTCTGCCCAATATCGCGTTTCGTATTATTGGGTTGTCCGGAAAATAATGCAGGATTTTGGTATTAAACAAAAAAAAAGAAACTAGTTACTTTAAAGCAATGTTCTTTAATCAAAATAATTTCCCATACTCTCAATGCATTTCTCCCAACGTGTTGGTAACTTATTAATTCCGTATGAGTAGAATTCAGAATTTTTAGAATTGATAAAGTCAATAAATGCATTTTCCAGTTCCGTTTGATTTTTGAATATTATGTGTTGTAAGTAGTGGTCCAGGTGTCTAAAAAAATGGTAGTCAGTAGGCGAGAGGTCCGGAGAGTAGGGTGGGTGAGGCAAAGTTTCATAGCCAAGCTCCAATAATTTTTGTGACGTTACACGTGACACATGTGGTCGAGCGTTGTCATGCAACAAAATGGGCCCTTTCCGATTTCACTTTTCCAATCGCCTTGAGGTGGTCAGCGACGGTCGTTTTACTGACTTTGAGTTGCTCTACAAGTTCTCGAACAGTTGTTTTGGGGTTTTCTTCCACCACTGATCGCAGAACATCATCATTAAGAGAGGAAGGCCTTCCACGACCTTCTTCATCTTCAAGGCTGAAATCTCCCTCCCGAAATTTTTTAAACCACCTTTGCACAGTGCACTCATTAACACAACCCTCGCCCCAGACTTGGTTAATGTTTCTAGCCGTTTGGGCTCCGCTTCGGCCGAGTTTAAACTCGTAAAAGAAAATCGTACGAAATTCTCGCTTTGACATTATAAGGATGACTGAATTATTTCCAAGTAGCGGAATGCTACAGAGGTAAACAAACAATATCATTTGGAAGAGGATTAATAAGTATTGACATTCATACAAATGAGTAATCCTGTAAACGTAAACAGAATATTTTATATAGATTTTTTTTTAATGAAAACTTAAAATCCTGCATTATTTTCCGGACAACCCAATATTTTCTTTTCCGGAAACCGGATAGAATTCGAAAAGGACTAAACAAAAGAGAATTAAGTGGAGTGTTCCCAAGGCCGGCAGGCGGTTCAAATATCAGAGGTAATTTTATCTTCCTTGCATCCAAACAAGAAAAGTTACCTAAAATATTTGATTGACATTTTCCAACTATTTTATACGTGAAAGTTGATTTCAATTAGAAGAAGTTACAATTTTTTAAATACACCGAACCAAACATTTTTAAACAGGGCGTCGGTGACCGCAAGGTTTATTCTTTCACACGGCGGTCATCATTGCAAGGTCAAGGTCCGGGGTTCGAATCCAGCGGCCCTGCATTCGAACCCGACATTCTTACAACGGTGGAAATTTTAGTCAAAACCACTGGCCTGAGGGTTTATATGATGTCTGTTGTTGCGAACCCTCGTAAAAAAAATAATTTAAAATAATAAGAATATTAATACTCTTCTGAATGAATGAGAATTTTTTATTTTCTTTAACGTTTCGTCAATAAATTATCTTATTTTGAAGATTATTGAGTTTTATCAAAGATGTAATAATCAACAATCATTCTAACTAAAAATTGTAGGTTATAAGAGTGGTATCTACGTACTTACATTATTGATGATTTACATAAAATTATTTTACACTGTTACACTTGTTAAGCTGTCCCACGTATATTAACAATATTCTTGGCTTCCTCTGTATTTCATAAATTGGCCTATCTTCTCTCAAGCATAAACTTAGCAAAATCTCGTGGTATGCCCCTCTAACATAAAAAAAGTCCAATTACCCTAAACGGTCGGAGGTGGATTATGTTATGATGTGATTTAACCCATGCCCTTTAGGAGGTCGTTTAGAATAGCGTCACCTTTCAAGTAATCAACGCTCATTTTAGTAAAGCGATCGTCTAATTAAATCCGGAAACAATTTTCAGAATGTGGAACATAATTCATTTGACTGTATAACGCGGATTTAATTGCCTCCGTTTCATTAATTAGCCGAGGCCGCGAGAAGAGAGCTGACTTTTACAAAGGAACAAAACTAACAATCGTTTTGCAATCCTGTGTACATATGATTTCACACTTTCAAATTAAACGAGATTCAGTTTACTTTTAATCCTTTGTCCTTTCAAACCCTTTTAACTTAAGGGATGTAACGATTTATACGGTAAAAACGAAAGTTTTGAAGTATCGTCTGAAATACTGAACGAAACTTGAGAGGAAAAATAAATAAAAGCATAGATGAAACATCATTTATACAGTGTGATTCGCTATTCGTACGACGAAGTTCGTCAGGTGCTTCTGTACCTTAAATCCAATAAAAAAGTATGAACTATGTCGGATTCCCAACAATTTTGTAGATATTCAATTTTTTTCTAACTATTTATGGTTTTTGTAATAATTTTCTCGTAGCTCTTGAACAATCCATTTTTGGAAAAAATCAAAAAGTATATTGAAGAGGGCATGAAATTTCCTTCAAAAAGGCATCCTTTCAGAAAACTCAATTTAATTTATCTTAAAGCCAAGCATAAAAAATTTAAAAAACAACGAAATATAAAATTTGTAAAAAAATTTCATTTGGAAAAATTCATGAGAGGGCTTAGCAAACTCCATAACAACTTATTCATTTAGTGGTATATCCTTTTTTTAAATTATATCGGACCACCAAGCCAAAATTTTATGCTAAATGGGAAAAAAAGTGGTGACGATGTGAAAAAAATCATTCAAGATTGGATTAATTTAATAATCAACTTTGAACATGCGCTGAGAAAAATTCCTTTCCCAACTTTAACATAATAAAAAAGCAAAAAAAGATAAATGAACCAAAACAAGTAATAAAAGTTACGAAAAACATTGCAAACAACCAAAGTAGCAATATTGGATGAAATATTTACTCTAACTCCAGACAAAAATAAAAGTGAGAAACAATACTGAAGTAGCAAAATCCCACTCTAACTTAAAAAAAATTTAAACGTAAAATTCCAACAAAAATTATTTTGCTCTTTTGTTTGCGACACGAGGATTCTGGCTGCACTCCTGACAGGGCACTGCTATGAGCACAGAAGAAAATCTGTGCAGATACGGCCAAGAAGAGGAGGAGAAAGTAGAAAACAATTTATGTTTTTATGACGGTCTATGTAGTTGCAAGGACTTGCAACTAGGACAAGAAAAACCTCAGGCAAGATTCTATACCAAGGAACCGCTGGCGAAGCTGTTGAGGCTGGTTAATTTCCTGCCTACACTATAAATAACAGAAGAGCACGATAGATCTATTCAGGTCGAGGTGCAGTAGGCGTTGTGGCCGCCTCTCTTATCCCTAACCGTATCCTATTGACAGACTGGGGGGCCACATGTCTCTGAAGAAGAAAGTGTTGTTCTTTGGATGTTAAAAACTAGGGCAGTCTTGACTCTATAGTGAATTCAAACTTGGTTCAATTTTCTTCCACCGAGTTGAGCAGCAACTTCAGCGGTATCGAGGGGAAGGCCGGGCTGCTGTTGTTGGCCGAAGGTCTGATGAACTTGAGCGGGGTTCCAAGAAGGTTAGGCCTGACCATGATTTGATGTAGTTTGGACTGGAGATTGGTTCCAGGAAGGTCGGGGCTGGACGTGGTTGTAGGTCGGTTGAGCAGAAGCCTGATTCCAGACGGGTTGGACTGGGACGGGATTATATTCGGGCAGGAGCTGAGCGGGAGCAGACAGTTGGGAGACGTGGTTACTAGAAGGATAAAGGGAGAAATGCCAACATTTCAAACCAACTCAACAGTTATATAGCTTAGCTAAGTAAAGTGTACAATCTTGTTTATAATATCCATAACGCTTTGGAGGCTTACAACATAATTGCGGTTCGCCGGTGCAAGTCATGAACAGGAAGTTTCTTAATGGTTAAAAAGCCAACTCTCGGGAGTATACACTTAATACATTACGTTGAAAAAGTTTACCAAATTTTTTAACCCAAGTATAAAGCAGTACAAATTTCCTCAGTTAACTTTCGTGTTCACTTGCTGCAGGTGTTTTATTAATTTAGTAATATTTATCGCGATGAGACTAAGGAAGATTTAACGAGGAGTAACTCACTGAAGATTACTCAGGGAGCGTTTCAACACGTTTTCATTACCAACATTCCAAACCTACTCAACAGTTATTTACGTTAATTAAGTGAAGTGTACAATCTTGTTTTTAATATGCTGCGTTGAAAGGCACAGATCCCATATTTTCTATTTTCAATTTTGAAGGAAGTATTTAATTAAACATTTTCTGGCATAATACAAAATGGAGGCAATTAGAGGTTGGTTTCGTTTTTTGTCTTGTGAATGGACGCCGTAATTTTATTGGGAGCAGAAGTGTCTGGCTCTGAAAAGAGGACATGAATAAAATCATAAGGAAAGCACTGACGAAAAAAATGAATTAAGGGCTGGCACAAATTGATTATTCATCAGGAAAATCCAGTCTCCTTGTTCTGGGAAAAAACATGGCGATATGTAAAGCGCATTCGCGAGGCAAGGTCCTCGATCGATTTACAATGTAGATTGACAATTATTATGGTGTAATTGTTCCCTAACCTAACGAGAAATCAGGAAACAAGTTATTTCTGTCTGATGGTCTAAATAAGGAAGAGTGAGAGAGCCCACTCAGCTCTGATGGCGTAAAGTTTAAATTACACCACCTGGTCCGTATCAACGATACTGCGTCAGGAGCCCATTCCAGCCCTAACTTCACGAGTTTTACGATTATTTGTTATATTCACTTAGCCAGATATTGTTAAATCTGATTATATTAATATCATCATTGCCCATTTTAAATTAAAAATTAATAATCTAACTATATTTAATTTTATTTATTTTTAAATCTGTTATTTTTTTCTCTTTGAATCTGGAGGGTTACCAGATTTAGGTCGTTTGGACTTTAAAGGAAAGATATAAATTGCGTAGTAGTTCGATGTCATCCATGTTAATTTCTGTTAGCACTCAGCAGGGAAATGGAACACACCGTCTCAAAACTAACTCCATTTCACTCTCTCGTACCAAATATTTTTTAGTTGCAATAAAACCTGGTAATCAAAAATTTTCCTTATAGTGGAGGGTTTCCGCTTTGTAACTTTGCACTATTTGAGAGTCGGTTTTTCGCTCCTAAATCAATTTCTGACAGTATTCTAAGTGGTACGTTGAACAACTTCCCGACTTTGGTTTTAATATTTATTGCTTTCCCTGTCTAATGGTAGACATCTGATCATAGCTTCAAGAGGCATTCGAGAGAAAATAATATGAATAATATAATAATAAATAAATATGAACGAGGTTTATATGTCGAAGCACAAGATTGGCTTCACTATTCGCTAAGTTTTTCTAAGCCCAATCTAGATAATTATTGTTAAATGAATAATACCTGCAGCAAGTGAAAACGGTAAAAAAAGTTTCAAGTTGAAAAAAAATTTTAATTTGCACTGAACTAACTGAACATTTGAGTTTAAAATTTATGTTAAACCTTGTCACCATAATGTCTTTATCAATCAATTAAAGTTTTGGTTGAGATAAAAAGTCAGTGTGAGGAGCGCGATTCGACCTTACGACCTTCTGGTAAATCTGCCACTGCTCTACTTCTTAAGCTATCGTGACTTCGATCTAAGCAGAAAATTGGCAGAAAGGAGAGAAAAATTCAAAAGGTGGGTTGATGCCTATCTATTCGATACCACTCCAGTAATAGAGAACATGATGGGTCTATAGACTAGGCTAATTCACTAATCTCACCAAGTCTCCTCACCATCCACTGACCCTATATTGGAGGCCCTCGTCCTCTAAACTACTTCCTTGTTTGGAGGAAAATGTAAGGTTAACGCCTTCCTTATGCCTCGCTCTAGACGAGAGGCCCGACGAAGGTTAGGGATATTTCTAGTTTTTGCTCTCTGTATTAATTAAACTTACCTAATCTAAGGCCTACCCCTTGCTGGTTACGCCTTTCGTAAAATATAAAAAATTTAAGCATTTCAAAACAAAGACAGTCTTAGGTACTGTAAAACAATGTTAACTTAATTTTAAAGAAGTAATCAGCCCGGAATTATCTGATCTAAAGTTATCACTTAAATATATCATAGTTTAATCGTACAGTATGGTTTAGAAAGTTTATTCAAGTACTTGGTTACTACTCGCTAGGACGTTCTGTGTAAACTGTTTGGACACTTGATACGATCGTTCGCTTTTCACAAGTTTCTTCAATTCTGGACGCCATATATTGTGGAAACTGTTTCGCATTTCTTGATGAAGGTATTTAAAGTTTGGGCGGAAGAATAGCTTGTGTCGTCTTCAGGACCATGGCGTAACTGGCAATTTGGGGTATGAGCTCGTTTGAAATTGTGCAGATAAACTGCAAAGTTGCCATGCCACGTAAGCATTTGTACGGAACTCTGATTTTTTTCTTTCTTTAATGATGGGAAAGGACTCAAACCTAAGCCTGCACTTGACACTATTTTCTCCATCTGCTTTGCAAGGAGTCGGTTAGCGATTCGTCGAGAAAGTTTGGCGATGGATGTTGGGTGTATTTCTGAGCCAACTCTTTTCATGTCCCTCCGCGCTGCTCGGTGCAGGAGGTAGTTGGCAGCCTTCTGGAAACCGCCTCCCCGACGCGCTACCGGAATATTGTGCGCCAGGGCAGTTTGAAATCATTGAGTTCGGGTATATTCGGCTGCCCTCGCACGTTATATTTGTAAAGACAAAGCCTACGATTGTAACGTGGGTACTCGTGGAAATATAAAATCAACACTAAACCCGAGAGCTAATCAGGTGGAGGGGGAAAATTCGACCGAGAGCCGTTCCTACTTCCTACATAGTGTGCGGACCCTCACGGATCCGCTTCGCGTCGCTCCACCGACCTAACTGCGCCCAGCTTTAGAGCTCAGATGTTAAACAACCGTGTAATTCAATACGAACTGTATAAAGCGAATTGATACAAAACTTAAACGTATTGCATTGCTTCCAACAATTCGTCTAAAGATATTATGTAATCATTCAATTAATGTCATCATTCAGTAATCATTAAAAAAAAGGGGGGGTCCCGCTATGGAATATATAATTTAATCGATGTATTTATAAATAGAGCAAAGCCTGTGTTTGTTGTTTGCAATCGGACAAGTAGCGAGCATATACGACAGGGGAAAGCCGGGTCGTTGAGGAACAATTCACTTTATCTTAGCGGCGGCTTTGAATAATTAACAACAAAGGAGGACAGTCCCATTTTTATAAACTACCTTATAAAGTCAGGTTTTTTATCACAAGAAATTGCGAGAACTTTTCTACCTCGTAGTACATGTTTTATTTGAGGAAATGGAAATAAATACGAAGTAAGGCAAAGCCGATAAACAAAAAGCAAATTCATTTTAATATTTTATCCCTCTATAATTCAAAAATTGGCGTTGCTCTTTAATTCAGCTTTTTTTAAAAAAAGATTCAACAAATATTCTCATTATTTAAATATTTAAGCAAAAACTGATGCTATTTATCTACAAGATAAAAAGGTACGTATTTTTTAATGCATTTATACAACAGGACAGTGTATTTTTATTTAATAAAATAGAGGACTATCCCGAGGAATACCGAGTATTCTGGGTAATGCGAACCAAATCTGTGTGTTAATGTAATTTATTAGCGCGAAATGAGGCGTGTATCGCCAATTATCTCTCGAAGAATATCGAATATTCTAGATAATTACATTGGTATATATTCTTTCTGTTCTATGTGCATTTGCGTTTCTTATTTATGTTATTTTACCAGGTACAAAGAGACTAGCAATAAGGTAAACAAAAGGCAGACAGGGTCCTAAAAGAAAGGGAAAAGAAATTAGTAGGAACAACGTAAGACAGGCAGAAAAGGAAACCAAAGAAAGAGAATGTTGAGGATGGTGAATTACCAATGTGGTTAGTACACAGGAAAGAACACCGTTTTCGAATTATCTGCAATTTTTGAGAAAAAAAAGTGGTTTTTTAAGTGCTCTCGTTACCATACGTTACCGTTTTGTCTCCTGATTTTCAAGAGTGTATAAATTTTACGGTCCACAAGTTTTTTCCTTGGATTTTAACAACTTCAACTTCAACATAAGATCTCAAAGTCTCTCTCAGTGTTGAGGTTGAAGCGGTCTCGGAGGAAATTTGAGATCGCTTGTAAATACTTAAATATTTTAAGATTTTTTGTTATTCATTTCTAAAACATGAAAGAGATGAAGAAAGAAGAACAGTGGATTTTATGAACAGATTTCAACTCCATATGGACACCAAGCAAAGAGTATTCTGTACAACATCGCCAGATTTCATCGGCTATCAATCAGAGAGTAATGCAGACAACACATCGCCCTGAAGATGATCTCAGTAAAGGTCGAAACGTTGGCACTATACGGAAATTGTTTTTCTAAAATTTACGTCGCTCCACATCGCATCTCACGATCTCCGAATAATCATTTACTAACGGTCACAAATCACCACACATTTCCGCACGAGAAAAAACAATTTTAAACGCTGATATTTTGATTTTTGATTTTCATATACACAGATGAGAAATTATAAAATATTATCTGTATACGTATCCGTACGTACAGCCCTGAGGAAGATGAAATAAACCACCGAAAGCTTGGAGTAGTTTCAACACCAGAACATTCTTTGTACCACATCCCCGATCCTACCAAATAATTCTCCAGTAATTTAATAATAGAACATTTATTAGTACAAACAATACAAGACGTAAACTAAGTTACTGTAGAGCTCTACGTTTGTATATAATAAATAAACAAATCGCATCGTAGTGTGCTGTGCCTCGAAAGAATAAATTGAACCACGAAAAGTCTTAAAAATTTGATTTAAACTTGAATCCAACATACTTATTGTTAATTATTCACCTCCAAAAAAATGTCGAGTTGAAATTTAACTGTTTCTTCTTTTAAAAGAAGGAGAATCTGAATATGCATGCTGATCCAAAACTGTAATCGGTTTGTTTTGAAAATATAATTTAAATTAATATAATAATTTCCCTCATTTCGTTATTCGACCTCTATTTCTGAATATAACAATTTTTGACTGGTCATTGTTGATTTTTACATTCCAAATATTGGCATACTCAGCCTCTGTGTGGGTCCTGATTGATATGAGTTACTTACAGTTTTATAACGAAAATTGTATGTGCATAAAATTTGAAAAATCAATGAAATCGGTATTTAAACCTCTGAAAGTCTGTAGAGAGAAATAATGTTTCCTGCCACATTCTTTTCACTCTAATTACAATAGACTAAACGAGTAATTCTAATTCTTAAACAATACGAATAAAATTGAAATATAAAGGCGTTTTGCGTGTAATTGTCTACCCTGGGAGAAACAGACCGTGGAAAATTTCCCTCCGCGAGGAAACTTGTCACGGAATTTTCTATTATGCACGTAGACAGCGAAGTATAAATTGTACCCGCCCACATATACTCGTTTCAACACGGCACCGGTTAACGCTGTCTTTCGAATTGAGAGTAAAACTCCAATTCTGACTCCATATTCGAGGTCGGATGCAATAAACGACGGCAAACACTTTTTTTTAAAAGCTTACAATCAGTTCGCTATATTTCTCAAAGTGCGAAGGAACTCATAAACCATAATTTTTTTACTACAATAAAGGGTAGTTTTTTATAATGAAATTTTTCACAAACCAACCAAAATAGAAGTTAAATTGAGTAGGGACGGATTCAACGTGTAGCTAAACCAGGATAAATTTCAAACGCATCAAATGATTTCGAACAAAGAACTTTTAAACAATTAAATTATTATTTATTTATATTACATATAATAAGTGTGTCTGGAGTTACATGAATTTATTTATTTTTGGCGGAATGTTGTAATAATGTTCTGAGCTACCCAGGACACAATGCTAAGAACCATGCCAAATCGTTAAAAGTGGGGCCAAATGAATGATCTAGCCCAGAAAAGACTCACATTAAACAAATGTTTCTACCCGGGGGATTACCATCCGAGGATAAGTGACACAAAGCCCGCAGAGGAATTCCTGAAGAGTAACAAAAATAAATCTCGGATTCTGGTAAGTTGACACTGTCACCCAGAAGCGGAATAAGTCAGTGAATATTTATTGATAGACTCGACAAACAGTTGTAATTATACTAATGTAGTAATCAAGATTGTAGTCAAGGTTGGGGAAGTTTATTAATCTAAAAACTGCCAAGCTTTCCGTTTAAAGTCATCCTATGGGCATGAATACAAATACAATAACAAAATATTAAATCCATTTCGATATATCCTTATATATTATAAATAAATACATAAAATTATCTTAAATTTCTTTATTAACATATTGTTTTATACTAGGTTTTATTAATAAAATTACTTAATAGGTCTATTTTGTTATTTATCACTTACGAACTCCGGTCTATACGCACAAATGAAAATGAACAATATCAACAAATTATTCAGATATCGTGAGATGCGGTCTGGTCTGATGTAGGTATCAGAAAAACATTTTCTTTATCTTGCCAACGTTTCGATCTTTTATTGAGATCATTTTATAATGATCATCATCAGGGCTCAAAGTGTTTGCCTTCTGTGTAATTGTGCCATGTCGTGTTGAGAGTGTTTTTCTGATACCTACATCACACCAGACCGCATCTCACGATATCTGAATAATTATCCATTAACGGTCACTAGACAAATATCAACAAAGTAACTGTACACAATCTAACAATTTTAGAATTACGTAAAAATAACGTTTCATCATTTTTAATCATGTTTTTTGTAGATTTTTGAAACAATAATAATATATTAATTATCTTATAAAAGTTATAATTACACAACAATATAAATGGTTTCGATTTATTATTTATAATAGTCAAGTGAACTCTTGAACACTTTCAATTTTTTAACATAATTTATTTACGAGGTTTTAGCCATTAAGGTTTAACGCTGGGTTAGATTACGAACTTAATTCTTTCCTTTTCATTATTATTATTATCAGAATAAATTTGCGTAAAAAAGGTCTGTCAAGCCAGGCTTTTTATGAACAATTTAATAAAGAACGTGTTGACACTGTTAAACCAATTAATTTTTACCCTTACGTAATTACCCCTCCCCCCCAATAAAAAAGGCAAACTAATCGCTTTCTACAGGCTAAAACGATCCAGTACAATTCAAGTTGATAAAGTTGTCGATATGACTCTACAGAATTTTGATTTAAGAAAACAAGTAAAATGTTCAGCCCAGATATATTTCATACTGTGTTGAAAAATATGATCATGGACATTTTGCAGGTCTTTGTAAACCGATTTAATCGACAATTTCGTACCTCTCACTATCGTACAATTTTGTAATTGCGTCGTTTTCAAAATTTATGAGCGATGAACTGTTCTGTGTATTAAAAGTAAGCCTTTCCTTAAAATTTATACACAACGGAATAAATAATAAATTATTAATAAAATCGGAAGATGTCATATCTGGCGAGTACACTGGGTAAGGTACACATGTTTTATTTTTTAAATGGATTTCTAGCTAACTATTTAATGAAATTTATTGAAAAGAGGAAGAATATTGTTTTTATCAATTTAATTCATTACTAAAGCGTGTCCTTCCAAATACTATTTACCTAATCCTCCGCTCTTATCTAACAGACCGGTTCCGAAAAGGATCAGATTACTCCGAATATTGATCTGTGGGCGCGTGGGTGCCGCAGGGCAGAGTGCTCGGACCAATCCTCTTCATCCTTAATACTGCAGATATTCCCGCTAAACCTACCACCATACTTGCATCCTTCGCCGATGATACGGCTGTACTATCCACCAATTCCGATCCTGCTTCAGAAGATCAGCAGGAACGTATCTCGTGTATAGCAGATTGGTGTAGATAATGGAAAATGAAGATAAACGAAAGCAAGAGCGTCCATATCCGAAGCAAACCCCCTCTCACGATATACTACAAAACGTTCCTATCCTCAAATCTGACTGTGTTCGCTATCTTGGGTTTCACCTAGACTCACGACTAACGTGGAATCAACATACACGACCGACACGACAAAACCTAAACAGACGGTATGGCCTACTGCACAGACTTATAGGACGACAGTCTAAACTATCGACAAAAAACAAACTTACAATCTACAAAACACTTCTACAACCTATTTGGACGTACGGAATAGAACTGTGAGGAACCGCTAAGCCTTCCAATGTCCAACGCCTCCAATCGTTTCAATCTCAAGTCCTCAGATCCATTATAAATGCTCCGTATTACGTCTCAAACGCTACCCTCCACAAAGACCTCCAAATTCCTTATATCCAAAAATTTATTCCCCAAAAATTTACCTATTTCCACTAAAACCTTTCCCACCATCCAAATAGCCTTGCCCAAGCCCTGTCCGACAAAATCCATCCCTACAATCCCATAAGGCGTCTTAAGAGGAAATGGCCCCGCGACCTCCTTTCTGAGTAAACCTACAAAAAACATAAATTCATTACTGCACAAATTCAGTTGATGTGAACAAATTATTTTATTTATCCAATAGAAGTTAATTTGTTAAAACGTACTAATTGTTATTTAGCGGTATTGTTTAAAACAAAACTTATAACCGACTGTGTTTTTTTCGATTGTTTTATTATTTGAAATTAAAAATCATAAAATAAATAACAGTTATAGATTTTATTTAATAATTTTTTTTTTTAATAATAAGTACGGAAAAAAGTTTCACCAGTTAGCATTTTTTCATTCCAAGTAGCGCCGTTTTTGTTTCCTTAATAGGCTAAACCTTCACGACCGGGCGACCAAGAGGTGACATCTTCATAGTTCTATTAATCCTCCGGACTTTTTTTGTGTGTGTTTAATAAAACAATTAATAAATTGCACCTCGAAATAATTTAAACTATTAATTATTTAATTATTATTAAATTGATTTATTTTGAATAAAAATATTTGGGAAAAGATGTTTTGTAGCTCTCCGTTTAACCTGACGAGTTATAACTAAAAAACAAAAAAACAAAAAAAAACTGACAAATACTGTTGAAAATTATGGCCATTTTATAATTACACGTTTGTGTTATTTATTTAGTCTATAATGTATTCTTGTTACGTTACTCGCTGGATATTACGGACAAGTCAGACACGTAGAATAGATACGAATTGACAAAAACCACTAGTGTCACTGTCATTTAAAAATCGTCAAATTCAAAAAATAGGGACTACACCCTCACAAAAAGAGAAAAAGACGAGAAGATTAATGGCGAAAAGATTATATACAAGGCAAGACCGACGGAGAGTGGCAAACCGAGGTCAACCCGCTCAATCCATCTCGGAGTGAGATCAATTAAAAAAGAAAATACTTTATCACCCTTTATGTTTTATTCGCACTCGTTAATAGATTATAGATAATACATATTACTTCACTAGTTGAGGTGAAGGATAACGAGAAAAGAATAAACCGTGTATAAATTTTCAACTTCGCACCGATATATATTATATTTTTAAACCTAGTGGCGTGAACAGCTTTAGTAGGAGCCAGCCGGTTATTAAATCTCACCCTTTAATAGGTTGAAATGGGCATTACCGAGGGAGAAAATGCAAAACAATGGCGTGCGCCCCGCATTTGACACGGTAGGACCAACGGGACTCTTTTGAAACCCACAAAAAAACGTCGTCGTAACGCGAACCGCAATTTTGAGGAATTCTGTTCCAATCATGACGACTTTACGATTGACAGTGAAATTTTTTTCCCAGCCGGAAATCCATATTAATGTTTTATTGTCGAAAACTCGGCAAAGATTCGACCATTATTTCAAACGCTTTGCCGGCTGGATTTCAACAACATGGTTACTTTATTTATCCATTAAAAGTAAATAACCACTTTATATAAACAAAAATTAAGAGAGTTTAGGGCTAAAAACTTTCAAATAAGCTGTCTTAAAAATCTTTAACCGAGGGTGGTTATTTTCTTAATAACATAACAAAAAAAAAAATGAAGACAAGTTTATACGACACATAGGTATATCAATGTAGAGGTTTATCATTATTTAGAGATCGTGAGATGCGGTCTGGTGTGACGTTGCTTCAGAAAAAAACATTTTTTTTTATCATTCCAATGTTTCAATGTTTACCGAGATCATCCTCAGGGTACAAAGTGTATGGGAAGGGAGAAAGAAAAGAAGAAGAAAGAAAAACGTGAAGCCAGGTAGATTGGTTGATATATAAATAATTCGATAGGTAAAGATATATATTTATGTACAGCGTTAGATAGATAGGTAGATAGACAAATATAAAGGGAGAAAGAAAGAAAGAGAGAGGAAGAGAGAGATACGCAACAAATTCCCATCTCAAACCACCTTTTAAATTTTCCTTCCTTTCTACTAATTTTCTGCTTGGATCCAAGTCACGATAGCATAAGAAGTAGAGTAGCTGCAGATTCGTGGGTTCATGGCACTGAATTTTTATCACAACCGAAACCTTAATTAAGGAATAATTATTTGATTAAGACATTATGGTGACAAGGTTTAACATAAATTTTAAACTCAAATGTTCAGTTAGTTCAGTGCAAATTAAAATTTTTTTTCAACTTGAAATTTTTTACCGTTTTCACTTGCTGCAGGTATTATTCATTTAACAATAATTATCTGGATTGGGCTTAGGAAAACTTAGCGAATAGTGAAGCCAAACTTGTGCTTCGACATATAAACCTCGTAAACCTATTAATTTATTTTCTCTCGAATACCTCTTGAAGCTATGATCAGATGTCTACCATTAGACAGGGAAAGCAATAAATATTAAAACCAAAGTCGGGAAGTTGTTCAACGTACCACTTAGAATACTGTCAGAAATTGATTTAGGAGCGAAAAACCGACTCTCAAATAGTGCAAAGTTACAAGGCGGAAACCCTCCACTATAAGGAAAATTTTTGATTACCAGGTTTTATTGCAACTAAAAAATATTTGGTACGAGAGAGTGAAATGGAGTTAGTTTTGAGACGGTGTGTTCCATTTCCCTGCTGAGTGCTAACAGAAATTAACATGGATGACATCGAACTACTACGCAATTTATATCTTTCCTTTAAAGTCCAAACGACCTAAATCTGGTAACCCTCCAGATTCAAAGAGAAAAAAATAACAGATTTAAAAATAAATAAAATTAAATATAGTTAGATTATTAATTTTTAATCTAAAATGGGCAATGATGATATTGATATAATCAGATTTAACAATATTTGGCTAAGTGAATATAACAAATAATCGTAAAACTCGTGAAGTTAGGGCTGGAATGGGCTCTTGACGCAGTATCGTTGATACGGACCAGGTGGTGTAATTTAAACTTTACGCCATCAGAGCTGAGTGGGCTCTCTCACTCTTCCTAATTTAGACCATCAGACGGAAATAACTTGTTTCCTGATTTCTCGTTAGGTTAGGGAACAATTACACCATAATAATTGTCAATCTACATTGTAAATCGATCGAGGACCTTGCCTCGCGAATGCGCTTTACATATCGCCATGTTTTTTCCCAGAACAAGGAGACTGGATTTTCCTGATGAATAATCAATTTGTGCCAGCCCTTAATTCATTTTTTTCGTCAGTGCTTTCCTTATGATTTTATTCATGTCCTCCTTTCAGAGCCAGACACTTCTGCTCCCAATAAAATTACGGCGTCCATTCACAAGACAAAAAACGAAACCAACCTCTAATTGCCTCCATTTTGTATTATGCCAGAAAATGTTTAATTAAATACTTCCTTCAAAATTGAAAATAGAAAATATGGGATCTGTGCCTTTCAACGCAGCATATTAAAAACAAGATTGTACACTTCACTTAATTAACGTAAATAACTGTTGAGTAGGTTTGGAATGTTGGTAATGAAAACGTGTTGAAACGCTCCCTGAGTAATCTTCAGTGAGTTACTCCTCGTTAAATCTTCCTTAGTCCCATCGCGATAAATATTACTAAATTAATAAAACACCTGCAGCAAGTGAACACGAAAGTTAACTGAGGAAATTTGTACTGCTTTATACTTGGGTTAAAAAATTTGGTAAATGTATTAAGTGTATACTCCCGAGAGTTGGCTTTTTAACCATTAAGGATCCTCCTGTTCATGACTTGCACTGGTGAACCGCAATTATGTTGTAAGCCTCCAAAGCGTTATGGATATTAAAAACAAGATTGTACACTTTACTTAGCTAAGCTGTATAACTGTTGAGTTGGTTTGAAATGTTGGCATTTCTCTCATTATCCTTCTAGTAACCACGTCTCTCAACTGTCTGCTCCCGCTCAGCTCCTGCCCGAATATAATCCCGTCCCAGTCCAACTCGTCTGGAATCAGGCTTCTGCTCAACCGACCTACAACCACGTCCAGCCCCGACCTGCAAGGAACCAAGCTCTAGTCCAAACTACATCTAATCAGGGTCAGGCCCAACCTTCCTGGAACCCCGCTTAAGTTCATCAGGCATTCGGCCAACAACAGCAACCGTGCCTTGCCCTCGATACCACTGAAGTAGCTGCTCAACTCGGTAGAAGAAAATTGAACCAAGTTTGAATTCACCATAGAGTGAAGACTGCCCTAGTTTTTAACATCCAAATAAATCACAAATATTTATATTTTAAAAGTTATTCCTTCGCTAAAATATCTATTATTACTATAAGAAAATGTGCAAAGTTATAACAAATTAATGAACGTACAGTTTAAAACTTGTATTGAAGGATCTTCGTCTGGTGGAAAATGGATCTCCATCCGATCAAAAATCGTTGTGAACCACCGTAACTTCTCACTAGATTGTGGTTAGAACAAAAAATCGATTTGAGATTAAATCACCTTATTTACTAAATTCTACTGAGATATATTTATGGAATCAGCCGACAAAGGAGTTTAATTCAAAACAATAAACGACTAATGACAAGTAATTGTGAATTTAATAAGTTAATGACTGATGGATTCATTCAGAATATTGATCATGAATACATAATTTAGTTTATGTAAATATACAGAAACGAACAGCCCATAATCTCCTTCAGCATTAAAATCTTCCAGTGTTATAAACACTTCATATATTATAAATTTATATTGTTATTTTCTTATCAACGGGATACATTTTATAACTTATCACATATTGATAAAGAAAAGGAAAAATATATACGCTTCTTAAAAAGATGAATTATGAAATGAGCCACCTAAGAAATAATGACGGGTTGGAGGGAAAATCGAAAATATAAATTCATCGGAAGCTGAGTTATTACTAAGTTTTTTCGGGCAGTGGATCCTGTGATAAAAGCTTGACGTCAACTTTGCCATAACAGGACGCAGAACTGCTTCATTTCCCAAGTCCTCCGCCCCCTTTCGTCAAACTCCGTTTTCTCCAATTTTCATCCTATAAAAAGACAGAGCAGAGTCGAATTAGGCATCAAAAGGCCCTAAGTGCAAACTTAAAGCACTCCATCATTTTCGACGTCAGCGATGAATCTAAAATTGTCCCTCTTGGCTGTTATTGGTAGAAATTAAGAAGACATTTATCTGCTTCCCAGTTTCATTCTATTTGGCACAGGGCGATGTCATTATTGAGTTTTTGAAATAAAATCTAAAAAAAGATTGGGTTTATAAATTGTCCTGCCGTTATTTTTTTTTGTTTTTGAATATAAAAATAAACATTTCAAGAACGACTTCTCGTGGGTTTAATAAAAATGTTCGATATCTATAATACTTACAATTTGAAAACATGCCCAATACATTTTCACTGCTCGTCAGTGGATTTTCTGCAAAGTATAAGAGAATTTAGGTCTTCAGTTCATAGATAACTCTGTGCAAAAAAAGTTATTTCATTTTGTTTTATAACGTTAAGTGACATTATAAAATATGAAAAATAGAAATCATCTCTTTTTTATTTGAAATTGTTCATTTTTTATACACCTAAACGGGAAGGTCGAATAATTTTAACCTCAACGAGACATCATGATTTCTTCATGTCAGCAGGACTCTTTCTATTCACTAATATTTCCGATGGCTCAATTTAATCGGCCGAATTTAGAAAAGTACTTGGTAGCGAGAAGTATTTCATCGTACTAGATCCTCCGCGCATCCCATAAAAAAAAACAAACATAGCATGTGAAGTCCTTTTCTTATAAGTAGTTAATAAAGGTTCATTTTTCTTCACCCCCTGTAATCGCGGCCGAGCTTTATTGTTATACTTTTCATCCCACGTCATTAATCTTCTGAAAAATCGTTAACTTGGCGTTAAACACCCGAGAAATACGTTCTTCTAATACAAGCCTTAAGTACTGTTCCTCCTTGAAATGAAAATCAAAAGTCAGTTTTTTAAATTTATTTTCTACTGAGCAAGATATATTATTATTTATTAATTGGTAAAGCTATTAATAAAAATGAAAGTCAAAACTCTTTCTCTCCATTCTGCCAAATCATTTCCTAAACTTTTGGATTCGTGTTAAAATGTCGATTTTTTAAAACCGTTTTATCGAAAGAATCAACTCACGAAATATCGATTTTTTCCATTATAATAAAAACATTCCTATTTCAATCATCGATATCGTGCAAGACCAACCAAAAACATGATACGAAAAACACTAATCTTTTATGAATTAGATTTCGTCTTTAATCAAATATAAACAAATTCATAAATCATTGAAAAATCATTGATTTTGTAATCATAAATATGAAAAAACTCCGATTTATATTCGTCTTTATTATGATTATATTTCTGACCATGTTGATATACAGACACTTTTCGATATAGAAGACAAACACTTTGAGGCCTGAAGATGATCTCAATAAAGTTCGAAACGTTGACACTATAAAGAAAATGTTTTTCTTTAACCTACATTACACCAGATCGCATCTCACGATTTCTAAATATTTATCGATTAACGGTCACTAATCACCATACACGTTATTACTAAAATAACTTCATTATGGACTATCCTGCCACTTGCGTATCTACACTTCCCGTTATTATTTCATTAACAAAATTAATTATTTTAGTCTCGTTTTTCGCGACGTTTGATTACCTTTGATATAAACACCTACATGCATTGATGGATGACGTTCGCATCAAACTATCATCACCTTCAATGAAGACTTACCGTGATGATTTAAATATTTCCTGAGACTTTTTTTCATTGATAAAATTTTATTATTGATAGTAACATTATTCTTCTAGACATTTTTGAAAATGCCAAACCCGACCAAAATCCTCATACAAAAAATTATTTAGCCTGGCCTATTCCAAACCTTGATTTTATTGATTTTTGGTGATGACTTCAGTCGGAAATTGGGAAAAAGTCCGAGTCTTATCCTGGGTATTAAATGCATAGGGTAGAATTTGGCCGGGGATGCAAGTTAATAATTAGCACTCTCACGATGACAGAAGACAAACACTTTGAGCCCTGAAGATGATCTCAATAAAGATCGAAACGTTGGGACGATAAAGAAAATGTTTTTCTGATACCTACATCACACCAGACCGCATCTCACGATATTTGAATAATTGTTCGATATATTTTCCACAATAAAAAAACTAAATTACAATAATAACGATTTTTACAATACCAATTTTTTAAAAAGTTTTTAAGAAGAGAATATTCACATACTTCTCGAAAGATTTTTCATCCTCTGATGGAGATTGTATTTATGTTAAATTCGTTAGAAAATTGTTGTTGAGCGCTTTTTTAACCCATAAAAAGTAATAAGATGGAATGATCATACTTCCATCTTGCCAATTAACATTTCTTACTCCATGGTTACTCGACATTCTTTTCTATTGCATCTCCACCTGTCGTTTGATTCACTTACATTAAGAGTCATTTCGTATCCACGAGCGCAATAACACATAATATGCAAAATTATGAAGCAAGAAATCAATCTTTTGTACATAAATTAAGCGTACGTAACTCTGCACTGAAAGTCCAACTCTGTATAGGCATTTGGCAACAATGACCAATGGCAATGGCAACTACTTCTAAAGTTCAACTTCTTTGCTTAAGTTCATTCTGGTCATGTTTGAAGAATGAGAATAAACCATTTACGTTTTAGTAGTCAATTGACCAAGTTAATTCTGTCAATTAATTGTGCGTTCTATGTATGGGTTTGGGTGAGAAAACAAAAGCACGTGTCACGAGCTGGATTCGAACCTACGACCTTCGGCTAAAAACGCCGCAGCTCAACCACTTGAGCTATCGTGAATTCGGCCATCTCTGACATTAACTCCCGCTCGTGATACTTTTTTTATCTCAACCAAGACGTTTCATAGCAAGAATAATTAATTGAAGTCGATTGGCCACTAAAACGTAAATGGATTAATATTAAATTAGTAAAAGAAATATCACTTCACTAAACAGCTCCCCGTGGCTGCTTTATAAGTCGGTGAGAATCCAATCCTGATTAAACGACATTTCAAAATGACAAAAAGAGGGAAAATTAGAACGTTTTTGGGCTGAGATAGAGAGTTGGTGGGGGAGGATCGTAATCACGATAGCTCAAGTGGTACAGCAGCGGCGTATTGAGGCGAAAGGTCGTGGGTTCGAATCCCCCTCATAGCACTAATAAATGTTACTATCATTTGAAATGGCCTTATTACACAACATAAAGTAAATATAACCTTAATAGTTCAAGCTGCGTGTCGCATAACAGAAAAGACCCTAGATTAAGCTTTAAATAAAAAAAAAATTCAAAGATAATCTTTTAAGATTATGATGATGATGATGATAGGTGGACAGACAGATTTATCTCTAACTTTCTTAACCTTCATATTCCACACTTGAAGGTTCATTCTCAACGTTTCAGTACATTTTTAAGTCCCTGGGCTTTCAGAATGAAAAACGACATATTTCTATGATGCAATACTGATTGTACTAAAGCGAAACGATCGAATCAATTCTGTCAATCAAAATATGTGCCTATTAAAAAAATACCACATTTATAACGATTGTAATAAAATGCACTGAAATGATAAAATTACGGAAGTGGGTAGTAATACATTCAAAAAGTAGGGCTTATGGTTCCTGGTATTTATCAGGTAGCATAGAAAATAGAAGTAGTAGTATGTAGTGATCAGTTTTCAAGCCATGTATGATCACTAGCTGGTAGAAAATTATTGAAGTAGACTTAAACGTACCATCGATATAATCGTGCCTAAACCAGCCAATCGCCAAATACTTACCACACGAGAAGATAACATTATTTTTGAGCAGGAAATTGACACCCTTCAAAGTTTGTCCACAGATTCGTATCCATGATAGTAGTAGTAATGTGGATACCAATCGATATGAGTAAAGTATCGATTATTTTCTTCCGATATAGTGTACTTTTGGTATCGAATTTTGTCATTCGATACAAGCACTGTGTCTAATACGCCTTGTAGTATCGGTAAAAATCCTCTAATAGAATTTTTATTGTATTGTTTATTATTAACTTCCATCAAACTGGCCGTTGACTATTTACTATTAGGAGCGCCTACAAGTATGTGTCAACGAAATTTATCAAGATTTTTGTTCGGTGGTTGGTAGCTCTGCTAACTCAGAATTCTTTCTTGTGTCTTTTAATTACAAAATGATTTTGCCTTCAAATACCTAAAACGTGTTTGCCTTCCTTCTGTAGCTAGATACCCGATCATGTCTCCTTACAAAAGTAAAACATAAGTCTCATTCAGATATCGTGAGATGATGTCTGGTGTGATGTAGGTTTCAGAAAAACATTTTCTTTATCCTGCTAACGTTTCGATCTTTATTAAGATCATCTTCAGAACTTCAGAACTGTTTGTCTTCAGTGTGCTTGTGTCGTTCTTGCCTGCCCAACGCACAGAACTCTTGAGCACTGAAGAAGCTTTCAATAAAGATCGAAACGTTGGCATGATAAAGAAAATGTTTTTCTGAAACCTACATCACACCAGACCGCATCTCACGATATCTTAATAATAACGATAAAGAGAATGTTTTTTCTGAAACCTACATTACACCAGACCGCATCTCACGATATCTCAATAATAACGATAAAGAGAATGTTTTCTGAAACCTACATCACACCAGACAGCATCTCACGATATCTCAATAATAACGATAAAGAGAATGTTTTTTCTGAAACCTACATCACACCAGACCGCATCTCACGATATCTCAATAATAACGATAAAGAGAA
>CM077106.1:21243089-21257039 GCA_039619505.1 Cimex hemipterus | reverse complement strand
TCCTTTTCAACTAGATTTTCATATATTCACTAAATCGATTAAGTGATGTTGATCAGTTCATTTCATGTCAGTTCTATTCGCAAATCAAAATAGCACGACTTTAATACAAATATGTTTAACTTAGAATGTTCAATAAATCACATTTTTTTGTTTATTTCAGATCGTATCTGGTCCGCCTTGTATCGCTATTTTGACAAAATCAGAGGCATTTCGGTTTAACGTCTTATGAAATAATGACGGTATTTTTCTAAAGTTGCTGACAGGTTGCATCATCCCGTGTGAAAATAATTTCGCTTTCTCCAAAGGGAGAAGGAAGACGACGTGACATCATCCAGATTATGGCCAAGGGTACCCCGTGAAATAATTACAGAGTAGAGCGGTCCTGCGGCTTTGATTCGAGTCGACGGCCAGTCCTGCTATCCTTCCTTGAAGTGGCGAACCGATATTATTAAAGGGCTCGGTAGCCGTTTGTCCTTTCGTTTAATTAAATCTGGATCCTTCCAAGGACGAGATGGAATCGGAGAGAATCACCCCGTTCTGTTAATATGAATTACGATGGTATTTCACGTAGGCCCTAGATTCACGGCCTACGGGATCGAACGGACACGTCCTGCCTTAAATTGGGAGAGAGAGACGGCTAAGGTCGTCTGGTGGGCAGTTGACAGACTCAGTAGAAGGAAGTGTGGATTCCAGAATAACCGAATCCCTGCTCATTTCTTTCCATAAAAGAAAACTATACCAAAATTTCGTAGAATAAAGAGATTTATCTTATACAGGGCGTTGATTTGTACGTAATAAAAACAGTCAAATATAAAAATGCAATTTAAAATTAAACATTTGCGAAAACTAACATGAGAAAAAATAAGGAAACCTCAAATTAAAGCATATAATTGTGTTGAAAAGAGAAACAGTGGAAAGAGCCTCTGATTTTATGGAGTGTTTCATTGTATACAAGATCCAGGTGATAGTTCCTGAGGGGTGTGCTCTGTGTATTTCTCAGACAAAATCCCCTTCAATTCAGGTAGGTTTAGTTTATGGATGGGTATGTCAGCTCTAACTGCAGGACAACATAAATCGATATCGACCTTTCAGATCCAGCACTTGTGACAGCTTGCGCTACAAAGGCATGTTGAAACTTAAGACTTCCTTGCGCTTTGCCTTATTTATGTGCTGCCAAAAAAAAGTGTAGCCGTTGGTACAGGTTTACCACAACAAACAGAGTACTAAACGTCTGAATCGCCCTTACTTTTGAACAATATCTTTCGTCTTTGAAGCGGCTTTTGCATTTTAGGAGTAGTCTGTTCACAACACGCAAATGAAGTTTTTCTTTATGATGCCAAACGCATGAGAGACTGAGTAAAGCTGAGAAATATTATGGTAGGAAAAGAAGACAACTGAAGTCGTAATATTTCTATAAATCCGATTAAACTATCCCAAGAGAACATTTACACTAGTACAAACACTATTCCTTTTTATTCGAAGAGAAGCAAAGGCGACCCGTCGGCGGAAAGTGGTTGAGCAGCAACTGGACAACCAAAACCTCGTTCGTTATGTGTGGTGTTTAGTAACGGTTAGCCAATTATGATTTGAAGATCGTGAGATGCGGTCTGGTGTGACGTAGGTTTAAGAAAAACATTTTCTTTATCGTCCCAACGTTTCGAACTTTATTGAGATCATCTTCAGCGCTCAAAGTGTTTGTTTTCCGTGTAGATGTGTCATTCTTGCCTGACATTTTTTAACTCTTTAAATCATAAAACTCACATAGTATGCACTTATAAATTTTATAGTTTGTGTATGCATTTTTATATATTTCTTTCAACGGACTTCTTTATAACATGGAACAGTAATTTCATTGTTTAATTCTTTTATTTTCCAGTTCCAGGCAAACCACTTTTTTTTACCTTACAATTATGACCTCCATGTCAACGCCTAAACCGTTGCCGCCCCCGCAAACCGCTATTAATAAAATTAAAGAAGACCTATACAAAAGTTTTATTTCCACCAAATGATAAATCATCTGCGAGTCATCCCGGTCTTAAAAAGGAAATCCCTAATCCTTGAACGCATATTGTAAATTTAAAATAATGCCTACATCGTCGTCCGAAGGATAATAAGCCGTCAACAATGGGCTCGTAGGGGTTTGTCTATTCTACTATCTATTATTGACAATGAACAAATCATGACCATTGTTTGAAATTCATAAATTTTTAAATTAATATCTCGAATATACTCATCCGTGTACAAAGGCCGATTTTGGTCTTGACAATTATTTATCTTGTTTTGACGTTTGTTGTTCTTGTTACTTATATCTTCGGAGGAGCAGGGCGACATAAAAAGTCATTCATTTTTCTTTTATCGTTTTAAATACATTATAAAATATAAATGTTCGATATTTGCAGTTACAACTTCCATACAAATAAAGTTTTTTTCGTTTTGTTAAAACGGCATCCAAGGATTCATGCCGTCGAAAGGAAAACGGCTTGCCGACGATGACGATCGGAAAACGATTTGTGTTCAAATGTTTTATACATTTAATGGGAAGTCGATATACCGCGATGGATATTTTATAAAAAGGAAGGCAACGTCTTAAATCATTTTGATTGATCATTTGGCCCATTTAGAGCAATCAAAATATATTGGCAAATATTGTACCAGGCTTGTCGAATTTCGGAACAAGTGAAAACAGGAAAACCCACTCTAAAAATGTTTTCAAGACAAAAGAGGAAAAAAATTACTTACAAAAATTACCCAAATGTTTAGTATTGTATAGCTTTTTTTATTAAAAGATTTTTCAGTAATACTTGTAAAATTATAATGTAATAATAATACATAATTTTATTCAATTATTCGGTTATTTGCTGTATGAATAAAAAAAAGTCTCCATATTGTCGTTTCCCATTTGCACTTTTTACCCGCATAACGCACAAGTCACACTAAATAAAGGCTATGGAGATTTAGGTAAAAAAAACAACACATGACATATCTATACATTTTAAGATAAAAACCTCATTAACAGAGAGCAATAAAAAGTTTAAAAAACCAAATATGTCAAAATGGCACAAATTAAAAAAAAAAAACAACATAAAAGTTATGCCAGTTTGATAATGGTTCTCTTTGGTGGTCCGATTGACCAAATATGTTCATTCAATTAATTGATCTTGATTTAAGGTAATGGTTGAAATGAAAAGTTAGTGCCACAAGCGGGATTCGAACCCACGACCTTCGTCTCAAAACGCCGCTGCTCTAATCTCTTGAGCTATCATGACGGAACTATTTTATTACTTTTTACTTATTAATCGAAAAGTATAAATAACGTACAAACTACTTATAAGGGTAAAATTCAGAAATAAACTTTAAGGGAAAATTCCTCAAGTCTAGGTTGGTTAGGATTTGAGGGGATGCAATTGCATTTTTTATCTCGTTGTTTAATGATTTTTTTTGTAAGTATAGTTCTAATTAGGATATAGAAAACTATAAATAAGTAGGCAAAAGTATTTTAAGACAGAAATCCAACATCTAAATATATACCTTTTACTTATCAAAGATTGTTACAAAATGGAGGACATGGACATTCTGCTCCGCTATTTTTCATTACTTACTGACTAGCTTCTGGTTCAACCTCGATAGTCTTGCCAGCGACTGTTTAGTCTAAGATCTTATTTTTTACCTGCATAAGTGAACATTAAATAAATGCCCTCTTTTTTATATGTAAGCTACTTAGGACTGAAGCCAGACTTGAGACAGACGTGGAAGCTGAAATCAAAATTTAAGAAAAATCAACTTAATGAAAAACTTGAACAGCGACGAAGACTTAGAAGAATTTGTTCTGACGGTCAAAACTCAACTAAGTCAAAGATTTGTACTACTGCGCCCACTTTGAACACACGGAAAGGAAATGCCTCCGCCAAGCCAACCAAAATCCAGCGCATCCTATTTTACTAATCAAAATTTCTCAGATAAATTTGTCCAAACTCAATATTAGGTGATTTATCTCACTAGCCACAATGACCCCTACATTCCTTTTATCAACAGAAATATCCGATGGAACTTTCACAATTTTCACACCTACTGTTACTCAACAATGGCAGAGAAGAATAATAGCAAATTCAAGAAATGGATGCAATTTCACAAAAATGAGCTGCAGCTTTTGCCAGAACAAGCCGAACAAGTTTTCTTTCGCTAATAACTTATTTCGTTAAACTAAATATTCAAAAATGCATCATAAGTATCAAAAATGAATGAACAATAATTTATTTTACTGAAAAAAAAGAAAGGTTTTTGTAAATGTGTCGTTAATAAAATATATAACCGACCGGAGCATAATAATACTATAAAAATTCGACGGGGAAATGTGGCAAGGCCGGGTAACTGTTTTGAATCGGTTCGAGCCGGGTGTGGCCTAATCCAAGGATGGCTACTCTTCTCGGAGAATTACCGTATATGCTCGCTGCATTTTTATTTCACAAAAGAAAAAAGGAAACAGAAGAGAAGGAGAAAGGGAAGAAATTTTTAACTTTTTTTTTACTCAAAGATTAATTAGATTATCAAGTTTGTTATTTCTGATCCTTCGGCGAATAAGCGCGTACATTAAAGACATTTTGTTGCCTTTTCGATCGGATCGAGAGGTTCGCTGTTTTGTTGAAGGATTTTCTTCTAATCCCGCTTAATGCATAACGTGTTGTTTTTTGATTGAATACACAATTAGCAGTGGACAATGGAGTCGTATTAGACATTTAACAATTTCAATAGCAAACTGGGTGCTGGAACCGTTTCTTTTTATCCTCAGAGGTTTATCTCCATTTTCGGCATACTTCACGTGCCTTTTGATATTTTGATAAACTGTTATTTGTTAAAGTTAATTTTTTAAAACTTAGACTCTACGGAATGAAGGTCAGTTAATCGCCAAACTGCACATCGCATGTGGGTTGTAAGTCACAACGTGCCGAAATAAATTTTTAATTTTTAAATATGTAATTATAACAAAGTATATCTGTAATACAGGAATTGGTAGAGTATGACACTGTTTTTATATTTAAAATTTTTATTATTATTTTTTTGTGTGTTGATTTTAACCTTCTTGTCACTCTGACCTCTTCCAATTGAATTCACCACTTGCAAATTAACAATTTTGCAAATTAAATTCATCTCTTTGCAAATCAAATTTTTCTTTTTTTCAATCAAATTCACCTTTTGTAAAAATCAAATTCTATCTTTTGCAATACAAAGTCACCTTTTTGAATATTAACCATTTTTCAAATTAAATTCATCTTTTATCGGCAAATCAAATTTATCCTTCGCAAATTAAATTAACGCTTTCACAAATTAAATTTTTTTGGCAAATTAAAGTTTCTCGTGCTAATTAAATTCAATCTTTTAAAATCAAATTCAATCTTTTAGAAATTAATTTCACCTTTTTTCTCAAGAAATTACTCTTTTCACCGTTTTCCAAATAAAATTAACCCTTTTGCAAATCAAATTTAAACTTCTCAAATTAAATTACGCGCACTAATTAAATTCTGTTTTTTCCAAATTAAAGTCCCTCGTGCTAATTAAATACAATCTATAAAAAACTCATCCCTTTAGAAATCAATTTTACCTTTTTCCACATGAAATTTTATTAACAAAATGATTAATTTGATTTGCAAAAGAGTGAATTAAATTTTGAAAGCGGTCAATTTGATTCGCAAAAGGGGAAATTTGATTAGGTAAAGGTTGAATTCAGCTCACAAAAGAGAGTACTAAGTTTGTACAAAAGTGAATTTCATTTGTAAAATGTGAAACTGAGTTGCAAAAACATGAATTTGATACTTTTAGAAATCAATTTTACCTTTTTCTACATGAAATTAACCTTTTTGCAACTGAAGTTCTTCCTTCGCAAATAAAATTAACACTTTCACAAATAAAATTCTATTTTTATGCAAATTAAAGTTCCACGTGCTAATTAAATAAATCTCTTAAAAACAAATTCCTTATTTTAGAAATCAGTTGTACCTTTTTTCACATGAAATTAAGCTTTTTGCAAATTAAATTACACTCACAAATTAAATTCTGTTTTTTTTGGAAATTAAGTTCCTCGTGCTAATTAAATATAATCTTTTAAAAACAAATTGATATTTTTAGCAATCAATTTTACCCTTTTCCACATGAAATTACCCTTTTTGCCAATAAAATCCTTATCCACCTAAATGCGTATTTGCCACACTAGCGGTTTTGGGTAACCCGGAATTGGATTAGAATTTTATTATTGTTTCAAACTGTTGCAAATTCTTCCTGACTCCTCGGCCGTTACTGGCCCAACTGTACAATTGTTTACTTCCCAGTTTTACTTTTAATTATTTAATTGCCTCACATTTTTAACTTCATTTACATTTATTGTATTAATTTACAAAAGTCGCCTTTGGTATTAAAAAAAAATCCTATGATTTATTTTTATTAAAAGTAGCCATACAGGCTTCTGTTGCGGTATGGTTTCCATTGGTTCAAAACGATATCTACAATTTTTCCCAGTATTGTATAAGTCATGTTGTGTATGTTTCACGTCCCCGGTGCGATGACATACATCAAATTTTCACTGCATTCCATATTTCTGCGAGCTTTTTTCCGGTAGCATTTCTTTTTTTGCAATTCGGCTCGGTACTAGAGCGTGATTTATGCGTACGCATATCCACCAGCACGACGGGGTGCCATTACGACTTATTTGCATTTCTCGGCTCTCTATTAATAACACGCTTTGAATCTCTCCTCCCTCATCTTTTATTTACACACTTGCCGTTGTGTGTAAAAAGTAAAATATGCATGAGAGGCCTTGTTGTAAACAGGAAGGAATTGCAAGGGCCGGTGGAGTTGTCTCCTGAGACAATACAACGTCGGTGGAAATTTGCGCCGCCTTTTAAAAAGATTATACCTTTTCCCCTCTGAAATATGAAAATCATCTTCCCTTGTTCTTTGCATTCCTTTATTCATGACACTAAACCTATATTAAATTAATTTTTAAGTAGAAGTATCGTTGAACGTACACTTGCAGTGAAAATGTAATATACATGTACACATACATACAGGTTTTTCAAATTAAACTTACCTTTTTGATAATAAAATTCTCCTTTCTGCAGATAAATTTCATTCTTTTGCAAATTAAATTTACTTTTCAGAAATCAAATTAACCGTGCTGCTAATCAACTTAACACTGTATTAAATCAGGTATTTTTTATATCGATATTTTTCTAAAAAACTTCATTTTTTATACTAGAGAAAACGTGGTGTTGCAGTAGTACTTCGGGGTTGGAAACACCCGATTTTCAGAATTTTATTTTAAAAGAATTACATTTAAATATCAAATAAGAAAAAATTTCTTGCAAGAAAAAATTGACATTCAATTGCACAAGGGTAATTTTGATTTGGAAATGAGTGAATTTAATTAGCAAAAGAGTAAATTTTAATTGTTACGCAGGCAATTTAATATGCAAGTGATGAATTTGATTTGCGAAAGAGTGAGTTTAATTTGATAAAAATTAACTTTACTTTTAAAAAGGGAGAATTAAGTATGGAAAATGAATTTAATTTTAACAAACCTCCATGAATTTGATTGGCAAAGGAGTTAATTAAATTTGGAAAGTGGGGAATTTGATTCACAAAAATGTGACTTCAATTTAAAAAAAAAAAGTAAATTTGATTTTCAAAACGACAATTTGATTATCAAAACGATTAATTTGATTTGCAAAAGAGTGAATTGAATTTAAATTGCCGTAATTTGATTTGCAAATTGGTAAATTAAATTTTAAAAGTGGTGAATTTCATTCGAAAAATAGTGAGGTTAATTTGCAAATAAGTGACTTTACTTTTCAAAACGGAGAACTAAGTATAGAAAAAATGAATTTAATTTTAAAAAACCCGTGAATTTGATTACCAAACGAGTGAATTAAATTTGGAAAGTGGTAATTTGATTCACAAACGTGTGACTTTAATTAGGAATAAACTAAATTTAATTTTCAAAAAGAGAATTCGATTAGCAAAACGATTAATTTGATTTGCAAAAGAGTGACTTTAATTTAAAAATGCAGTGAATTTGATTTGCAAATTGGTGAATTAAATTTTGAAAGTGGGTGAATTTGATTCGCAGAAGTGTGACTTAATTTGTAAAAATGTAAATTTGATTTTTAAAAGGAGAATTTGATTAACAAAATGATTAATTTGATTTGCAAAAGAATGAATTAAATTTTGAAAGCGGTCAATTTGATTCGCAAAAGGGGAAATTTGATTAGGTAAAGGTTGAATTCAGCTCACAAAAGAGTGCAAGTTTGTGCAAAAGTGAATTTCATTTATAAAATGGGCAATTGAGTTGCAAAAAAGTGAATTTGATTAGAAAAATGGTCAATTTAATTTGTAAAATTTAAAAATTTTCAAATAAAACAATATAAACATATTATTATTATGCTGACAAATTCTATCTAAATTTAATAAGAGTAATGCAATGTGGTAGGGGATGGTATGATGAAAGTCCATAAACTTCATGCAATTTGAAATGGACTGACTTGAGTGTTGTCTTGACAATTCATCAAAACAGATTTTGAGTTGATTGTACAGGAACTTGATTTTATTAAAGAAGCCATTTGTGCATTCAATATATTGCTCGGTATGACAATTACTGTGACACGTTTTTGTTTTTACCGATTTTATTACATTCCGTGGGCTTAATAAAAATTGAAATTATGCATTATTCTCTTCATAAGAATTTGATCCTCCTTGGAACATCGTACCTCAACAGACAGGCTTTTATCTACTTTGCATATATACGGAATATTTCCCAGTCGTCACTCTTCGTCCTGCTTACGTGGATAATCCGGTCAAATCCGACAGGGTATATATAGAGCCGTTATCGCGGAGGTGGGGTGCCCTCAAGGTCGACCACACCCGGCGTCCTTGCCCGGGGACGGTCCAGGACCGGGATACCCTTGGGGCAGAGGCACACCGTCCGTCCCGCAATGCCGCATTCCTTCGGCAATCTGTGAGAAAAACCGCTTGACGCATGCATAATTGACGTCTTCGTTTCATCATTGATCGCAACTGACCGATGTCCAATCAAAATAGCACTGATGATGCTGAAACTCTTGTTAAAATATCCACCCGAGAAGATAATTCTTCTTTAGTGCTGGATTTAGAACTAATGGATCCGGTTTTTTAATGAACTGGACACTTTTTTAACGATTAAGACCTCTTAAATTAAACCAGACATGATATACGGTGGCAATAAAATTATGTCTGTATCCGTTATGCTAATTTCTTTTCAATAAAGAATTCTTCTAAAGGATGATCGTTAGATAACATTTAAACTCCAAAGAAATATCACATCACAGACGTAAAGTGTTTTCAATAGTTTTTCTCGTATTGCTTTCCTTCTCCTATGAATATAAATTTGTTCACAATTGTATTCAATAGTGCAATTTAAAAAAAAAGTGTTTTCTTTTGATTTCTGATCGAGTAATAAATTAATAATGAAATGAAACGTTTCGGCCCAAAGATACATTTAAGGTAGCAAAAATGCATTTAAATATTGCAAGTATTGTATCAGGAACGAGTCATGATGAGAATTTTCTAATTTTAAATTTTAATGTTCTAATCATACTGCATTTCCAATACTACCAACGTACAATTAAAACAGAGTCATTTAAAAGCATGGGAGTAATTAATAACCTTTGGAGGGAGTCTTCAGCTTTGTTGGTAAATGTGAGACAGTTCTCGAATCTGGAACATGATGGCGCTTGGGTCTCGATCGGAGTGCAAAGTTTTTAATCAGCAATAATCAATTTTGAAAAGTTAAACAATTTTAATTATAGAATTATATTTATTTGGGTAAAAGATGATTTTAATTATTCGCAATTCCATTCAGTTTCTATCACCTTTTTCTTTCACTCATCATATTAAATTTTTTAATGATAAATCAATATTTTGTTATGATTGGTGTATTAAAACCTTTGAGTGTTTATTTCAATGATATTTCAAATGGCGTAAAATGGTTGTTTTTGGTTTTTCACAGGCACGATCGAGTGATATAAATTTTTCTTGAGCATCTGCATTACTGAAAATTGATTTTGTTCCTTATCCACAGATTTTGATCTTTTTGCTTGCCCACAAAGGCACTGTCAAAGTTGTTCAACAGAAGTATTTGAAGGTTTTGTAGGATTTGCATTGAAATAAAAGAATTAATTATTGTACATACCGTGACAGGGAGGTTGTAATAATAAAAGACAAACTTTCTATTTTTGCACATTTGATATTTTTATATATGGAATGGGGGCTAATGTTTCATTTCATTTTTGAAAAATTCAATTTTTTTATTACGTTATAAGATATACGTAAACGTTCTTGAAATGCAAAATAATTAATCTAAGAGAATTTAATTTGGGAAAAGGTGAATTTGATTTGCAAAATTGTGAAATTAGTTTGCTAAAAATTGGATGTGATTAGTCAAAAATCTGCTCTGGTTTTTAGAAGAAGAAGTTTAATTTGCAGAAGGGTGTATTTAATTTTCAAAAAGGGTGAAGTCGATTTGAAAAATTGTTAATTTATTGTCCAAAAACGTGAATTAGATTTTCACAAAGGATCGATTAGGAATGTAATAAAGTACATGTGATTGGTAAAAGTGTGCATTTGATTGGTTAAAGAGAGAATTTGATTTGCAGAAGATTGAATTTGATACGGAAAAACTGAATTTGATTTGCAGTAGATTGAATTTGATACGGAAAAACAATTTGATTTGCATAAGGTTGAATTTGATACGAAAAACTGAATTTTATTTGCAGAAGATTGAATTTGATACGGAAAAACGGAATTTTATTTGCAGAAGATTGAATTTGATACGGAAAAACTGAATTTGATTAGCAAAAGATTGAATTTGATTTGCAGAAGATTGAATTTGATATGGAAAAACTGAATTTGATTTGCATAAGGTTGAATATCATATGGGAAAACTGAATTTGATTTGCAGAAGATTGAACTTGATATGGAAAAACTGAATTTGATTTGCATAAGGTTGAATTTGATACGGGAAAACTGAATTTGATTCGCATAAGGTTGAATTTGATACGGGAAAACTGAATTTGATTCGCATAAGGTTGACTTTGATATAGAAAAACTGAATTTGATTTGCAGAAGATTGAATTTGATATGGAAAAACTGAATTTGATTTGCAGAAGATTGAAGTTGATGTGGAGAAACTGAATTTGACTTGGACAAGATGAAATTTTACTTGCAAAAAGCGTGAAGTCGAATTGGAAAAAGTGTGGATTTATTTTACAAAAATGTAAATTCGATTTGACGAAGGGTCGATTTTGTTCGCTGAAAAGTAAATATGATGGACAAAATTGTGCGTTTGTTAGTTGAAGAAAAAAATTTGATCTGCACTATGTTGAATTTGATATGAAACAAATAAATTTTATTTGCGGAAAATGAAAGTTGAATTTGATATGGATAAACTGAATTTGATTTGCGCAACATGAAATTTGATTTCCAGAAGGTTGAATTTGATATGAGAAACTGAATTTGAAAATAAAATTTGATTTGCAGAAGGCTTTGTTTTATTTGCATAAAGAGTGATGTCGATTGGAAAAAGTGTGAATTTATTTTCCAAAGATGAATTCGTTTTGACAAAGGGTCGATTTCGTTTGGTGATGTGATAGGCAAAACGATGCATTTGATTTGTTTAAGAGGCAATTTTATTTTCAGAAGGTTGAATTTATTATTCAATTTTTTATAATATATGGGATATCATTATGTTTTTATTGTATAGTCATTCTTTTAGAGAATATTGCAATATACTGTATACACCCTTGATAGATACATTATAAAAATATAACATATAATTACATAATATGATGAAATTACAATTTTTCCCGTTTAATCCTCAGTGATCTACTGTAGATAATGGTTATTTATATTTTTTTTTATAAATTTAGTATTTTAAAGAGATTAGGTTATTATTTATTTATAAACAATATAGTTAAAAAATTGTTTCTACAGATAGTCCGAGAAGAGTGGTGTGAAACGTAGACATCTTTCACGTCGGAGATGAATTTTTTCTCTCAATCTAAAACTGGAGCTGACAACGAAAAATTGGACGTATCCACTTTACAATAGATTCCATTATTGGACTTACTTCTTAGAATAAATCATGAAGTGCCTCAGAAATGAAAAAAGCCCAATGGACAGCATTTTCTCTGAGATGAGTTTTCTTATTGACACGATTCCCAATAAAGAAAATCGCTTTGATATTAATTTTTTTTATTGATCCCTTGATATTATTATTTGAAGGAGTTAGGGGTTTTAGTTAGTAAAGCCTGGGAGTTAAAAAATAACGGGTAAACCGTCGACGTATTTGATTTAAATCGAACTCAGTGGGAAAAATAGCAGTGGGTAAAATTAATTTTCCCCCCTTCGCGGTGGTGTAGGCGGATTGTGACTTTAACAACCGACTCCATGTCCTCCTACACTAATCATTCGATAATCATTTGAAAAATACGATTGACCCTTGTCGGTGCGATTTATTGAAATAATAAATTTTACCCATTTATTCAAAGCTTTTGGTGAGTTATCTACCTTTTCAAAGTTTTTTTAAACTTAAATCTGAATAAATGTGTAAAATATAATAACATAAAAAATAATCCGTGGGAAGAACGTTTTTGTCGATAATGTTTTACAGCCTACACTTACAGTTTTGGCCGATGGCTCGATATCGGTCTTATGCTACACATCAATCACACCCTCGCAATAATTTAAGTATTTACATATTATTACAGATAAATATATAAAATATAATTTTTTGAAATAAATACACGCACACACAATAGATACAATTACAATTAATTAAGGTTTTTAGTTGAGATGAAAAAGTCAATGGCACGGCGGGATTCGAACCTGCGATATTCGGCTTGATACGCCGCTCCTATCTCAAACCCCACCTTACGAGTTTTCCCTCCTTTTGCCATTTTTCATCTCAACTAAAAACCTTAATTAATTGTAAAATGTTAATTGGTCAAGCGGACCAGGAAATTAGTGAATTTAATGAATTAAAAATGAAGTACACTTCACTAAAGCTCTCCGTGGCAATTTCATTTGTCGACGAGAATCCAATCCGATTACACATTTGAAAAATGGCAAAAAAGAGGTGAAATTTGAGAGTGATGTTCAGATAGGAAGTTGATGACAGAGTGGATGGAGGTCACGATGGCTCAATTGCTAGAGCAGATTCGTATCAAGCCGAGGTCGTGGGTTCGAATCCCGCTCGTGCCATTGACTATTTTACATCTCAACTAAAACCATACTAAACTGTAAAATATTAATTGGACAAGCGGACAAGGAAATTAGTGAATCTAATGAATTAAAAATGAAGTACACTCCACAAAGCTCCCCGTGGCAATTTCATTTGTCGACGAGAATCCAATCATATTTCATGACATTTAAAAAATGGCAGAAAGGAGGGAAAATTCAAAAGGTGGGGTTGAGCAGGTTCGTATCAAGCCGAAGATCGTGGGTTCGAATCCCGCTCGTGCCATTGACTCCGTTCATCTCAACTAAAAACCTTAATTAATTCTAATATATTAATTGGTTAGGCGAACCACGAAATTAGTGAATTTAACAGATATAATATTCATACGTGTGGAAACACACCCATTTATTTTATGGTTATAATTGTTCTAGAAATAAAAATATTAGAGTCCAAGATTTATCTCTTTTTTACTATTGATTATATATTTTTGAAAGGCTTCAACGGTTTGGTAATAAAGAATGTAAAAATATGATAAACTTCGATCTGCCAAAATATTTTTTAAAAAAAGTAGAGTTTGGAAAAAGTTTACATTGCCCCAATTTCAGAAGATAAATCTCTGTCTGAATTTCAGTATATAATTAATATTTATTCAGATATCTTACGATTTTATATATATATATATATCACATCTT